>VZSV01000089.1:2398152-2534507 GCA_013398735.1 Nothocercus julius
TCTGTCAGTACAAAACTCTAACGTATGGATAATTCAAGACAAGAAGAAATTTTAAAGTCTTCATGTGATCTTGTGCTTCAAAAGTCCTTAAGAAATACCTTCAAAGTGCATAATATGCACATGAATGCCCATCCATCTCTTTCTGCTCCAAAGTGAAGTGGTTCTACCTGCATCATTTTTCACATAGTCTTCCAAAAAAAGGAAAATCTTAGTTAAGAACTTTGTTAATATCTTGTTCACCTTCTCCATACACTATCAATACACGATAACATCATAATGTAGCATTAGACACATTGAAATATGCTTGAAAATTAGATTTTTTTATGTGCTGAAGTTAAAAAAAAAGAATAGAAACTGTTAATAGGAAAGTTGGGAGACTGATGAAAAAAAAAAGGTCTGACATAGTCACCTGATCGTTCATGCTAACATGAACTTGAACAGTATTTGCAATTCTAGCCTAATTAAGATTTTGTTAGGTTACACTAGTAGGCATTGAGCCAATAACTACATTTATCTGAGTGGCACACTACAATTACCCAATGTATATTATACTCTCCCAGCATCAAATACGAGACTGAGGGGAAAAAATCAGAGCTGCTGTACCCCAGTAACCACTAAACCAGCTACTTACAGATGTGTTGCATTTTGCTGGAGCATGGAGCATTTATAAGGCCCAGGGATGAGATGGGCACTGAGATGAGCAGGCGCTTGTCCTGTTTCTCTTGTTTTGCATTTGGTATAACTCATACCTGAGAGCCCGCAGAGAAGAGGCAGCTTCGGGATGAGAACCACCTCCCTGCAGTTTGGAAAATGAAGCTGTGGATATATATTTGTTTTGCAAACATCTGTGTGGTTAATCCAGCGCAGAATTCCCAGCTGCTTCAGAGCCTGCCCAGCAGCTGGACCTTCTCACTGGCCCAGACCCCCAGACCTGCTGATGTGCGAGCGCACCCCTTGCAAATTCAGCAAGGGCAGCTCAAACTAGCCCCAGCAGCAGATTAGACTAATCTGCCTAATTCTGTCCTGAAACAAATGCGGAGTGCTCATGTGTTCCCTTCCATGGGATCACTGATGAGGATTGTCTTTAATCCACTGTGAAGTGGATTGCGCCACTTACCTCCTCCTCCTGCCCCTTTGCACCCCTCTGCCTTAGGTATCAGGGTAGCTGTCAGAGGTTGGGGACACAACAGTCAACTGCCTCCTTGCTCTTCTGCTGACATGAGTATAGATTAAGCAGCACAAATATATGTTCTTCACTAGCCAGACTTCCTCGCTCATGCAGAAATGAGACTATAGAAGTGAAGAAACAATTTCTGTTGCTATTTTCAGTGATGAGAACCTATAAGTAAGGATCAGGTCCCATCTGGTTTTAGTTCTGAATGACCTGAGAACCTGCCTTAATGTATCAGCAAACAACAGCATTTCTTTATTAGGTGTTTTTGCAGATTCAAGACAATTTTCACTGATTTGATTGCTTTGGTTCACTCCACCAAACTGAACCAGGAACAGCTCACACATGTGACTAGATGTATACATGTGGTTAGTCAACTTGAAATTAAGGGGACTATTTTATTTCTGTGTCTAATCATTTCCACAGTGTTGTTTATATATATTTTTTGTAATAGTTATGGACTAACATCAGCTGCAATTTGGAAATCAAATCCAAGTCTGGAATCAAATTGTTGGAATAGTTGTAAAGAGATTTAGAATTCCCCTAAGTCCAAAATTTAAAATCTTTTATGAATTTATATCTCAATAAAAGGGGAAAAAATCATCTGACAAAAATGTGCCCAACCTGCCTAGATAGTGAAAATATGCACAAAGAATAAATGGAATGAAAACAAGCAGTGAACAGGAAAGAAAATTGTATCTTTAAGGTCAGGAGTTACATTGATAAAGCAGGAATTGCCAGAAGTAAAGCTACAATATCCTCTGCAAAGTATATTGAAACAAACAACTAGAGTTTTTTTTTTTTTTTTCTAGCATATAAACAGAATAAGACTAAGAAAAGACAAAACAGAAGTACTCTATGGTAGAATGGGATAAAGCTGAAAAATAGAGTAAACAAGGACCCACAAAGGAGAGAAAAAACTTTGCTTTTCCCATTCATGTAATAATGTTGAATATGGAAAGCAATGGCAGGTCAGAAATAGGAACAAATGGAAATGGAGATTGCCACAAGCAAGGAAGCAACAAAACTCAGGGACCTTAATTCAAGCAACTCTTGGGGTACCTGGTTACTTCCACTTTAGCACTCTAAAGAAATGGCCATTGATTCCTCATGTGCTGTGACAAAAAAAGCTACCAAGTTAGGATAAGTCAAGAGAATAGCTATATCCATATTTAAGAACTAGAAAAAGATTATCTGGGTAATTATAGATGCTGTAGTCTGACATCAGTTGTGGGCTAGTCTTTAAAACAAATTTTGTAGAAGACAAGTAAAGATAAGGAAATAAAAAGAAAATGAGATAAACACAGCCTGGCTTTGAAAAAAAACAACAACAACAAAAAGAAAACAACAAAAAAACCCCCAAAAATGATTATGCTAGGTTAAACTGATAGTTTTCTTTGATAACTTAACTGGTCTTCTAAGCAAAGGAAATGCAGTAGATTCAATCCACCTGGAATGGTATTTAATACTGCAGTAAGTAATTATTGCTGCATTAAAATTGTTTAATCATTTGTTCAACAGGAGAAAAAAAGGATAAACAAAAGAGGTATAGATTAAAAGAACTAAGGGATTTATTACAGCAAAGAGAGGAAGGAGGGGTACAAGTTGAAGGACATGATTAATGGAGTTTCTTTACAAGGGTTCAGTGGATTTTATTGAATGATGCTGGCATAAAATGTAGCAAAAAACTCGCAGATAAAAAAAAAACAAATTATAGTGCCTTTTCTAAGCAAAAGAAGGCTAAAATACCTTAAACCAGCCGGAACTGGGTCTTGAAGTCTTTGGTTATAGGGAGGGAATAAAGCTGAATGCCACACAGCGATCCTACACAATGTCCTAGCTGTCAGCTGGAAATGACAGCTGGTCCATGGGATCTGATCACAGGTGAGCTACAGGCCATCAGTAGGATGAGTTTATGGAAAAGACAAATGTGGTATTAGTATGTAGTAAGTGAAGTATAGGAACAGCAAAGTCTTTATTCTTCTGCAGAGGCCCTGACGAGTCCCCATGTGGAATAGCCTGGTCACAAGTACTCAAGAAAGACTAACTCCAAAGTAGAGCAGGTGCAGAGAAAGGTGGTCAGGTAAGCTGAGACTCTGTATTTAAAGACTAAAAGACGCTGGTCTTGTTTAGAGAAACAGAGGCCAAGCAGGGAGATTTCTTTCTCATCGAGCCATCGGGAAGCCTAATGTCAGGGAGGAAAAGGAACTGCGTCAACACAATGTTAGCACACAGAGATGAGTATATAAACTGGCTGCAGCTAAGTGACTTAAAGAAATGCAAGGATGACAAATACACACAAGGACAAGGAGGCACATAGGAATTAATAAACAGAGGTATCCAAAATTGCTGTGTTATTGAACTGTCGAGTCTGGAGGGACTGGCTGGAGGAGCACACTGTGGAAAAGCATCCAGCAGCTTTCTAAGGAATGACCTGTATTTCTGGCATCTTTTCAAAGGAGATTTGACATCTTCCTATCTTCCAGTCGCTGCTTAGAGGAAGCTCTTTTTTTCTCCCTTTGCCAAAGTCCTCACTACTTGCCATGTGAAAAAAATAAGTAAAAATGTGTAATTCACCACCTCTTTAGAAGCAGAAATGTAGACCTAAGTGTGATTTAGTAGATAAGACCTGGCTGGGGAAATTCCTCTATTTTCTTGTTTGTTTTCATTTAAGATGTAAATATTTTAAGTAGGTGGTTTTGATTTATTTACATTTTTTTTAATTAAAAGAAAATTACAGATAAAAGATGCTATAGCAATCATCTTTCTACAAAAGCAAAATATTGCAATGTAATTAAAAGGACTCCTCAAATTATAATTAGATTTGAAATTTAATTATGACTAGAATTCTTCATCCCTATGCATAACTGACACCTTATTGATATATAACCTTTATTGTAATTTTATTACATTTCTACTGAGATCTTAATCCATGGACTAAATAATATCATCAGATTTCTGCAAAGACTTAGATTTAGGTGTAGAAAGCAAAACAATATTTTCTTCTACATATTATAGTGCAGTACTTTATTTGCATGTTTCTGTTGGATCAAATGCCTCGTTCTTTGCTCAGTCTCAGCTCCTCCAGACAAAGAGAATTGGACCCTTGTGTTCAATAACTGCAATACTTTGTCTTCAGCTATAAACTATAAAAAAAGTGAACAACTGCCAGCTGAGATGAAACTGGTTTAGCTCCTTTTCTACCTAACCTTTTGCCATTTGGCTTGCTGCTTCCTGTGGCTAAACCTCATTGCGGTAATGTGTCTGTATCTGCTCCATGCAGATGTTTTCCTTGCTCAGCTTCTTCCAAATCTACATATGCTTTCTTTAATCATCTCCACACATGAGATCTTGTGTTCCTTGTCAAATGTATCTTCTGTTTGGAAGAGCAATGCAAGCTATAGCATAGACCACTCTTAGGCGTTTTTTTTAATTTTGTCTTCTAATTTTGCTCAGAACTATATCCATATTACACATTATTCTGCTGTTAACCACTAAAGGAGAGAAAAGAGCTTCGACGATTAAGTAGAGTTTGGACGACTGAAAGCACACCATGAAAAGATATCTCTTTGCCTCAAAAATAAGTAAGTCATGGAGACATGGAAGCCCACACCTCAGGTGAGATCACCCAATGAATGGGAGCTACCTGCAGCGTATGGCCATTTCTCATTGTGCAAAAATTTTTGTTGCTGCCCCTGCATGAGTACTGTAACCCTTACTATCTAGAATAGAATTAGTAAGTAAGGTATATGAGGTATAGATTGTTCAATTGTGTCATCTCTCAATTTGTAGTAAAAGTTATCCACTAACTTTCAGTTGTTACTTCTAGATAGCAGTATTTCTTATGATCCCCACAGTGAATGTAATGTTCACAAGTCGGTCAGTATAGGAGTTATATTACACTGAATGTGCTAGAAAATTGTTGATATGATTAACACAGATCATCTCCTGACAGCTACCACATGATTTTATTTTCTCTTGCGTGTGTCTGTCAGCATTTAGTTCATCAGATATAATACCTGCGATAAGTCCTAATAGATTTTTATTTATTTGTATGTACAATTTTTTATTATAGTGCTATGATTCCATGTTTCCTATATAGGCTAAATAATTACCAATAGGTATCAATTGTATTTTCTCCTTGTCTGCTCTCATGGACTCAAGGGTGAAATATAAATGAAACTACATCTATTTTTAGCAGTAAATCTGAAAGCATTTTGCATAGACAGGTTGTACTTTTGTTATCCATTCACAAACTGGGGAACGTAAGATAAAGACCACCACCTGGCAAGTCCATGGAGGAACAGAAAGAAATTCTATTGACTTTTAGGAACAGTCTGAGTGCTCAGGACCAGTGCTCTCCTGGGCTATTATTGCAATCTTCTGCTTAGGAGCTCCTATAACAACTGCACTGGTAGTGATAATAGCCCTATTCCAAGGATATTTGGGGCAATTACCACTCGGGAAAAAAACAGCTTCATATGGAGTTGCACGAAGAAGCTTGTTAAGAAAGTTATTAAGCCTGAGTAGAAAGAAATCACAGGAGAGTTGGCTAAAGAGCCATTAGGTGAATCCACTGTGGGCCACTGCAGAATGATTCCCAAGAATACACTTTCCATTACTGTACTTTGTCTAAGACCTAAGCAATGGATTCTGCTCCTTTTGAAAAACTCTTCAGGTGTCTATTAAGCTTGTCTCACTATCAGGAAATTCTTCGACATAAAAGCAAAGATGTCCTTCCTGTTACTTCATCTTTTTCTTTTTTTTTTTTTTCACCATGGTGGGAGGGCATCAGTATAAGACTTTGAATGAGGATTGAGGTTAACACAACTTCACTTAGACCTACTTGTTTACTCCATGTTCATATCCACCATGTCTCCATGGAAGTAGCCTATATTGAATGTGAGGAATGACAGAAGGACCATTTAGGATATTGTTTTAGAGACAGCCTCATTTAAAGATTGGCAGCTTGCCCTTCTGAAGAGAATGTCAAAGCACTTGCTCTCAGCTAGTTTCATGTTATATTTCAGAATGATTTGTAAGAGCTAAAACCATAAACCTTCCTGTTACTCAGTTTAACTGATGGAAGGATGACCAAGTTTACTAATGTTATAAACTGTCACAAATTTAATCATTATTGTATCTGCAATGAAATAAACTATCAGGTTTTAAAATGGCTTTAAATCCAAATTTTTAAAATTTCCAACATGTTTTTGAATACTAGGTACGGATGCAAAATCAGCTTGTGTCTTTTACACTAAGGACTCCTAGTTTGCAAACGGTTACAGATTGTAATTCATGGATGTGCGTGCTAATCTCTTCACACTTGGATTAGTTTGTCTGGCCATCTCAAATTCTCATTAATCTCTTTCTCTCTCAAGTAATCCAGAAAGCAGAAGCAATGCAAATGTATTTTGGGTGACCAACCACTATAAATATTGAATAGCAAACAGCCAAGAGTAATATGCTCACCAAGAAGCCCCAAGAACATAGACTGAAAGACCCTTATTTTTTTTTTTTTTCACAATTTATTCATCAGGCAGGATCAAATAATGAGCATATTAATGAAAAATCAGTCAGTGGCAATTTCCAAACAGAAGAAAGAGTGACATTTACCAAACACATTATGTGCTAGAGAGAGTTCTCTCCACTCCATGCAGGGAGTGTATTGCTCTGTCCTTTGGCTTGATCTGACTCAAGGCCACGTCAAGTAAAATAGGCCTAAATGCCCGTAGGGAATAGTCCTGCCATGGTGCTATCTTATCATTTTTACCGAGACATCACCCGGGAGGCGCTAGTAGTTGTGGACCACGACCGTGCCAGGAAGTAGTAGGGCATGTGGCCTGTTGGTGTTTTATTGCCCTGTTTGATTTCCTTGCAAAAATGTGGCCTTGGTGGCCACAGAACAGTTTATTTCTGACTAGTAAGTTGTTCTTAATCACAGGCAGTCAATGCAGGTGAGGCTTCTTTTCAGCCCAGTCAATGTTACCCAGTTTTTCGTGCAATCTTCCCCTTGACTTACTGTATGAAAAACAGGGATTTTGGGGGTAAGGAGAAAGAGTTTTTTGACTTACTCTGCCTTCTGACTTACTCTTGCATCTAACAACACTTGTGCAGTTGGCCTTGTCTTTCCTTACAAAACATTCTCAAAAATATCATTTCAGTGATCCACACTGTAATGCAAAAACCGACTCCACAGAAAGTGACCTTATTGCCCATAGACAGAACTTTAATCCAAATTGGCTAGCACACCTTTCAGTTAGTTTGATATCCATTGCAAATACTACCCTGTGTTTCTTTAAATACCTTCAGTAATCTCTTCTCAGACCTGTTGCTGGATCTTTATTATAATATCTACTTTCTAATTTGAAATAACCAACCGTTTGAAATGATGTTATAGTAACCCTGTTGTGCTGCCCTAATTATAACCTATTTGTGTTTTCTCTGTTTTGTCCAAATTGCTCGAAAATTAATGAGCTTTCCTTTCAAAGATAATGTATTGACCCTATTTTAGTTATGTTTTTGGCCTGCTACATTGCTCTTTTCAAGGTAACCTTGATATTGTTATACATGATAATTTTTTATGCTGGAAATATCTATATTGATTTGACTGTGGCCTTTGATCCAATAAATCACAACATATTGCTATCTAAGTTTCCCTCAATTTGGGTGAGTTTAAATACAGTAGAATGGTTCTCTGGCTGCATTAGAGAGCAAACACCAGTCATTTTGTTTAATGGTGTTGAATCTGAGGTGAAAATGTTACATGTGAAGTTACCTCAGGAGCTAATTAGAGGGCTTTTACTTTTGCAGTTTTTATTAATGACCTGTCGACGCTGTATAGTTCATGAAATATTCTGTACATCTACATGCTGATGATGTGACCTTGTACACAGTAAGAGCACAGATAAGGTATCAGACCTTGACTGTTCTAACTCAGAATTTATGGAGTGATTTTCACAATTTAAAGATACAGTTTTCTGCTGAAATAAATTGGCTTAAGATCTTGGAAAAATATAAAACGTAATTAGAGGGGAGGCCTCTCACACTATAAACAGAGCTAGGTGAACCAGTCTGGAAAATGGTATGATTTCCCTCACCTCAAGAAAGAAATCAGTCACTGAAAAAGCCACAGCTATTTTCTGCCCTCCTCAAAGAAAATATTGATAAAGCAGGCAAGATCGAGACCTCAGTGTTCCCAAAGACTGCAGTTCTTGGGGTCTAAGAATTTCTCTTGCCCTGCTGCTCGGACAGCAGTTGCTACACAATAAATATCTATATGTAAACTAAATTAAAACTCAGCAATGCAGAGCTCGGGCTCATTTATTTCTCAGGTTTCCAAATGTTCAAATAATTCTGTGTCCAACAGCTAGCAGGGACAGCAATTCTCATCCTGGAACAGGAAAGGTGAAAAAGTGTTACCATGTTGTATCTGAAAAGGCAAGAAAAACCTGTGCCCGGCATATTGCAAGCTGGATTGTGCAGAGTCTCTGACTAGCAGATGGTTTCAGTACTGAGTCTCTGGCCACCACCACCATTTGAAAAGAGCCCAAATTTGGGCAACCAGATCATGTACATGCTCATTGGTTCAGTTAGAAAGTCAGTCAGTTGGGTCAAGATAGTAGGTGTTCAGCACAGTTTAGATACTCATAAGAAGAGTGTAGTAGAGGTAATATTGGCCCAAATTCATCTCCAAAACATAACCGTAATAGCGAAGTAGCATCAACTGGGAAGAAATGGTCAGTGCCTTAGATTAGAATTTGCTTTATGACATTTATGGCCTGGTATCCACTGAGGATACAATTCAGCTATTTTGAAATCAATGGGAATTTTGCTGTTGACTTTAGGGTTCAATGGGTATGCTTAAACATACCCATTTTGTGCCATTTCAGATGTTTGAGGTTATCCTATTAGGCTTCCACATGCCTTTACAAAAGGAGGAGTTAGTATATGTCATAAAATTCCCTCTGACATCTTTGAAAAGCTAGTGCATCTCAGATGTCAGCGGTGGTGATGAGTTAGCCCACCATGTGATTTATTTACGAAAATTATTAGGAGGACGAAGTAGTCAAAGCAAATATTCAAAATGAATAGGAGGGAATGGTAAAGGGGGTTGCCACGCCTTGTAACCTTCCCGATGGATGTTTTTTAAGTTGTATCTTTTCCTCTCATTGTGTACATTACATTAACCAAAGGTCAGCAGCGAATCAGGCCTGAATTTGGCCTGGCCTTGTTCACAATCCTCGCAATAGTTTTTTTTTTTTTTTTTTTCTTGGCATATAGAAACAATTGCACATTATTAGACTATTCTGTTTGCAGAACTGTGGATATACTTCTTGAAATGTTTGTCTTCTTGAAATGTTTGCATTGTTACTGTTTTCAGACAGTAACTTCATAAAAACATCCTTGATAACAAAACCAAGTATTGCAGCCTTGGCCTAAACTGCAAGTTCACCAATTACACAGCTACGTTAGGATCACATACTTGATTCTTGTGTTTGAAGTCTAAAAGGAGCATCATTTTTTGAAACTCTCTGGAAGCTGGGTCATTGTTTAATTCTGCTGCTGCTCTTGTCCATGTGCAAATCACTTAACTGTGCCAGACTCATTCTCCTCTATCCAAACATTCTGTTCTTTCTTCCTTCCTGGCTCCTCCTCCAGATTTTGAGAGAATTAAATATTTTTATCATTGATAGTATTTGAAATTTAGCACGTGCATTCTTTTGCCCTTGTCTAAACAGTTTAGGGGAGTGCATCTTTTAATGATACTTTTCAGTGGAATTTTTGTTCCGATGAGAATTAGGCAGTTTTGAAAGCTACATTAAATAACTGCTTGTTCAAGCCTGTAGTGCTGATAGAAGGAAGTCCTCATTTAAAAAAAATATATGTTCGTTGATATCTTCTCCCTCTCATCAATGAAGGAATCTTTAACTTTCTCATCTCTCCCAGGCCACCTGCATAATATAAAAGGTCATACCTCTTTACATATATTTCAGGATTCCTGCTATGGGAAGTTTTAAAGGCTAAGCATGCAGTAGTAAGAGAGATATACTTGATAGCAGTAGATGTAAGACAGTATTTGTGGAAAGAGAGAATGTCAGCCTAATGACAGTCCTCTCTTTCACATTGACAGAAGTGCTCAACTTCTAGAATTTTCAAATTGCTCAGCAGTGCTAGACTTTTCCTTGACTTCTTCCTGCTTCTGCTTCCCTATCACTACTGGAAAAACACAGTTTTATTTATTGATTTGAACCTGGCCACACAGTCTTTTGTGACTTCCAGGTTACAACTCAACACCAAACCATGAGAACCCCACCACAAAAAAACATTTAATTCTCATGTATTCCAGGAAAGTCAAACCCAGTCATCTTGTCAATATCAATCTTCAAGACCTCAAGAGTGTGAAAACTACTTCTTTATTTCTCTCCCAGAGCTGCTGTCACAAACAGAAGAAAAAAAAAAGATGAAAAAAGATAAAAAGATAAAAAGAGGGGGAGAGATAGGAAAAAATAAGTTGAGGAAGTGGTGTAGACAGAAATAAAAAAAGGCGGGAGGGAGAAAGAGGACAAAAGGATGTAAATGCAGAAGCCAAGTACCTAGCCCAAATGACCTGCAGTAGAGGGTCCTCTGAACCTCTGAGTAAGGTAGTGCTAGCTCTCAAGAAAGATGCTACCCTGTGGAGCTAATATAAGAGCTGAGACAGATCAGCGCACTTCAGGAACGGTGCGTCTGGTTGTCCTCGTAACCATGCTGTGTAGCTCCCCTTTCCATCATTATTTACTACACAGTGTACAGCAGAACCTAAAAGCCCTGTCCCGCACAAAGACTGTAAGTGCTACACAGATCTATGAAAAAGTAGCCTTTGCTTCAGAAGTTGTTCAATGTTAAGTAGGAGGCTCCAGTCACATGAATAAGTTGCAATGGTCTAACAAGCTGCCTTGATGCATACCTGCTCTTAGCTGTCGTAATATAAACTTATTACCTTAAACCCGTTTCACTGAGGTTTAAGTTAATGCATTTTAACTTTCAGTGTGCTGTGGGCTAAAACTATGCAAAAGACTACCTGGGCTCAGCTAACACGTGGTACTCATTAAATTGTGGCAATTTGATTATATATCTGAGCCCAAGACAAGAGACAACATATGGCTGCAGACATAACTGAGGGTATATAAAGGAAACCCAGGGAAATATTGGTCAGCATGGTAGATGGTCGTCTTGGCACATCATTAGTTTAACCATTGACAAGGTTTTATAGATTTTGTGGAGGAGGAATGTTTTAAGGAGGAAATAGAAGAATGTTGAAATAATATTTATTCAGAGGACCATGAAAACCTTTTGCTTTGAAGACTGTGAGAACCTGTGGGACAAATTGTCAAAGCATTTGTTTGAAATTTTAATAGGCTAGACAGGAGTAAACATCTCATTAATGAAGGAGAGCAGATAGGAAGTGTGAGTGAGATCAACTATGAGGTTCCTTTAAAATAATGACAAGTAGTTTCTATTTGATGTAATAGAGGAAGGATGCCAACAGACAAATGTGAAAAGAGGAGTGAAATAGTTAAAAGAAACAGGCTAGAAAATAATTTTTGCCAGGCGTGTTCTTAATGGACATGAGGATGATTGCTTTTGTCAAGGCCAGAGAAAAGAATGTTGCAGTAATCAAGATGTGCAATGATTAGTGGATAGAAAGAGCTATATATTAGAGCTGTTATGCAGAAAGAATCTACAAGATAGAGACATAGCCAAAGGAGTGGCTGTAGAGAGATATTCAGATCTAGCATGAAACCATCTGATGAAAGTGTAAGCTTACAGGTAAAGCACAGATTCATATTTATGTTGGCTGTCCCATAAATGCTAATAAATCTTAGTTTGCAACAGATATTCTTTCCTGCTCAAACCTGAATTTTGCCCCTGTGGTTTACTAGAAGAGCCTGTTTTTTTTTTTTTGTTTTGTTTCTCTTTTCATCATAAATTACAAAGACCTTTCCTCGCTGCTACCTTAATCCAATATCAGTCTTGTGCTAATCACGTGGGAGGTGTAGCAGTGCTAAGTACCGCAGGTGTAACCCTCCGAGCACAGCTGAGTGCAGGGCCACGCTTAGGCAGATGTAACCTGAACAAAGCATGCTTTGGACTGATGCTTGTAGGAAGTCTCTTCTCCCACCTGCACTATAAATGGGAGGTGTATATATACATACACTACTATATGCTACTATACAGAGCAGCAGACCATGATAACTACAGATGCACAGAGCCTGCATGCTGTGGTTACTGCTTATCAGTTGACTCAACCTGCTATAGCCTGGATAAGCATTTAAAATAAGGGCACATTTATTGCTCCAAGTGAAAGCATGAGGCCAAGAGAGGGAAAATTTGAGGAGGAAGAGGCACAGGACTGGAAGGAAGGGCAGTGGAACTGGCAGGGGGAACCAGGGAGGTATCGGGAAGAGTGGGGAAGGATGAGGAACATGAATTTTTGAGTGAGAGGGTGCAGACCAAAGATAGAGAAGCCAGGCTGAAGACAGGCTTTGATTGCTTCCCAGATGAGGAACCCAACTAACTATTCAAAGAAACAGCCAAAGTTCTGCCTCAAAATTCAGGATTCTGATGGTCTTTCCTTGCCCCTACAGGAAGGGTAAGGCAGGGAAGTGCAAGCCAGGGCCACAGAGAGTGTCAGAGTTTCACAACTCTCCAGCTCTCCAGAGTCAGTCACACCAAGGTTTTGATCTAGCTCTCGGCACTTTCCGCTCTCAAGATGCTCAATGTTGTTATGCACATAAATGCTTATTTAAGCATATTTTGATTTCACTTATACTTCTTTGGAGAAATTGTATGGAGAGGCTTACACAGCATTCATTAATCTGAATGTTGGTGCCAGTTCCTTTCCTGTGAAGCTCACCAAAACTCACAAGGACAAGCCATAGCTCTTCATTTGTTTTCGTAGTCACATATGAGTGGAATGTTTTTAAACATTCAAACCTTAACTTTCCTTGACTTTAGGACCCAAAAATATGCAGAAATTGTCCTTAAAAGGGCAGCTGGAATAGAAACAGTTTTAGACAGGGCCGCTGACAAGCTCATCTTCCCAGAACTATGATGAAACCAATAAAGAGGCCAGAGTAGGAAGTAATTTCAACATAGAAACTGAAGAGCTGTGGAATGGCCAAAACTGCTGAAATTCTGTGGAAAAAAAAAAAAAAAAAAAAGAGAGAGAAATGTAAAGAATATCTTAAAACTGGGCAATTAAAGAAACAAAGATTTAGTTCGCTAGAATATTATCATTAACAATGATACGATTATCATATTCAGTGTGCATTACTTTGCACAAGTCAGACAAGCAGTACTTCAGCCTATGGGGGTGAAAAACAAACTGTAATAACCATAAAGAGGTGTATGTTGCTTATTTATAGACATGCATATTTGAAATGCAATAAAAAGTCCCAGGACAAACTCTGTAGATAGGCTTCAAACACCAAAAATGCCCAGCTCTAGGTTGTCTCTGAATTATAGTAAGTAAGTCCTAAAGAGGGTCTAAAACCAATTAACTTCTCTTTCTCTCTCTTTTTTTTTAATCGTTTTATGCTTTAAAAATAACCAAAGAGATTTCTTTGAAAATATATTACCAAAAAAAAAAAAAGTGCTCCTAGATTTAAACCTTTTTTGGGAAGCTTCAGCCTGGAGCAAAATTTAATGGCTGAGCTATAAAGTACTGAAAACTTTCATACAGGGGTTCATAAAGAAACACCAACTGACCCTGAACCCAAGGAGGTCTAGCAAGCTCCACAGTAATAAACACAGGGCCTAGTTAATTTTCACTTCAGGGGTGTATGACATTTGAGTAAGATGTGGTTACTTTATGCTCACTTTCACCACATATTTCCAGTAGATATAAATGACAGAGGGGGATACTACAGTCAAGAGATCTACTGTAAGTTATGTCTAGTTCTGAATGAGTTTATAAACTCCTAAAGCTTTCTGTAAGGTGCCTAACACAACAAGGCAGTGAGGCCCCATTTATCTACATTTCCTTCTTCTATTCTTCTTCTACCTTGGAAATAGGTACTGTGGGAGGCATTCATGGCTTGCTTCCAGGGCAGGCGCATCAAAACATGAGATCTGCTGTTACAGCTGCTTTCACTGCTTTAATGTTCATCCTAGGGGGAATGCCAGAAATTTGGACCATGCTCTATCCTTACCTGTTTAATTGCTTTAAGCTAAGTGTAACATTTAAAAAAAATATATTCACAATTTGGATTAATTACATGTAGTTGTATGTTCACTCACTCTCTCTAGAAATGTAGATGTTACCTATATGGAAATCTTCTATTCATGTGTCTGTCTGTCTCTGTTTAATGCGTATAAAACCACATGCATTCATGAGGCAGAGATATCCTTCCTTCCTCTGTATTCACTCTGACATTATTCCTACTGTTGTAATAAAACACCTCTTTACACCTTAAGATCCTTCTGCTGTTGGTGGCTTCAGGACCAGTATTTCATCCAAAAAAAGAGGGAAAACCTGTTCCAGGTCATTGCCTCCTCTTGGCCAGTGAGGGATGCTCTTGCACTAAAAGACATACATGCAAGGACTTTAAGTCTCATCCTCTCTCCCTTCTCCACCACCCCGCTCTCCTTCACCTCTCTCCTATACCCTTCCAACCTCAGACATTGTTGGCCTTCAGGCTAGATCTCCCAGTATAACTAAGATAGAGCTTCAAAATAAAAAATCCCATTTTCAAGCTTCCTACATTTATTTTTACATTCCTCATCTGAGCATTGGTCAGAACTAGTTCAAAAAACAGACAGACAGGAAAGTGAAGAAGAAAAGGCAGATGTTTGTCAACGCTATGTTTAGGAAGCTGTTGCTTAAATGTGAAAATCAGGTATACTTTAACTGTGACTGAGAAGCACAAAAGGCATATTCTTTCCTCCCTGTATGTTTGCAGAACACTTCTCTTTTCTTCACCTGCAATAATGAAATGTTCCTTTACGCTCTGCCTCTGTTTGGTTATCAGTAATGTATTGTGAGTCTAACAATGGCATCTGTTTTCACAATACTTTGTGGAATAATGCCATTCATCCCCATGGAATCATTGGTTCATAAAAGTATTGGTGAAAGGTGGGATAGATTTACTCAACTTTTCAGCATAATATTGCTATTGTTCACTGTTAGGGCATGCATAACGAATGGCCTTTAGTGTAAACAGCTCAGCCACTGAGCTTAGTGATTGCTAAAAGGGGTCTGTTTGAGGTGGCTATTTCTAGTTCTTTGATATATGACTCATTAAACCCACTCTATGTAAGTATTGTTTACAGTGCTTGCTGTGCTGGTGGCTTGCATCTGAGTAGTAGTGTTTAATTTGAAAGGTATTTGCCTACACTTAGAAAAAGTCTTTAAGTGCCTAAACCACTCTTACATTTTTCATTATAAAGCATTGGCAGAGGGGTGGGAAGGACTTGGGAGTTTATTACAAGAAAAATGACCTTTTGTCTCTACAGACTTGTCTCTGAACTCACTAACCTTCTGTCAACAGAAAGCAAACAGTAGGATAATAGTTTCCTCTCAATTTCTCCAGCTTTTGTCCTCCCCAAAATGCAAGGGTTGACTTGCTCCTCAGTGCTTGGCTTGCTAATAGGAGGCGGTGCTTGGACAGATAACTGCATAGCACTGTCATGTCCTAAATTTATTACATACATCCTAGAGTTCATATTAACTTTTATGCTCTGACAACTGTGTTCAAATCATCTAAATTATAGATTGCCATTTTTTAAAATGTGTTGTGATTACACAGACCCGTGGCTTCTCCGACATTTTGCACTCCCAACCAAAACTGCTCAGATCACAATGGTGCTATAACACACAAATCCATTTAATTGGTACCTTGCTGAAATACACTCCTCCATCTCTGGCACGATTGCTGTGGAGCAGATCCCGCACCATTGATTTCGTTCACTCCAATCAATGGGTAAATGGCACACCTAGCCAGTTTTAAGTGGCACACTTGTTGTCTATATTTTATTCACAGTGGTTAACAACTATGAATCAATGTTTGCTGCAATAAACTTCTCTTAGCCTGGCCTTTACTAGTTTCATGCTGCTACTTTACTCAACTACAGCTTTATCTTTGACATTGCAGTCACTCACTCTTTTTTATAGGTTAAAAAAGTAGTCTGGCGTGTAGGGCAGTGAGTAAAGTAACAAATGAAGACAAGGTGGAAAGGTTGAAGACAAAGATCAAAAAGTATGTGCTGAGTGTCAGTTCAGTTTCTCGCTATCCTTCACTGTGGCCACGTTACTGGAGATATATTTGGTCCTGACACAGACATCTCCTTTAACCCTGAGTCTGAATTTAAGGCTGGCTGAAGTCCAAAAGATGTCCTCCTGCTTGGGAAATCTTTGCAAGAAAAAAAAAATCAGTAGCAATTGCTGTATTATTCCCTGGTCCAGAAGCATATCCTGGTGCAGGAGAGATGACACCATCCTGTCATCCCCTGGAGCCCCAGAACATGCCCAACTCCTTCATTTATAGCCTACATCTCCTGTGGGTCCTGTGGGCTGAGACCCTGTCCCCTCTCTTCTGTTTCAGACATGCTCCCTTCTACTGCCCTGGTGCTTTCAGGATGTGCGTTCACCAAGCTGTAGGTGTTCTCAGAGCACAGATTAGAGGCAAATTTTATTTTACAACTTCAGCAGTTCTTTCTATCAGCCTGTAAAACAGAAAAGTTTTTTCTTGCAAGAGCATTGTAGAACATTTATAGTCACTGGATAGTGTCATGGATTTAAAGTATTGTCTCCTAGTATTTCATATTCCTGAATACTGTATAGATTTTAATAAATCTGACGGTTCCTTAATTGATGTGATTTTGTTTAATATATAGACAATTTAACATTTATCCTTTATGTTGTTAATAGTAAATGAGCATATTTGTATTTTTATGGCAGCTTCCTCCCTTCCACCAAAATTGTATTTTCTCCCCTGAAAAATTTTATCACCTTTAAAGACTTAGATGTCATTAATACTATTTTTATATAACAGTATGGGTATTTTTATTGTTATGACTTACTGTTACGACTGTACACAAAGGCCTCTGTTTAGGTAACTTGGGAAAAACCTTTTGAAGCCTCAGCTAATAGCTCAAAGACCTCTGACAAATTTGTCAGCATGTATTAACTGTTGTTCAGGAGATTTGTTAGTCATACAGAATACAACATTTAGCAGAACATTCAGAAGATAAAGCCAGGAGGGAAGACTCCCCTCCAATGGTGGATCCATGACACAAAATCTACATTTTTTTCAAGCCCTTCTGTAAACTGGAGTTTTATCTATAATCACTAACTTACGTTACTCACATATTTGCTGAAGATAATGTGCGTTGACATTGTTACAAAGGCAGTATGTTTTAACAGAGATGAATCACTTTTTTGTGCTGCATCTCCTGTGTACGAGCCACAAGCTGGACATTGTGTGAGCGCGTGTTTGACACCTGCACCCTGTGAAGGTGCACCCCAAAGTGGTCAGTGGACTATCCCATTAATTTGCCATTAATGCTGTATTTTATCTTTTTCCCTCTTTACATATCCCAGGACTTTTCAGCAACTTGGGATTAGTATAGTGTTGATAAAACAGTATGAGAGAGGTTTTCAGGTTGCTTCAAGGCTATAGAATAAGTCTTAAATATTTATTATTTTTATAGCCAGAAATACTTGAAAAAGTTTGGAGAACATTTTTTTTTTTTTTTATTAGTACCTACCAAAATACATGGAAATTTGAAGGTTTCTTGGGATGGACTGTAAATTTTAATGAAGTCAAGGTAAGATTTTAGCTTGGATATCCTTCTGGGCTGATTTGTTTTTATTTTAATTTTGCGAGTTCTGTCCTGTGTTCCTCACCAGGCTGCTTCTGAGTCAGGAATTCCAGACTTTCCAGGATCTGCAACTCCTTCTCATAGAGAATCAAGGACAAATATGAGTTTTTTGTTTTGTTTTGTTTTCTCTAATCTGTACAGGAAAAGAAATATTCGGTTCTCAAATCCTATGTGAAAAAGATGTACCATTCTGCGGTCATCTCTAATTATTACTGTTTATAGATATAGTACACATTTCTTAATACTCTTGAAAAAAAAATTTAGGAAACAAAAACACAACACAATTAAGAGCAGCAGTGGGAGGGTCCAAATGAGTAATCTGGCAGACCTAGGTCAACAGTTCCATCATAGCATTGCTGCTGACTGCACATCAGCAATCTCTGTCCCAGCAAGAGCTTAAGGCAAGAGTAAGGGGAGCACACGTAGCACAGGTAGACACCAGTAGATGTTCTCAGAATCATTTTTATTCTTCAGATACTTGTCTGATTTGTGTTATGTCGCTTTCTCTAGCTTCTGGGTTGAAAAGTAGGTAAGGGGTAAAAGGACATGTGGACATTTCCTGTTCATCAGCTCTTGTAGCCATTTTACTAGAAGGTGAGACACAGAGGCACTTGACTTCCTGGAAAAACAAGGATAAGCAGAATCTGGCATTTAATACTTACAGTTTTATGCTGCATTTCCTTTCTTCACAATTTCATGTGCTGTCTAGCTCAAAAGCACCTGTATGTAAGCAAGACAGCAAACTAGCTGATGTTCTTTCTTGTGAAGAGCAGTAGGAAGACAATGTGCTCCGGAGCTCCACTCTCTAAAAGGGCAAATGACTTTGCTAGTGCTGTGGCTAATCTGGTCTGCAGTGGTAGTTGGATCTGGCCATGCTGCGGTGAATTCTGGGCTCAGAATTGATCCTAAATCTATTCTGTGGTTGCATACAGTGGCTAGGTGGGTGCTCGATAAGCTTCGATAGCGCGTGATAACCGTGGGGTCTCCTGTTAGTTCCAAATCTCTGTTTTCCTAATGGGTTTGTCTTTGTGCTTCCCTTGTACTGCTAGAAAAGAGTTATGCAAATATTAGATCAAAACGTGTCTCTCTGCTGTTTTGTGTCATTCTTTTACTTTAATTTTCCATGGCTTTCCCTTTTATTTCTGTTTTGCTACCACTGAATAATATGCAGCACCACAGCTCTAGCATGGAGAACCTGATGAAAGTGAACATATAAGAAAAATATTAGTGGCCTGCTCTCTTCATTGCAGAGGTAATGGCCATTGACATTAATGGGAATTATGCATGTGTAGAAGAGAGGAGCATGGCCCCTTTACTTAATAGAGCCCTTAATATGTTTTAGTGAGCCATGGTGGTGTTCTAAATATCATGAAACCCAAAGGAGATACAGAAAACAGCCTCTGGCACTGATGAGCTGGATTCATTGCTCTGAGGTGCATGGCTTTTCAGGAATACCTCGGTTTCTTCTCCAATGGAAATAGTTGTGCATGCAGAACTGATGGACATGGAAAAAGAAAAGGTAAAGTGAGTGGACAGAAAATTGAGAAGGGAAATAAGGAGTAATCCAAGTTGTCAGATGTCAGGTTGTCACATAAAACATAAATTCTAAAATTAAATGTTATACTCACATATATATGTATATAATTTTACACACACAATATTTTTGTCTGCCTTTTATTATAATTCTAGTCTAGCCCTGCTTTACACTATGTTCTGTTTTATGAAAGTAAAATGTGAAAATCTACTGATAAGCCAAAATAATAAAAACTTTATGGCATGTCAGGTCTATTTTTTTATTATTATTTTTTAACCTTGATCGTGTTATAATAGTGAACATATGTATCCTTGGCCTTAATCACCTTGTCGAGTTAAACTGTATATTCAACTTCATTTACATGACATATGATCTAATGCTGGAGAACAACAATACCATTGTAGTGCTAATTGAAAACTGTGAGCTGAGAGCCAGAAGAAACCACTGGTCTGATTGCTGAGGGTCCCAGGGAAAGGGATTTATTCCCACACCTGCAGTTGGTCCATAACACTAACATTGTTACCAACATCTGGGTCTAATCAGCACAGAGGCCTTGATATGCTGCTCCTGTGGCACATAAATTTAGCATTATATTCATTTTAAAGGCCCCCTCTTTCAGTTTTTTAAGGACAAGATAGATTCATGGCTCCACAGAGTCTAACAAAGTAGAAACCACAAACAGAGTAAGTTACTGCCAGGTTTCTTAGGCCATACCTACCTAGTATATGCCACTTAAATAATGGAATTTTATGCTCAGTTCTGGTTTTCAAAAATGCATCTCCATAGAATGCGAAGTTCAGCTGAAAAACCATATTCAACGTAAAAAGCAAATACTCGGCCAATTTGCATATATCAGTTTTTATGGTGACATCTGAGATATATCAGCCCCATGCACGGTGGTGATAGTTCAGGTAGTTCAAAGGAAAAAGTGCAGCTCTGTTTAGCTTGGGGCCTGACCCCGAGCCCAGCGAGAGAAAGCTGCATTGCTAATGCTAATGCTCATGCTCATGCTGTTGCTTCGGGGAAAGGCTACTGTAGTCTTGCCAAATGGCGGCTGCAGCCCAGAGCAGCAAGTTTTTAGTCACTGGCCACACTTTGGATCTCAAGTTCACTTGAGATAGTGCTGGCCCTCTAGAGCACTGGTGCTCTTTGGACCTGCGAGGAAAACTGTGTCTTTTCCAACTCTGCTGTGAAGCTGCTGTGAAGCTAAAGCCCCCTTTCTAAAGACGATGAAAGGATCCAAATGCAAATCATATATACCAAGAAGGTAAAAACAGAGGACCTGTAGCAGGATGTCTAGGCCAAAGAGCAAATTTTTTTTTCTTCATTTGTTGAGGATAACCGATGATTATTTTTGCTAATGCATCCCTTGGCTGTCTCGATAACTCTCTAGCTAACTGGCTGTTTGCCTTAGAATCTTCATGAATTTTCCTGGAAAGTCTACACAAACAGCGGGGCAGATACAGGCACCATTAGAGAAGGCAGCTTTTTTTTTTTTTTTTTTTTTTCCTGACATTTTTCAGTATCTACATATCTTTAATATCTGTAAATGGTAGATATAATTACACAGGGAAATTTTATTCTCATTTCCAGAAATTCATGACTTTCGATGCTACTTCTGGCACTGATCTTTTGTAGCAGCAGGCAGTTCATTTAACTGTTGCCTTGCTTGCCTACTGTGCCTTTTAGAGATAAATAATTATGTAGAGGGCTGTTTGCTTAAGGTTTCAAGTCAGAAAAATACCACAGGAGTGTAATGGGTTCTTAGCACTGTACCACCTACTACATTATAATTATATCACTCAGCCAGTATGTTGGGCTTCACCCTGGTCACTATATTCTCAAGAAGAGTGTCCATTTCTTGAGAAGAGTTAGCATAAAGGCACAAAATGCCTTGTTCTGTAACCTCTGCAGTCTTCTCAGTGCCAGTGGTGTGGGGCAGTGTAAGAGAGAGGAGTTTCCTTTTTGCAGATAACTCCTGGTGGAATTTTAAAACCGAGGAGTCGTAACTTAAGAAGAGAAGATGGCAAAGGAGATATTAACATGCCGAACCAGATTCTCATCTGCCATAAATCCATGTAAGTGCTATTAATTTTGGTAGAACTGCATTTCGTCTCCCTCGAGGATAAGGTGCAGTATTTATGGTATGACTGCAAAATCTGTCACTTGATTTACCATAGAAATATATTCTGGCACTAGCAAATGGTTTTGGTAGTGCGCCAGTTCACTGTCTTTGAAGGATTTCCAGTTGCCAAAGGGGATTTTTTGCACCCGCTGCTGCCCCACCCCCGGCTCCATTTCCACGAGTCAGTAGAGGATTTGTGCTGTTCCCCACTCACGGGTATCTCCCAGTTGTCGCCTTCTCCATGGCTGGTCCAGGACCTGCCAAGTTGCACCCCAGGGAGCTGGGAAGGCCAGCTCTACTGGTCAGAGAGGGTGCTCAAGGGAGAACAGGAGGGACCTTCAGTTTGTGCTGTTTCTCACCCTTATTTCACTTGCGAGGAGTCAATCCCAGCAGTACCATTTTTTTCTGTTACCCTGACCGACTTTGTGGGTAGAATGAGCAGTTTGAATTTCAATATCTGTGGTCTAACCACGGCTCCCATACACCGGAAAACCTCCCACACTGTCAGTGAAAGACACTGTGGGAGGAAGAAATAAAATTGGGGTTCCTCCCTATGTCTTTGAAAGGTGCTCTCTGCAGCTGTTCGGGCTTTTTGACCTCTCTGCATTTCTTTGCTATTGAAAGTGATGCCCAAACAAATTAAATGCTCTTTATTGCAATATTTAACTGGTCGATTTTGGTAGGCCATTCCTCAGACATTGCTGTTATAAATGGGAGGAATCCAGCCAAGTTGCAAAACTGAAAATGTCAGGGCAATGCAACTGGCTTATTAACGCCGCGTCTGAGCTACCCAGAGATCCCACATTTGCACTGAACACCATGAAAACAGCATAAGCACACAACCAAGTCGTATAACTCTATGACCACTGCTTAGACATCGTATAGTCCTGGGTTGTATTTCAAATACTTTACAAGCACATTATTGAAAGGATATTGTGTCTGACCTTATTACATCCTCTTTATGATGATGCAAGTGAGACACGACAGCTGCATTAAAGAAATGTAAAAGGATAATCAGACCATGGAGAAGGTGTCTCACATCATCCCCTGATTTTAAAGCAAAGCACAAATGGTGTTGTGTTGTAAGTACAAAGAAAAAATTAAGCTTATGCCATCAGAACTTTCAGATCATTCAATCATGTTTATTTTAATGTATGAAATGCAAGATTATGATCAAATACTAAATATGTTGTTATTTTAATCAAAATATCTTACTGCATTTTTTATAGTCCCTTCTAATGTATTACCAGCAGATCTAATGAGCTCTTTAGGTTTTTTTTGCATTTCAAAGCATGACCTCCTAAAAATTAGGATAGTTCTTTCATCCAAGATCATTTTGCTGAAAAAAACACACAACTTTTCAAATATTAATATATATTTGATGTGAAAATGGACACTGGACATGTCACAACAAATGAAATGTCTTGATTATAAAAAGTGCCCATAAATTGAACAGCAAGTCACAGATATTATTCCGATACTTTCTTAAAGCACTTACAATGGTAATCTGCAGCTAAGCCCCCAAATTCTGCAAGTCATAATATTGATGACAGTGAGAATTTGCTGGGCACAGTAATATGCCCACATGTGTTGGTTGCAGACTTGGAGACATTTCCCTGAGGTGTTTTCTAGAAATCACCATATTTTTTTCATTATAATGAATTTATCCAACCTGTTTTTTTTTCCTTCCTGTTTCACAAAATGAGCCTCGTTTCTGTGACTGTGTTTGCTATTTGTAAAAAAGCCAAGGAAGTTCAGGAACTTTTTAGAAAAAGCTCATGTAAAGGCATTAGGTGATGTTACACATTCCAGTTATCTCTTTCGGCCAGATCTTCAGCTGCAGGGATCATTGTGAAAATGTTCATGATTTTCATATATCATCTTTTGTAATAAGAAATGTGACACAGCTGGTTAGAACCTGCTGCTATCCCCTGTTGAACCTTCAGCATCAGAGCCTCTGTATTGCACCACTCTGATGGTTCGCCTAAAATACGACTAGGCTGCGTTTCCCTCAGTGGATTGAACTCAGTGAAATATTTTAGGAATCAAAGTTAGGAACAGTGAGAAAATCGAGAGTGGAGTGTGACTATTCAAGGCACCCAGCTCTTGTGAAATACTGGGATGACTGGGCACCCGGTTCCTCTAGGGTTTGGAAAAGCCTGGGCAAACTAATAATTATTGCAGAAGGTCTTAGACTCCAAATAGTAACCCAAAGAAAAGCAAATTATAGAAGTGTTTGGAAGTGAATGTTGAGGTATGAGTATGGATTAAATTCAAATATTCAGATACACATTGAGACACAGTTTTTTTGCAGGTATTTAGCCTTTTCTAGACTTTTAATAAAAGGGATATCTACATCTATATCTGCTTCATACAGTTTAATAGCCATTCTGTTTTAAAAGATCATAAAAGTCTTGCATTGCATATGGCTATTTTATTAACTACAAAAAAAAAATTTTTTTCTCTAGTATTCCAGCAGTTTTTGGAATACATAAACTGACAATTTGTCTTAACTTGCAGTGTCAGTTGTCTTCAGAATTCCCTGCTTTCACACAGAACAGATGATTAAAGGCTGAAAGACCATAATGAATCAGATCTGTACTATACGATTTTTGTATTCCTCCCTTAGAATTGTGTGTAATGTTTAAATGATGGCTGATCTAATATATTGATAAGAACAGAAGAAAGCGAATGTTTCCATGTGATAATAATTTTTAAATGTGTTTTGCACTACCTCAAAGAGCCTATGCATCAGAGCTTTCATTAGGGTGGACTAGCAAATGTTGCATGCTTTTATTGCCAGCTTATTACGTAGCAGTTTTATTTGCGTCATACATTTAATTACTGCATTAAATCATGGCTTCTAAACATCGATTCGCAGCAGGATCCTTCTCTGAATTTTTCTCTTTTTTTTTCCCCCCATATAACCAATAGAAAAAAAATCTTCTTTCTCCTTTGCAATCTAAATTGCGATTTTGTGTTTGTAACGGTATTCCTGCCTTGTGCAGCAGCTCAACAACTTGCAAGAGCACAGAAGGAAAAGTCCTTTTTTTTTTTTTTTTTCCTTGAGTGTGCATATTCCTGGTGGAGCTTAAAAACTTCCATAAATCAATAAAGTAATTGCTGCATAATGACCTATTGTTGGTGAGCGTGCCCAGAATGATGTCATTGGGGGGTAATGGAGCTACTGAATCAAAAAAATGGCAGCTGTTTCCAATTTATTTGAGAGTCAGTTGGACAGAAAATTAAATAAACACATAGACAAGCAGGACAAGGGCAAGTCCTTGCATTATTCTTATGATAGTTTTAATTCAATCGCAGAAGTCAGCAGGCAGCTGATATTGTGGCCCAGAGTTTCAGTAATTGCCTGTCTCCTATCTCAGTCGGACTGCACATGCTCATTTCATCATTTTAAGCTTTTGTGACTTGCATTAAAAAAAAAAAAAAAAAAAAAGACCAATGAAACAAAGATGAAACTTAGCTCTTTTTTCTCCCCTGCTCCCCCCGCCCTCCCTTTGCCGCATAGCAGGCTATCTAGGAGATGCATTAATAGAGAGAAATTTTCATTTCTTCCTCCATCTGCCTCTATGGGGCCTCTACCCTCCTTTCCCTAGGAGACGAAGGAGAGTTTTCCTCTTTTTTTTTAATCACTTGCATGTCCTTTGGGAAGCCCCCTAAAGTTTCATATTCGCTGGGGAGAAAGAAAAAAAAAAAATTGCCACCCGGCTTCGCACTCTCTTCTCCGCTGTGAATAACAGCTTTGATGTGCTCCTTTGAAGTTCCTGGCTCCAGGCTGCATTATGGAAGCATCGACGGCAGCCCCGGCAGCGCGTGTGGCGGCTGGGAGCCCCCAGTGCGCTCATGCAGCGGCATGGGGGGCGCCTTGCTCTGCCCCACGGCTCCCTCGGCTTCCCTCGAGCCCCTCTGCCCACCTCCCGTTGGCAACACGTCGGGAGTACATCAACATCCTTGGCGTTGCCTCTGTCTTGCAGCTTCCGCTGACGTCCCTGCACCCTTTAGGAGCCCAGTTGTAGGTCAGGGAGGAGGGACAGCAGGTGGGAGTCCACATCACACTCTGAGGGCATTTGGATCTGGTTGTCCTTTTGGGAATTCCAGGCAATACTGCTCAGAATGTTGCTGTGCTAAAATAATCCAAGTGATTTGTTTAGAAAGTAAAAGAAGTTCAGATCCTTGCTCATTTATTTGACCTGTAATGGGAATTACGTTTATTCCCTGCAGTTTGGGTGCTTTGTATGACGGCCTTCACGTTTTTAACCCAAGCATTGGTTTTAAAAATCCCTGTTATTTCTTTACTTACAGATGGATCCTCCTTCCCCTCTTTTTTTAAATTATCATCTGTGTCTGCGTAACCAGAAACAGTGAAGTTGATATTTGTCTCCACGATAGAGAAATGCTTTTCTGTATTTGTCATTACAGATCTCTTAGGATCAGACATCTCTTTGATCATTTTAACTGTATTTTATCTGCTTCTTAATTTCCTTGCTGAATACCTTATGTTACATGTTACTTTATAAATCAATATATAACAGCAATAATTAAAAGGGTGTTCTGTAGTAGGGAGCTGGAGGAAAATATAGGTTATTCCATTAACCTTTTACCTCTGGAGACCAGAATTTCGAATTTGTGCTAGGTCACGAGAGCAAATCAGTTGGTCCCTTGTGAACTTTAGTCCACGTCGCTAACCACTGCGTCACTTCTGACAGTGCCTTGTGATTGACAGCTTTAGTCTGGAAGAGTAACAGATCTTTTGCAGCTTGTAAGGCAATGGCAGAGCCAGCATCTCCACCTACTGTGCCTTGTTCTCTAAAGAACCATTTGTGAAGAAAACTTTCCAACGCATTTTATCACCCCATAAACCACAAATAAGCACATCTAATATGTTACTTGAAATTTTACACTGACAAAAATTGTGCAAGTAGGAAAAGTTACTTTTCCCCCCTCCTATAAAGTAACTCTCAGAGAGTACAAAAAGTGTATCAGAAGAAAACTAAGAGGTGAGGTGGTGCTACTCTACAATTGTATGCCCAAGTGCAGGCAACCTTGATACGTGTTAACATAAAGGACTGTTCATACTATCAAAGATATGACTGATTTTATAAGCTAAGGAGTAGACATTTAGATTATTAATGCATCTCATTCCTTTCTGCTTCCTCCTTGTTTTTGTCTGTCAGTTTTTGTTGAAATTTGGTTGTCTATACTTTTTCTTTTTGTGAATTACTCTGAGACTGCTTTAATCCCACAAATTATTAACTGAAATTCCAGTTTTAAGATAGGCTTAGAAATAGCCAAAAATAGGAAGATCTTTAAATTTTTTTTTTTTTTTTTTATGCTAGGGAAACTGGTTGCTGCTTTCTGATTTCTTGTTTTACATGAAAATAATTGAAAACATGTATTTTTTTTTCTATTATTCATGTCATCTGAAGACCAAATCAACTTCATATTTTTTTGTATTTGGAGAAATTCTAAAAGGCAAATTTTGACCAAGACATTTCATCTGTACCACCTTGGAACAATACTTTCTCTCAATTCTTATTCTCTCCTGTAGTTTTGCATCTTTTAGTCTACTAAAATGCAAGACTACTTTGTCTGAACAAAGATTTTTCTGGCATTTCAGGTAATTATCTACTGAGATCCTACTTTCATTACCATGAGCTTGGCATGTGCATGAGCCATTACAGATGGTGCTCGATATTTTTTTTAATGGTGTTTTAAGACTTTGTTAAGTTTCTTTTCTTGAATTCCCTGAATTCTCCTTTTTTTGTGTGTGTGTGTAAATTTAGCATCACATTTTCGTACTGAGAAGTGCATTAAGAAATGCAGGAGGTAGAAATACTGACAGTGGAGGATGATGAAACACAACAGTATTCAAAGTCACTTCCGTCTGTCTGAAGGTCTAAGGTTCATGTACCAAGTAGAAGGGCTGAAGTCAGGTCCTGTAGGTACCTGCTGAACGTAACAAGAGACACACAGTGCTTGTCATTGACATAGGCAAAGGCAACCCACGTTTTCCTCTATTCTGTCCCTGGCACCCAGAGTTCATAGACCACTCCACAGCTGCTTCTTGGTGAACACCATATTTTCTTTACTGCAGACTGTTTTATATCTGAGTAAGTTTATATGTGGTTTGGAACTGGGGAAAATTAGTAAAATATCATTAATATAATATCTTCAGTGTCTTCTAAACTTCTTTCCTTCTACCTCTGTTTTCTATTTTGAAAGTGTCACAGTTGGCTTGGAGGGGGGAGTTGCCAAAACACTGCTCTATGTTTTATATTGCTGGCCAATAAAAAGAGTCTTCATACCTTTCCATTCTGAGGATAAAGATGCTGAGCTGTTTATTTGAGAGGAGAGTCTGGGTATGTTGTGGGAGGTTTGAATAAGGCTGAGCGGGGAAGTGAAAGGAGAAGTATTCAAGGACAAAAGTTGTTAGAAGAGAAAAGGTTTTAGGAACCAGAAAACAGATGTGAGTAGAAAATAACTTGCTGTATCTTCATAAATTGTAGTCTTCATGAGGAACCAGTCTTGGTTTGCAAGCATTCAGTATTCTCCCGATACCACTCAAAACACCTCATGTGAAGGTGCTGTGTTGCCTTCGTTTTCAGCTCCAGTTGCAACACATTAGAGTAACCCAGGCTACTACTTAAGAACAGGTGATGCAATCACGTCCCAGGGCTTGGTCTGAAGCTCTCAAACTCCTCACCTAGATAGGTGTTTCTCGATTCTTGGTATCTACGGTTTGCCAAGTGGCCAATATGCTCTGCGGCTTCAGACTTCCCTATGAGTAGGGGAACAAGTGCCCTCAGTAAAGACATCATCCTGATGAGCTGTTCAGAGCACTTTCCTGTCTAACCAGCGTGTCCCTAGTAAATCCATTAAATCCATCGCTGTGTTGTGTCACCATCCAGACTTGACTGTCCAGTCCCAAGGATGACTGGAACTTGCTGATACCTATTCATACGTATTCCTTTCATACCT
Organism: Nothocercus julius; assembly: GCA_013398735.1. Taxonomy (NCBI): domain Eukaryota; kingdom Metazoa; phylum Chordata; class Aves; order Tinamiformes; family Tinamidae; genus Nothocercus; species Nothocercus julius. The sequence goes on from VZSV01000089.1 coordinate 2,426,845, forward strand.
ATTTCACCAGCAGGGGGAAACTGCAAATGGGGCAGTAATTAGACACATATATAAGCACATGAGCTTATAGGTGATAGTTGTAACATTTTTCAGTATTTTTCGATATTTTTCAAAACCTGAGCTTTGTGCTCGGGCCCACATTCAGCCCTGTGTAGTTGTACAGACAATATATTTGTTTGCTGCTGGCATTTTCTTTCTCAATTAGTTCCATATGTATTCAGCTGATCTAATCAGTGAAGTACATAGACAGCTTTTCACAACAGTTGATACTTGGGTCTATCATGTTGGTTTTGCAGTCTGGGTTGATTAGCTGGTTCCTTGTGTGAAATAGGTCTGCTGCTTGATTGCAGAACCGTACGAGGTTCATTTTGTGTCCTTTCTGCAGCTGTGCGGTACTCCAAGTGTTGGTTCCAAATTTCATGGTGGAATTCAGAGTTCTCCGTATGTAAGGTTTATTTATTGCAGCTTGTCTGTGAATTTTGTCTTTCTGCCATGCTGATTATTTTCCTTCCAGGTTAAAAAATGTGTACATCTAAACCAAAGTCTCTCTTTGATTTAAAATTATAAATCCTGCATGTGAGATTTCCCATTTGTTTGAGAGCCTTGCCAACATTTTGCTGAAGAACTTGTGAAAAGTAAGGGGAGTGCTGTTTTGCATAAAGATGGGCCCATTTGCAGGGGATGACTCCAGAACCAAAGCTGCTTGCAAAGCCTTTGAACAGTAGCTTCATTTTCAGATGAAACTGAAACAGAAATAAAATGTACTCCTTCAAGAAGAAACCCTGTAGTGATCAGCAGCGTTACTGGCAATGCAAAAAAGGCATAGCAACACCACAAAATTCTGTGATACTATTAAATATTGGAGACAAAAGTCCAGAGAAATTTTGACAACCTGGTGCTGGTGCAGGGGATCTTGGTCTCTTTCTTTCCTCAGCCTCTAGGCAGTTTCATGTAGTGTCCCTGCCTGGCAGTCCTTACCCTGGCACTCGGCAGATGGGACACTGGGGATCCGGGATCTCCTTGTGCTGTGCCTTTCTGTTGCGGTCTGAGATCCAGGTACCAGCCCAAATTCTACTCCAGGTGCCTCCTTGAGCCTAGAGCTGCCCTATGGTGACTGTATGCAACAGTGCTGCTCTGCTCCAGCACAGTGGTGCAGAGAGGGAGCTGCGCTGCTCGCTGGAGGGAGAAATCCGAAGCGTCTCCTGCAGTTCCTCTGCTTTCCTTCATGGAGCAGGGAAGCTCTGCAGATAGCACTGTCCCAATTCCCAGGAGGACACAGAGGAACGAGGAGGAGCCAGAGTAGTCCACAAGGATAGCTTTGTAGGTATTGTAGTTTTGCAGCTAATATGTGGTTTGACATCATGGCATCATGTATGCTCAGAATCCCCAATGCCCTTGGTGCCAGTATATTGGCCATGACCATTAGTGAGGTGGAGAAAAGTCACCAGAGATTTTCAGTATTGGTCAAAATTTAGGGATTCCCTCCCCTCCACTCAGAGGAAAGAGAAATGAGGGTGCAAAGTGGCATGAAGGCAGTTGGCACTATCTTTCCTTTCCCATCACCTTGGAGAACCAACATGCCATGGCATCACCATGGGTACTGGGAGAAGCTTCTTTGGAAAGAGGGTACTGAGCCAAAATCTCCTGCTGACCCAAGGGAGCCAAGGGTCTTTTAGGTCCTGAATAAACACCTTGGAGAAAATTCAAGCTAGCGAACTTCCTCTGAGACTTCTGTCTTGACAGAAAGACCATGGAACTCAGAAACATCTCAATTTCTGACTCAGGCAGGATCGAGGAATGGGTGAGGAATACCTGGATCACTTTCTGTACCTTAGTACCTTTTCCATCCAGGTATATACATATTTGTTTAAACAGATGTCTCAGTCTGATACATTGGATTGGGACATCTGTCAAGCAAGTATTCAGCACACTAATTGCGGTATAAAGTAATTGGCATGGAAATGGGGCTGATTCACTGTTTTTAACAGGCATTTCTTATGGGCCTTTGGGTTGGGATTTTTAATTTCCTTTCCAGTCCTGTATGTTACTTGACTTCTTAGGATTACAGCATCTCTTCCACTACTATAAGCAGGTTACACCTATAAAATTTATTGAGCAAATTAAGACCTCCAATCAAGATGTAGCCAAGGCAAGGAATATTTCAAAAACTGGTACCAAACTTATCTTTATGGATAGCTATGATAAAATCAAGCATACCATTTAAAGCTTTTCGTTATGAGTTAAAAATAGTCAAATTTCCTTGAAAAAACATTTTAGGAGTAATAGTTCATGTAATCACCCCACATATGATACATCATCCTGAAGTTTCAAACACTCTTTGGTTGAAAATTTAACAGCTATGCTTAAGAAATGCTAAACAGTAAATACTCTTTCCAGAAATACCATCCACTGTAAACCTGTCAAGCTATTACTTAGCCATTAACCTTTCTTGATGAAATTGTAATAGTGCTGTTTAAAAGAATGCTGAACAACAAAAACATTTCACTAATATATAACAGATGGATACCATATCCAGAAATATTTGTACTGTAAACTAAAGCGCTTAGCAGTTTTACACTAAGAGGTCAGAGATGGGCAGGAAACAGTTTTCCCATCCCACAAGTATTCTAGTTTTCATATTTTCCTAGTCTGATGTATATACAGAATATTAAAGAACCTGGAGGTTCTCATAATAGAGTAAACAAAGATTTTTTCTTTCTACTTTTTTGTTTGTTTTTTAAATCACACACATTTCACACTTATCTGACATATCTTCCCTGCATGCTGTATATTTGCTACTTAACACATCTTTCTTGGGGGTGGCGTCCTTATAGGGCTTTAGATTCAAGTCAATAGGTTTTCTTTTTCATCTCAGTCTCCTTAACTTAAATCCATTTTCCTAGCAGGTTAAAAGAGCAAAAGAAAGTGTTGTAGCAAAACCGTGACCTAACTGAATTGCAGATTCCATATGTCATATACCTTTTACAACTCTCCATATGTGAGAATAACTGTTTTTTCCATCTTGTTTACATGGCTGATTTCACTGTTGGACGTGTTCCTGGGTGTAACCTTTATTTTTAAATAAATGAAGTTTGGGAAAACTTATAGCTGCTGATTTCCAACCAGCTATAGGTATGGGGAAGAGGACACATGTATTTGGAAAATCTTTGCGAAGATGTGCCTTTTTTTTTTTTTTTTTTTTTCATATTCTATAACAGTTATACCCTTGGCTTTAACTGGTAGTCACGTTGCTATAAAAGGATGGAGTATGTTTTTAAACAATATCTTAGTTTAATATAGCTGGGCACTTCTTGTGAAATGTACTTTCACTTGAAAAAAAGTACACCGTGTCTTCCATTTAGGAACTAGTAGACACCCTGTTAAAAGATTATGTCATTGAGGCTGAAGATTTGGATGCAACAGAGAACAAACTATTATCACATTAATATCTGTAATATGAGAAATTAGTACATTTTATGGTTTATTTTTATTAACTGTGAAGCAATGTTTTCAGAAAAGTGTGATTTGGTGGGATGGACCTTGTGTTCAAAAAATATTTCATCCTTCTATTATGAGAATTTGATGTAGACAGGATGCTTTAGCAATGATTTTCTACCATTGGCACTTGGTGCAAGCTATATTTCCTAATTGACAAATGCATGGAGGATTAATACATTGCCTTTTTTTGTGAAATATCACAATAATTTCCCCTCCACATTTCTGATCAAGGCTTTGGAATAACCAAAGTATATATTTTATGTAAATTTTAGTTCTTTAAAAAGAAGAACTATAATTTTCTATTCCTCTTCTTCACGAGGCATAACTTCCAACTTCATGAGCACCAAAATTATGAGATTTTTTTGTCTCATAAAAAAGGAAGAGATGCTTTTCTGTTAATTAAGATCTTTAAATAAATATCGATATATTCATGAGTTTATAGATGTATATAGATGAGTGTTTGGCTTCATTTGTATCTTATGTACTTGGATTGAATAACTATTAGATTAAATTATGTGGCCATTACTACACACACAGTCTAGCTTTAAGAAACATTAAGACATTAAGAAACCTGGCATAGATATTCTAGTTAATGTCATTCTCTGAGTAGTCTTTTTTCAGCTTATTTTTTCCATTTTTTTTCTTTTTTTCAGAGAGAAAAACATTGGAAGTGAACAGAAAGAATGCTCAGGTAACAGAAGACCTGGATACATTTTTTCAAAGATTGAAAATGTAAATATGTCCTGTTTTTTTTTTTTTAATTTGTGATTTTTTTCTATTCTTTTGAAGAATATCATAGCTAAAGTCTAAAAAAAAAAATCTATTTTTTTTTCCCCCCAGAGGAAAAAAGCTGTTCAGAAATATTTCCCCCCACACTCAAATACCCTTTCCAAAATTCCTTCCAATATCATTTAAAGTTAAATTTAAAATGGATTTTTTTCCTCAGGTTATCTTAATTCAGTAAGGAGTGTTCTATATGGTGAACCATGGCAAAAAAAGCAGTGATACAATTTTAAAGCTGAAAGCTATTCCACAGTAGCTCTTATTTTTTATTATTTTATAAGAGATGCGTGCTCTCATTTCACAATAAAAGTACCCCTGGCAGAAATACTTAATTCACTTTGATGTATTTTAATCTTCTTTGTTCTCGATGCTGCACAGTAGCTGTGTCCACGCAGGCAGGCAGCACAGAACAGCTATTTCACAGTCACAGCCAAGTAACAAATATTTGGGCTCTGCATTTGTTGGGGGGCACTCTGAGGTTCCTGATAGCACTCAGAAACTCTCTTAACTCTTTTAGAACTGTAAAATTACTTGGTTTATGCTAAGTAGAACTTAGGTTAACCTGCTGAAGGAAGCTTCCTTTTTATTGTGACATTATTTGTAGTCCCTTTTTCAATTTGGGGGTGAAGTCTTTCTGTGTGAGTGGGAAATAGTTCCTTTCTCTACAAATGTTTGCAAATATCTCTTAAGTTCTGCTAACAGGTTGCAGGAGTATTTTCTGCCATTGCAGCACTCTTCCCAAGAGAGCTTTTTTTATCTCTTTGTCTATTAGTTTCCAGAACGGGGAGAGCAACTGGGGTAAACAAGGAGGGAAGTGCTTGCTGCTGAATGTGCCCCCAATGTTTATTAGGAGGTTGCTTATCTCCACTAATTGCGTTGCTTCCTTGCTCACTCTTCTCCCCTAGCTTTCTGTTAAGATAGAAGTATACGTTTATATAGGGAAGTCTGCAATTATTTTCCCCTACTACCCTACCAAAGCATTAACAAAATGTTAACGCAGCGTGATACATAAAATTGCCGGTAGTTGCCGGCTTTTAATCTGATGTTGTAACAGATATTGGTCCTGCCAACTTCAGCTAATTTGCACTTTGCATGTTTCTAGTATTTACAAATGCAGAGAACGCTGTGTGTTCCCACAGCACCCAATGGATAAGGTCCCCCTCTAAACCCTTGCTGAAATACATGCCCATGCCCTGTATCATAACTGAATTATCAACAAAGGTTTTAGCTGCTCCTGGCCAGCCTTATCACCTATGTTAACCTGCATGTTGGCCTTGGAAGGGCTTGATTTCTTGAATGTGGGTCACTTTTATGGCAAGTTTTCTATGTGAGTCAGGAGTGAAGTGCACAATCTCTCTGAAGCAGCATGGATTGCTAATTTCCTTTTTTTTTTTCATGTGCATATATCGTTTCTCTCTCATGCTTGCAAGTGCATACACACAGAGACACTGTAAGCTTTTTATAGTTAATAGGGCCCTCGGCATTTTTAAGTCTTAGTCTTGACTAGACTAATTTGTTTTATTCTACTTTCCTTCTGTTGTATTTTGGTAAGTGTTTGAATGTAGTTAAGTGAAGTTTCTTGTGATCATTCTGCATGAAGGACATGCCAGAAGTACCACAAGAATGATTGAAATGATTGAATGAATATACTCCTTCCTGCTATGTTCTCCTCTGGTATTTAAAAGGAAGAGGGATGGATAGCTTTGTAGAAGCTATTTAGACTGTCTATTTTTGTTGTGCTGCTTTTTTCACATTTCTGTTCTTCACTATCAAAACATTTAACTAAGGGAATCATCATGCAACATCTCCTATCTGTTTTTGGGCAGCTTGTTTTTAAACTGGAGAGAAGCAAAAGCAGAGGTATGGGTGTATTTGTAATGCTCTTTCTCAGTACACCTTTGTGGTAGGTCATCACTATCTGGCAGGGGAGAGCAAAGACGAAGGGAGATCAATCAAGTCTTCCCATAGCTCCGTAGACTCTGTGAAGATCATGGCTTGGGAGAGATGTTTGTAGCTTCATATGCCAGGGAACCAAACACTTGAGGGTGAGCAGGGCTGTAGGCATGAAAGGCTGCTCCTGTGGCATACATGGAGTGAGAGGAATAAGCAAGTGGGATCTCATTTAGTACTTTGAGGGAGATAAGTATTAACATGACTGCAAAGTGTGAGAACCCTCCTGAAATACTATGTACAGCTGAGGTCAACCACATTCAAGCAAGATGACCTCAACAGAGGCAGGTTCAGAGAAGGGCTACTGGGATGTAAACAGAGAGTCTGTCTTTGAGAGGTTACTAACCATCACCTGACTTTTAACATAGCAAAGGGTGTTTTTAAACACAACAAGATGGCACATCCCAAGTTAGGCGAAGAGCTAGTTAAACTAAATATCAAAGTTAAGGGTTAAATGTATTTAACCAGTCATGAAAACTACATCAAGTTGGAAAATAAAAGAAGATTCCCAAACATTAAACTAGTGAGGTTCTGAACAGCATTTCCAGAGATTTATTAGGAGTAAAAGCGGAATTATTTGTAAAACACAATTCAGGCAATCTACATATAAGAGTTTATGTGATTGCTCATGATGGTTGTCTGGCCTTGATGACTCAGGAGGTCCCTTTCAATCTTACATAAATAGATACATGAAAGAAATATATTTCAAAGAAAAACGGTTCCACCTGGAGTAATAGAGCAAATGGGACATTCACCTTTATTGGTGTCTTCTGCAATCTTTTTCCATAAAATATAGAACTGTTACAATTATGCTCTGAATATTATTAACTCTGATTAAAAATTATGTCTGAAACATTTATGACTAAGTGAGCACCTCTGGACTTCTTCTGGCAGCAGTCATACTGTTGTAGGTTTTTATCTCATCTGAGCTCATAAATGGAGTGATTTTGAGTGGGCCTTGAAGTTGGATAATGGATGTAGAAAATTGCCAAGTGAATCTTTGGCCTGTCTTCTGAATCACTAATAATCAAATGTTTTGCTGAACAAATGATATCAATGGATCTTGGCAACAGCCAAGAAGGTACATTTCCAAGTAAAACATAAAATGGACTTCTGCTTTTTTTTTTTTTTTTTTTTCTATTTATAAAAATCAAGGGGTGCTTGGACATCCTACTAAGATGACCAGATTCTGTCAGAAGTAATGCTGTTCTACATATATACCTGTCAATTTCAACTGAGCAAGGAATTTCTCTGTTCACTTTCACTAAGCCAGCAGTTCTCAAGTTTTTTCAACTGGTTAACTTCTGTAATGGACTTCTCAGCCAAGTAATGCCAACTGCTTATCTGTATAATACACACTTTTGGGTCTTAAAATAATGCAGGAGCAACTAGGGGTCTGTATGGTAGTTGTATATGACTTGCACCTTTAGATTCACTGTAAAAAAGCTGCATTGCTGGCATTACTAAATGATTATTTTCTTTCCTAATGTGGCTACACTTTGTGATTGACTGCGAAATTCAGTGATTTTATATTGTTAATGATTTTTGCTGTTTTTTATGTACAGATATGTATTTCTTTGTTCTTTTATTTTCATAAATGTGCTCACTATTATTGTCCTTGTTGTTAATACTACACCATGAAAATAAGGGGCATCCTTGCGATTGCTCACAAATAGAGTCTGCTTCCTTTGTGGTCATTCCTGCCTTGGAAGGAAGTGCCATTTTAGTTGCTTGGTATCGTATGTTTTCTCAGACAGATTGTGCATGACTGCATAAAGACACACAAGTCACAGTTTGATCCTCAGATCTGTGATGAGCTAAAAAAAGAAAAGGTAAGGAAAGTTTCTGGTGTCAATGCGCCAGGTCTGTGAGAGTCGAGAATGTTTAGTACATCTTGTAAATCTTCTTTTCCAGGCTACTTGACTCAGGCTTGGCCAAATGTATCACTGGTAGAAATATTAGGCTATTGTAATACCAGAGGCTGTGGTCAGATGTAAAATTAATTTTCTCTCACCACATTCAGACAAAACAATCCTGTGTAATGCATGTGTATATTTTTCCTGCCACAAAGGGTGAGGCCAAATCCTCGTCTGGCTTACCTAATTGCCTCTATTAAACAGGCTTTGTGTGGTCCTTGCTATGAAGGTGTGGTCGCATACCAGTCATCCAGTCACAGACCAGTCAGTCTTATTCTGCTAAGCATGCAGAGCAGCAGACCATCATTCTTGTAATGCAGTTCACTATGTCGTTAAGCAGAGTGCTACATAGCTACTGGTGTTTCAGGAAGCTACATATGCGTTTGATAGACTTCCTCATCTTTCTTCTCTTCATCACTCTTATTTAGCACAGGTCTTGCTGCAAAATGCTCAGAGGTGTGCAGGAACCAGCAAGGGAAGAGCTTGGTTGGACCTCAAGATGAGTCTGTGTCTGATCAGGACTCAGAATAAGGTAACAGGATCTCTCAGGACGACGGATGTTACATAATCACAAGGTATTAACGCACTACCAAGCTTTGTTAAAATTCATGCTTCTAGGACATGGACAGTTTAAAAATGAAAGAGCAATGCTATATAGTTAATAGTAATTCTTATTTTCCAACCAGCATTTAAAAGTGCATCCATTTGAAGGACACATATTTCTCAATAAGCATATTTTGTTGAAGAAAAAAAAGAAAAGTCTGAGAGCAGCCTGTTTCTAGAAAGATTATCATGGACCACCCAGGCATAGTTTTTACAAGGCCCAATTTAGTAAGGAATGCCAGAATGTTATCTCCTGGGGTTATCAAGGAAGAAATTAGTGTTTGTGCACTAGAGGCTGTTTGTAAGGCTATAACTCCAAAAGAAAAGAGAAGGGGGGGAAAAAAAGGATGGTAAATTAATATTATTATATTTAAACTATGATTCTCCATTGCTGTTGCCAAAATCTTTTATGGAAAGTGCAGTGTTACAAATAAAAACGCAGACGGTAGAAAGCCACACTACCGTGACTACACCCATATGGCATGTTGCAGTATAGATTTTACTGAAAAAAAAAAACACAGAAACTAAACAATATAAGTGGCAAAGCTGATGCATCTGTAGAGATATATGTTAAGAACCAGCTATCCAAATAACTAGATGTAGATGTTGACGAGGCAGCTGACAGTCATGTTGCACAAATGCTACTTAAACAGTATTATAGAGTAAGAACAGAAGTGGCCTTTTAAAAATGCACAGTGCTGAAGCAGGGAAGCAGGCAGGGTAGGAGAACAGAAGGAATTTCTTACTGCTGCTCTTTACTTGCAGCAGTGGCTTCTCTGATGAAATTTTACTGGCTTTCGTGTTGCAGTAACGCTGACAAAAAGCCAGAGAGGGTATTTATTACTTTTGATTGGAGCTGCCTTGTTGTGTTTTTATTTTTATACAAATACAAATTTCATTTAGCTGGGAATGCAAAGTGCTTCACAGGAGGATGCAACTATCTCCTAGGAGCAACTTCCACCACTCGGGTGCCTGCCACTGGCCAAGCTTCTCCTAAAAACTTCCTTTTGGGTACAGAGGGTTCCTGAAAAATTTGCCATTTGAGGACAATTGACTGAAAAAGTTATGAGTGATAGAAAATGAAGGGGGTTCTCAGGGCAAATCCTTGGCAACATTAACTTTAGCTGTCACCAGCATCCCAGCTATGATGCATGGCCCTCTTTATCCCATGAGCTGGGAGTGCTGATGCAGTAATAACAGAATACAGGCACCTGTATTGAACTTCTTTGAAACTGGCAATTATTGACTATCATACAGCAACTTTTACAAGGAGCGCTTCCCTAAAATCCCAGTACCCACTGAAAAAAAATCACTATCCAAGCCAAAAATATCAACCCCTCAACCAGACTATGCCTCTTCAGTCACCATCCAGTTTAAAACATTCATTACAGAGAATATAGCCAGCTACGAGGGCGCGCGCAGAGCATTCTCCTGGCTGCAATAGCCTCTACCAAGGTTTTATTGCTACCTTGTGCAGAGCTAAGGAAAACAAAAAAAGAGAAAAAGAAAGAAAAATCCACAGCAACAAACTTACAGAACACAGGGATCAGTCTCATTAAGGAAGAAAGGGGAACTTTATGAAATATATTTACAGAAAAAGAAGGCGAGAAAAGGAAGAAAAGAGTACTGTACCAACTCCACTAGGGAAATAAAAGAGACGACTAGCCTTATACCAACAGAAAGAGGCATAGAATTACTAGAAAAACAACTATAAAGACATCGTAAATCAAACAGCATAGAGTTTAGAACATCAAAAACGCAGAAATTTTCATCTATTATTAATTATGATAAAAAATTCTATCTCAGAATATTTTACACAGCAGCTGTTGCCAAGAAAATCTACATCTTCCTGAGCTGAAAAACTTTAAAATCAGAAGCAAATCTTTGAGTAGCCAGTACAGATAGCATAGACATTAACACAGTATTTCGATGTCTTGTTTCCATTTTCCAGTCTATTCAAAATACAAATATGAGATACAAAAACCATTTTATTTTTGTTTTGATACCACTTAGACATTTAGTTGATCCCCAATATCTCTTGTGTCTATTTCGTGTGAGCACGTGTGTGTGTGTGTGTGTGTGTGTGTGTGTTTGTGTTATGAAAATCCAGTCATCTCTGAAATTGAATTATGGCTGTTAATCCATATGGATTAGTAGTTCTAAAAAATAATTTAGTTGTTGTTTTATGCTTTTTCTTGTAGTAAATGAGATACGGTTGAGAACTATCTTTGAAGAGAGTGCCAGATGTAGGGTACACCAGATTAGCTCCCTCCTGAAGTCTGTAAACCCAAACCCTAACAGTTAACCTGCTGTGACAAAATTGCTGTTATTAGCATGTGTGGATTTTTGTATGTTTTAAAGAGCTAGTTCTGCTCTTGGGTCTGTAAGTGTAGATATTTGACTGCGTTTTCCTCAGCAAAATTTTGGCCAAGGGCAGGATTGAAGTCTGCATGGTCCTCTTTATATAGTTGGAGACCTCTATCATTTCTTTACACATTTTGCATTTTATATTAGTTTAGATTAGAAGTTGTTTGAGGCAGGAGCCACATCACTGTTTGCGTGTTGTAAATTTTAGAATAGTGGCAACACTTACAGGAATGAAATTGCCTTATTCCCTGGTTCTTCTCAGACCAAGCTGCAAATAGCTGAAATAAAGATACAGAAATATACCTGAACCTTTCCATGCTACTCTTTCAGTGTGTTTCAGTTTAGACTGAAGGGATTAGTTTTCATATCAGGAGATATTCCGGTCTCCACGTGCATTCAGTGCCTCAGCTCTCTTCAGGGAATAATTTATAGTCATTTAAGTGACAAATTACAGTTCTTCAAAACAGTTCTTATTTGCCTAAATAAAAAATAAGGCTTGCAAAAAGGTTATTAAAAACTAACTCAATAAAACAGACCGCTCCAGTTGATGGGTGGGAGGAAAATTTTCAGGGGAAATACCAATTCCAGCAAACAGCAATAGCCAAGTCAACTTTCGTGGTTAGGATTTGTCAACAGCGTAACACATTTGCATCAGTCAGGAAAGTCGTCGAAGCTGTTCACTTGGAAGAACTGCAGGCTCTTGTTCTTGAAGCAGCAGCAAAATGACAACCTATAAAATGCTTGCAGAGAGTTGAAAGGAAACATTTCAGGCACTGCCTGGAAAACGTGTGACTAAGGCTGTGAGAATAAATGTGTTTTTTTTCAGCTAGAGTGCCGAATCTAAAAAAAAAGGAGGGGGGGGGGAAGCAGGAAATAAGTTAGAATCAAACCAAATGGAACTTAGCTTTTTGTTTTTCTTGCCAAAATGGAAATCTGAAAACATTTATTTAGTGCAAAATGCAAACATACATTCCACTTCATCCAAAACAAAAATGTTCATTTTGAAGTACGAGAGAGGGAAGTAAAAGAAATGAAAGAATGAAAGGCTAGTTTTTTTCAAGGTTTTCAGAGGAGGCAGTGCTTTTCACCTAATATGTTGGATGTTATATATAGCCATGGTCACTATTTGAATGCTGACCCCCCAGCTTGTTATGTGACCTCCTCATAGTGACAGAGAGCACAAAGCAGGGCAAAAGGCTCCTCCCCAGGCATCCCTGTGACCAGAAAGTAGTGGATAAAAGTTGAGTTTCCTCCCATAGCTGATGCAAACTTCAATATCCTATGAGCACCCCTGCTTCATCCCACTGTCGGCTGTCGTGGAAATGAATGCTCTCCGTGCCCTGTTTCCATGGCTGTTCCTTTTTGTCTCCATGATTGCCTGGAGCAGGAAGCTGAACTCAGCTGCCCCAGACACCAGGCTAAAAAGCCATTTTCTCCATCTCCCTTTCTTGCCCTTTGCCACAGTGACTATTTAAGCACTTCATAACACTTCAGCTTCATCATAAAATGGAACAGCTCTCTCAAGAAGGATTTAGAGCCACTTCCCTGAATACCCTATAGAGATATGGCAAGGGCACAGACATAAGTGGCAGATCAAGTTCTATGTCAACTCTATCTAGAGGCAGGTTAGTTCTCAGATGTGTTGGACCTGCTGTTTGTGTGCTGCCCGCATGGTAGACATACATGCAGGATGAAGGGGGTTTATTCTGCCAGTACAATATAACTGCACTGGAGCTCCAACACAGCCTGGGACTTGCACCAAAATTTCTTTCCTGAAGTCTCAGGCAGCAATGCAGGTGCTCTAGACGGGGCAAGAGCCCACAGACTGTGCCAACCCATGACTGTGATGCTGACTCAGTGTGTGCTGGAGTCTGCAGAATCACAGAGTGATTCAATTTGGAAATGACCTCCGGAGGTCCCTTGCCCAATCTCCCACTCAAAGCCAGATCAGCTATGATATCAGACTAGGTGGCCAGAGTGCTATATGGTCATATCCAGGAATGGAAATCCTAAATGGAAATGGATAGAAATGCCTCTCTGGACAGCCTGTTCCATCACCTGACTATCCTAAAGGGAAAAGAAGTTTCTTATATCCAGTGTGAACCTCTCCTGCTTCAAGTCATGTTATCTCCTATTCTCCCACCATGTACCACTGAAGACCCTGGCTCCACCTTCCCCATAACCTTCTCATACCTACTTGGAGGTTGCTGTTGGGTCTCCTGAGCTGCTCTCTTCTCCAGGCTGAACCAGCTCCCAAGGCCTCTCCTTACAGGGTTGGTACTCCAGATTCCAGCTGTTCCAGAATTTCACTGGCCCATTCCTCTGGCGGGCCTGGGTCCCTCTGGATGGCAGTCCCTGTCCTGAAGTGTATTGAGTGGTTTCCCCCAGATTGGTGCCATTGCCCAACTTGATGAGAGGGCAGTCCATCATGTCCTCCAGATCGTTAATAAAAATATTAAACAGGCCAGATCCCATTGTAGACCTCTGTGGTGCTGCATTTGTCACGGGCACTCAGATAGCATATGACTCATGACTTCCAAGTCCAACCATCCAGCCAGCGCTTTACTCATCTAGTTGTCCACACATTTAGACACTGCTGTCTCCTTGTCCACATATGCAGTCATTTTGTCACAGAAAGCAATCAAGTTGGTTGGGCGTGATTGGTAAATGCTGACTCATGTTTCTTTACTCAAGTGGGCAAGATGTAGCAAGGGAAACAGAGAAAAGAAAGGTAGACAAGGAGGAAGTGGCTTGGCCTACACCTCACAGATGATGAGTGGTACAACTAAGGGTTGTACAAGTTCAAGGCTTCTTAAGTCTCAGTTGAGTCCCTATCCTAAATTATATGTCTCTTTGGAAGGAAAAACCAAAATCTAGACCATATGACAGGTCCCCACAGACAACCAACAGCCAATAGGACATGTTTTGAGAATAGTTACGGTAAGCCAAATCAGCTATAAATTGATTGATATCTCCTTCATAGAAATAAATGTGTTCCTAATACCTGGGGATGCAGTTTGGCTTTGGCATTTCCTAGCCCTCAAATGGCTTAGGAGCTTTCAAAATTACACTCATGTTAGAATAAGACGACAGAATAGAAGGATCCATTTCACTAGTATTAGGAAGAAGGAAGTGTGTTGCGTGTGATTGCCCACAAGTATTTTAGAGAGAGCTTGATGATATGTGTGCAAGCAAATTTTAGATTTAATACCTAAAAGTTCAAGGCCATGATTTCTTTGCTAATGAAAGCACATGATCATGAGTTCAGAGAGACTGAAGTGGCAATATTCTCAAAGGTCTGCAGTGCCAGATTTTCTAGTGCTCAGTACCCAAAAGCGGAGCCACATTTTGCCCAAACAGTTTTCTTCGAGAGTTGTGTGAGAAAACTTTGTGCCCTTTTCTCGGCTCTGTTGAAAATCTAACGACTTTTTTTGTTGTCTAAATACAGGCTTTGATTGTGGTCTAGACAGAGGCTTTGATTTATGGAAGGGTGCTCTTGAAAATCTATCCTATGGAGAAAGATGAAAATTGATGTCAGCAGGCTGCAACATATTAGGTAGTGCAGACAAAATACAAGTTTATACAGAGATATAATTTACATCAGAGAGTAATGTACTTTCCAGAAGAACAGGATAGTAACAATTCCTAGTGAGTCTAAGCTCCTACTTGAATGAAGTTTTCAAGGAGTTATTTCAGAGCTGTTGGGTTTTATGCATGGCAGTAATGGCTGATCCATTCAATCACTGCACCCCTTGTGAAGCCACAGCCAAGAGATAGAGGAATTGCAGTTAGATTTTTCCTAGGAGATGGACCATTTGGGCAAAGGATCCACTGAAGTCCAAGGAAAAATTTATGTTCAATTCTGTATGCTGTGACATCATGCATTACCATCTATCTTTTAAATCTTTGGTATGATTCTTGTTCTTTTGTAGCAGTTCTCAAGGAATTCAGAACTTAGCTGCAAACTGAGTCAGATGAGTGTGCTCACATTTTTGTATGATTTGTATCATACCATGGGAGCCTCCAAGGTATGCAAAAATTGCCTGAAACTCTAACAGACTCCTTGTACCATTGGCTAATAGCAATATGCTGCATTGAACCGTGGTGTTTCCAAAGCTTTTGAAAATTGAGTCACACTGCTCTAGGAGAAAAATAAGTGTCCTTCTCCTGCTAAACCACTATATGTTATTAAATATACACCCATTTTAATGCATTCATCTTCCATGACCCATTGTTAGTTCTTCATACCCTAAAAGGGGATATGGCTCAGACTTCAGGAAACAATGATGTGCTGTGACTCATGTACTTAAACTTTTTTTCTTTTCATTATTTCCATCATCATTCAGTTTGACCAGTTATTATTTTTTTTGCTTAGTATTATTCATAATTAAATAAATAGTAATTTATGATGAGTTAGACCATAAAAAATTCAGAGGTTTGAGTGGCTTTCAGTAGGCATCTCAAATCTAATTACTGCTATAGCAAAGACAGGAAAACAGGATCTGCAGATTATGCGTACAAACCAAGAGCAGACTTGACTGCAGTAGGAATGGAAATTTGAAAATGAGTTTTCCTCCCACCCACATGGAAATGCAAGTTTCTACATCTTTCCTTCTTACTTTCTTTTTCTCAGAGGTAAAGTAAAGAGACAATAAAAAGGAAGAAGGAAAAGGTGGAGAGGAAAATTTTAAATTGAAATACATCAATACTTGCACAGACACACACACAGAGAAAACAAAAAAAGAAGCAACCAAACAAACAAACCAAACAAACAAAACAACCAACCAAGTAACCAATCAACCAAAAAAAAAAAAAAAAAAAAAAAACAAACCAACAAGAGAAGTGATCTTGGTATTTTAAATCTGGCCTAACCAAAAAGCCTTTGAAAAGTCAGGTGTCAATCCATTCTTGCAAAAATTTGAGCTCAGTCTGAAGAAGCAGCACCAGCATGTAGAGTTTAAGAGTGCTATGACAGGCCTGCCCTATCTCTGTGAAATTCCATTGCTCCTGAACTGCAGAGAGTGTAAGTCAACCAAGTGGCTTTGTCCACTTTTCTGATGGTGAACTAAAGATTTCAATGATCCTGTAGCTGCTATAGAAAGAAAAGATTGGAGGGGGTTTCATACTATCCATTAAACTTGCAACAAAACACAAGGGTTTGGTTTAATCATAATCCTGTTAACAGCAGCAATTTTTAGTGAGTGAAACAGCATTTTGCACTGAATTCTACAGCTTCCCATGAATAAGTCCATTTCAAAAATATTCATTGATAACGAATATTCATTGAAACACCAAAAGTTCCACAGGAACTTTAGGAAAAATTTCTTGCCAGTGAGGGTGCCAGAGCCCTGGCACAGGCTGCCCAGGGAGGTTGTGGAGTCTCCTTCTCTGGAGATCTTCCAAACCCGCTTGGCCGCAGTCCTGAGCCACACGCTGTAGGTGACCCTGCGTGTGCAGGGGGGTTGGACTAGATGATCTCTAGAGGTCCCTTCCAACCTTAAGCATTCTATGATTCTATGATTCTATGATTCTATGATTCTATGATTTGGCTTTATTCTTACTATTTAATACTTTTTTTTTCTGTAGTGTTTAAAGACCAGATAGATCAGAGAACCAACCCATACTGTGCAGTTACGTAATAAACTACTGTGCTTGTGCTTTGTGTATGTAGATTCATACAGTAGTTTAGGTCAGAAGGGACCTCTGGAGGGCACCTTGTCAAATATGCTGCTCAAAGCAGATCCGGTTAAAGCAGGTTGCTTGGGGTCGTTTCCAGCAGAGTTTTGAATGGAATGGAATTCCATGGATTGATCAATTCATGGAATTGAATGGAGTTTAAAATCTCCAAGAATGGAGATGTTACAGTTTTTCCGCTCCAGTGGTTGAACACTGGACTCTCATGGAGTTGACCTCTGGTTGACTCTCTTTATGAAAATTTTTTCCTTATGTGTAAATGGAATTTCCCGTTCTGCTTGTGTCTGATGAGTCTTGTCCTGTCGCTTTCCACAGCTGAGTGGCTCAGTTTAAAAATGTCTAGAATCAGGAGAATGGATGTAGTCAAAACAAAACAAAATAAAACAAACAAAAAAAATGTTTTCTAATGAATCTGGCATGTGAAATTGATTGAAAATCCATTGGAATCAACAGCAAAATGTTTGTAGAGTTCACAAGCCTGAAATCTCCTTTGGTCACATTTTTGTTCTTTTTTCTTTTTTTTTTTTTAAATCATATAATTTCTGTAGCCTGAAAGTAACTATGAAAAATGTGCTGGATTTTAATTTTCCATTTTGACCCTTTCTCATCATCAATGCATGTATGAACATGAGTGTAAAAATCAGGACGAATCTGATTTGAAATTCAAAACCACTAGCAAGTGTGAGTTGCTAATAAAAGATAGATGTGTAGAAAGAGGGTTTTTTATTATGAAATATCTAAAATAGAACAAAAATGTCTTTCCCTATCATTGCTGTAACCTTTCCTTTACTGTAGTCACCTCTGGGGTAGCTTTCATTTCACTATCCTAAATCCTCCCATCAGGGAGAAATAGTTTCATGCACCTGTTGCTAAATAGAGAAGTTGATAAATAACAGTTTGTGCTTTGGGGAATTATTAAGAGAAAATCAAATTTGATCAGAATACTGTTTTGCCTATCAAAGAAATTAAATATGGAAAAGACCTGTTAGACCATTGAGCCATTCCCTATGCAAGTGGACACAATCCCAGCAGAGAATGGCTCTGATTTTCAGATGATGGTGCATGTGCCAGGAAGAGCACTATGGGACTGTCTTTCACTGGGAAATCTGGGAAGCCTCACAGGCTGGTGGAAGAAGGAGGCTCTGGGATGGGAGGAGAGGAGAAGAGGTTAGACAGTCATTGGAGAAGCCTTTCAGCAGTTCAGTGAGGAGCATGCAAGTAGTGCCCCATCTTTCCTTGCACTCCCCTTGAGCAAGGCAAGGTAGTAACCTTGAGCAAGGCAAGGTAGTAAATGTTGTCTTTAGCTTGTGGCTCATGTGGTTTTCTTCTTCACTTTCTATTTCTGTCCAGATTTTACTGTATGTTTGCTCAGTTTTAATGCTCATTTTTTTTTAACTTTCACTATGGAAGTGCTAGGCATTCAGCACCACTGCTCTTCAGGGTGAGCCTACCCCCTCATTGCCTTGTCCTAGTCACAAAAACGGAGGGAGACTGGGGAGAGCAGTCTCGTTGCTAAGCCCACTCTCCTTCTGTCACAGAGACGTCTGAGGTGTTAATCGTCATGTTCTTTTGATCTGAGTAATGATAATAGGTTGTTTTTCAACATTGTTTCTGGATCATTAATATGGATGTTGTCTGCTCCTTTCTCTTTCTTTCTTTTTCTTTTTTTTTTTTTTTTTTTTCTTCCTGTAAACGCTTTGATGTTACCTTTGTAGCCTCTCTTCTGCTGCAGGCCTAACTCTGACTTTTCTGCTCTTCATTGTTTTCCTCTGTGTTTCATGTTCTCACCCCGTTAGAGCCACTTGGCTGCTATCACCAGGGCTAATGCGTCATTCTGTTTTCTTTCAGAGAAGCAAACCAAGCAACAGCACCCTCTGCCACTACCTTGCTCTGTGTAGGACACTACCCCAGCCTTGACCAAGCAACACAAAGCAAGGCTTGGAAATAACTCTGCCATCTCAGGATGGTCTGTACTTTTTTTTACATTCTCTGTGAAATATTGTCCTAGATATTGTGCAGCAGTCAGGGGAAAGGGCTAGAGACCCCAGCTGTAAAGACCACTGTGAAAGCTGGATGCCAGGTGCTGTGGGGCTTTCATAGGATGTGGTAGGTCTATTGCACCCATGCAATCTTGAGTGTGAAGGGGACTGAGTGGCATGCAAGGTAGACCTTGTGCTTCCCCTTACATGATGCAGGTCATTTAGGACATGGCTTATTGAGGTGGCCTTGTCAAAGCAGGTATTGTTGTGCAGATTCGAAAATGAGACCATAGCTAATCACCAAAATTACCTTTTTGGCATACGTGCTTCTCCCTGCAATTAAGCCATCCTTCACTATACATCCTTCACAACCTTCAGTATACTGAAGTTCATTCTGTGTTGTTTCTGGGCATACTTAAATAGTAGCCTGCTAAAGGATGAAATCTAGCTTTAAAGGCTGCTTGAGATGAAAGGAGCATTAGATCATTCGATTGTTATTTTTCTTTTGAATACACTCTCCTACTCACCACCCTGTGGGCATCTATACTTTCTTTTGTTGAAGCTGTTTCTGTTAGTATGATTTTATGTGCTTTGGGGCATTTCAGTGTTCTTGCTGATCTGTTTTTTCCCCCCGTTTTCAGTCCTGTACCCTCTCCGTATTTTTGTGGTGTATTTGCCAAAACTGTGGGTTACACCCATGTTTCATTTTGTTGTTTTTGTCATGTATTCACCAACTGAGCTCAGAGGAAAGATTTGTTTTTTAGTAAAATCTAGGGACTTCTTGTTTTTTTGTCTTATAATAATTTTATAGTTTTGTTGACTAGGGCACAAGGAAATCGAATGACTTGTCCATGGTCACAGAGTGAGTCACTGCTTCTGTAAAAATAAGAACTTAACTCAAGCTGCCATAGTTTGCATCTCCTTGTTTCAACCACTAGAGAAACACAGCTCTTCCATTATTTTTCATAGATCTAAATGAAAGCTATTGCAAAAGTAATTTTCGCAAGCATAGATATTGACTACGCTCTGAGATAGATGACAGCAATATGAAATTCTCAGATCAATCAGAAAGCATAGGTTACTATCCTCCAGAAGGTAGCTGATTAAAGAGCTATGAGTCTAGATCTATGAGGTCCAGCTCTGTTCTAGTTCAGAATTCATTTGGGAGAAAATTCTGAGACAGCAAAGGAAGGGAATCTGAGGATATACAAGTTTTGATTCTATCCTAAACTGTCACATCTTGTCAGAGTCCAAGAGGATGGTTTCTGCGTGTGGCATGAGCCAGAGCTCCTCTCCCCACTCATATCCCAGATCCGCCTCCTGATGAAACTGAGCCCTGAACAGAGAGGGAGCTCACTAGTCCTCATTAGCCATTTCAGTACGATGAATTAAACAGTAAATAAAAAAGCAACATGGTTTGCAGAAACAGAGGAGATTCTGTAGAAACAGAAACCTTATGAGCTTACAAAATAAGCAAGGAGGACAGGTGGGAAACGTTCCTCTTATTCCCACTATCCCATCACATTATTGGCTGAGAATTCTGTCACAGAAAAAGAAAGAATAACTTCCTTCAGATGTAAAAGGCTATTGAGCCAAAGGCATTGTCTCCCTAGGAAAATGTCTTTTTACTGATTAACTGCTCTACCTAGCTCTATTTAAGAGTCCTCTAGCAATTTCCAGTGACGAGTCTGCTTTTGGCACAAAATGATGGTAGGTCTGTCCTTCTCAGCTAACTTTCATGGACCCATTGTCTCTGATGGGTCCACAAAATGCCATGTCTTCTTCAGAGGGACCCTAGGGACACTAGCCACCTGCATAAAACCTATGAAACCTTGGCTCTTGCAGCTACCTCCTACAGCTTCTGAGCAGGTCTGCATCAGAGCTGAGGCTGAACCCAGCACTTCTGACTATCATTTCCAAGTCTCAAACAAAAGATGTTTACAGTGTTTAACAATGAAATCCTTACAAATAAATAAATAAATAAAAAGAGGGAGAAAAGAGTATAAATGTACCTGAGGTGTGTTTTTAGGCTGAAAAATCTTCAAAGGCTATTCCAGGAGTAAATGTCAGGTCTCCCAGTGCTGAAGAAATGTAGAAAGGCAAGACAAAGAAATTAGAATATAGAAGGAGATATAATAGAAGTATCATGGTCCAAATGAAACACTAAGTTATATTTATAGACAGGGTAACATTCAAATTTCACTTCATCTTCTTTAAGTCTTTTACTCACTAATTCTTTGAAAGAAAGGCTAATGAAGTTAAGGATCCACTTGGCAACTTACTAGCTTTAAAAGCTTTCTTCTTTACAGTTTTGGTCACTATTGCTTCCATAGTCTTTTGGAAATTTTTCTTTAGCTTATTGAAGAGACTTCAGTTGCTTCAAATCTTTTTATTTTGGCTCATTTAAATATATCAGTCAGTTTCAAGACTTGATAAAGATGAATGCAATTAAGCTTAGAGGCCTCATAAATGTTAGGCAAAGAACTTTTATTTTGACATGATGGTAGAGCAAAATTAAAAGAATAAATATGTGGTAACCCTCTGAAAAAAGGAATGTGAGAATTTCTGCCTGTAATTAATTTTGTATGGGGATTATAATGACTTATATTTACATCCAACAAAGAGTACTAAAGAACTAATATGATAGTTTGTGTGCAAAAGAGTATATTTGTGTGTGTGTGTAATGTAATAGTATAATATGCCAATATATGTTCTGTCATTAAGATTGCTACTGAGTTTCCAGTGTCTCTATCCTCCACTTTGATACCTGAAAGAAAGCAATGCTAGCAACAAAATCAGCAGACAAGCTAAGCCCTGCATGCACTTTTCCAGCCAAATGAGAGGTCAGCTGGAATAGCAGCTCATGAATTATCATTTTACGTGAGATAATAGCTGTGTGAAGTAGGCTGTCCAGCAGCCAATCTCAAATCATTTTATGAGGCAGGTAGATAGTTAATATTGTGCCCATACCAAAGGAGAAATCAAAATACCAGGTCGAAAGAGAACCTATGATCTCTTGAGTCAGAGCCCAGTGTTCATACCATGCTGGGAGGTCATGCTGTCTCCCAACACATGCATCCCCCAAGCAAAAGGAGACGTTAGGTGGCTGTTTTTGCATTCTTGGCCACATCAGGAGAAAAAAAAAAGCAGCAAAGAGGATTGAGGCGAGGGGAACAGATTGCCCTGTAGAAGAGAGAGAGCTGCATCACCAAACTTCTTTAACTGAGGTTTGAAGAACAGGAGCAGAGCTGATTTGAATAAACTGTGATTTTTAAAGTTAAAAGATTTTTGAAAAGCAAACCACAAAATGGCACTCATGAACAGGAGGAAGTGGCAGACATGGCAGATGTCATTGGATGGTGATCTAAATTCTGCTTTAAGAAAAAAAAATATATATCTCCAGCAGTTTGGCTAGGATAAAGCAGAATAAGAGTGGTCTTTTTTTAGATTGTTCTTTGGAAATAAAGGAAACCGTTTCCTCAAGAAAAAAATATGTTTTCTTGACAAAATCTGGTTAGAATTTGCAATATAAAGTAGTAATTAGCCAGTCTCCTGCCCCACTGGAAGCTGTAATAAGATTAGGAAGTCTCGCCAAACTTGTGCATGAACATCTGTCCCTTGATAAGCCTAAGCAGGATCATAAAGAGACCTGGAGTCTAACTTGATGTTTATTTCTTCTGCTTCTTCAACATTTCAGGTCGCTGGTGGTCCAGCCTTAACTTGTTGAGGATAAAAAAGAGGAGGGGCTGTTGGGGTCCTGAAGAGCATCCTGAGGCTAAACTGCGGTTCATTAGTAGCCACACAATTTGTTAAGCACGTAGCACAATTATTATGGAAAAATAGCCCTCCTGCCCAGCAGCCACAGAGGGGAGGACTGGAAGTGGCAAGCGTGTGCTGTCTCCTTTACTGTGTTACTAACTAGCTCTGTAAATGGGGATCAGCTCAATTCTTTTCTATTTCTCAAGTCCTCTAGGACTGATTCTCCTGATGTATATAACAAACTTGCAGCATTGTGTCTGCACTAATATTGATAAAATCACGTCTGACCCAGGCCCCTGTGAAAGTGCCCTGCTGATACAGAGGCTAGCGACATTTGCCCACTTTTACACAAATTCTTTGAGGTCCGTGAATGAAAGGAGCTATAGAAGTGGTGTTTTATAAGAAGCACAAAAACAGTATGAAGCATTAGGATTGCTTCAATCTGCTGTTAGACTCCACACTTTAGCCTTGATTTTACCATTTAGCAACTCAATGTGCAACAGATACATGAAAACTTAGGGAGGGAGGTTGTTGAACTGGAGTGTGGAGCAGAGCTGACCTTGAATAAGACATGCAAACTCTGTGGAGGGCATACAAATGTGTTACACTGAATAATATGCAGAAAGGTCTTGAGGTCTCTCCCCTCTCTTTAAACATCAAAGATGGGATAATGTATTTTCATCCTCCAACATTAAACAGTCTGTTATAGATTTGGCAAAGGAGGAGAATTGTCTCTGGGATCCACTGCCACAGGAGGTCACAGAGTCAAATAGTGTGGCTGGATTTGTAAAAAAGGGGAAGAATAATTTTGTGACCAGTAATAAAATGTGTAGCTACACATGCTAAAGTAATGATAGGGCCATAGCCTGAATGCAGCAAGAGTCAGAGAGGAATTCCCCACTACACCATGGGGAAGCGTTGCATGCCTAGCCTGGTGGATCTGGGGGGCGAGGAGGTGGGGTCACCTTGCCCTGAGGTAGCAGATAAATCAGACTTGATGGACAGCTTCACATTTCTGAGAATATTTTTTTTCAAAGTGGGAGAGTGCAGGAGAAATTACAAGGCCCAGGCAAAGTTTTACCATGCTGATGTCTCTGGGGATGCAAATCCTGTTCATAAGAGCAGGAGAATGTTTTAGGGAAGTGGACTAAGAGGTTGGATTCCTTTTTGTGATTTTATCTCAATTTTGAAAGCGCTTACTATTGTGCCTGGATGTTTGTTAGAAACAGGGAGGCGGAAATGAAAGTCGGGTTTATCAGTTTTGTGAAAGAGAAGTTTGATTTATGTTGTAGCCAAGGAAGAAAAGGATTGAAAGTTTAGGTTTTTTTGTAAAAGAATTGAAATGAGATGGACAGATGGTGAAACAGAAATAAGGATTTGCTGCTTTGGACAAGAGAGTCTTCAGTAAAAAAGGTTGCTGCCCACTTGTGTAGATAGAGCTGTGAACTGGACCTGAGTGTGAAATAAGCAGAGATGAAACCATAAGGCATTTTGATGAACATAGCAAGGAGAGTGTTTTGCAACATGGGGCGGGGTGGTGGCCATGGGTGTTGAAGCAGACAATGTTGTTCTGTTGTTCCAAACTACATTCCAAGCAAAGCTTTTCTATTGTTTTCTTTCCAGACCTTTTGGCAACAAAACTAGCTGCTTCATGCCATGACATAATAATGATCACATCTTCTCTTTGTGCTCCAGTCAGTTGTTTTTTCCTTTCCAGTGGGATTCAATATTAGATATTTTATCAATGTGGTAGTGTTACTATACATTTTTAGACCTTAATTTCTTGAAGGAGTGTCTCCAAGAGCTATAACATTCTGTAATTGTTCAGCACACCTGTTTCCAAATACCTCAGTGTGAAACTATTTGTTTTTTCCTGTGAGAAGACTATAGTACAAGTTCTGTTAAGTCTTTGACACCTAGCCAAAAAATACACCATTCATTTAAACCTGAGCATTAAAGGCTCTATTCACACACATGCAAAAAAGGATATTTCACACTTTCTCAGTCCAGCATTGCCTTAGGTAGCTATGGGATGATGTGCTGCAAATGAGTACATAGAAGACCTGAAAATGAATAAAATAATATTTCTATATACATTTATAAAAAATAAAAGTATGAAGTATGACAGAAAGATTGTGGTCTTAAGCCTCCTCGTAGGGAGTTAGGGAGTACAAAGAAGAATACATTTTCTTTTGGTGAGAAGTTAAAAAGACTATTGGGGTTTATTATCTGGGGATGATCATACAGTATGATCTATGCCTCATGAGGTACATCCCACTGCATGGGCTATAGAGTAGTGCTATCATTTCTACTAAGAACCAGACTTTATCTAATGGAGAGCTCCTTTTATAGTTCTATGCAGTTTTCAGATCCTCCCATGCCAAATATTTAATTTAAACATAAGGTAGCTGCTAGTAGTAGCCATTAAGTTAATCAGTCATTCCAATACTCAAACACATTATTTTATCAACTCCTGATATAGCAAAAAAGAAGAAAACTTGTATCATCTGAGAGGTTTACCATTACAGTTTTCTCAGTGCTAGGCATGCTGATGGCTGAAGGGCATGAAATAGGTTAAAACCCTGCTATATTTCCTCCTTCCAGCATGGAGAAAAATACGAGCTAATTGGCTGCCGATGTTGCTTAATTGCGAGAGTTATCAGTGTAGTCAAAGATAAACCAGGTTGCATTCTAAATGTGCTTGTTAAACACATGTACTTCTTCTAGCTGAGAGGGTGGCTATATGTGTATGATGTATATTTATATGTGCTCTGGAGCTCATCCTCTTCTGTAGGGGAGATGACTTGTAAGCCATCCTAAACCCAGTTACTTAATCCTGAGGGAAGTAGTTTTCCCCCTGTGATCAGTCAAGCTATTGATATTTCAGGCACTTCTTGAAGACATCAAAGGTAAAAGGAATGAGCAATTGTGGATCTTCTGACTTCTTAGAACATAGGTACTCTAGCCTAATGTTCAGTGCATAAGGAGGACCTATATATATATATATATATATATATAATGACTTCAAGTGACCTTTCTTTTATATTAAGAATGGCAAAAGAAAAAAAAAGAAAGAACAAATGTAAAGTGTCTGTCAAAGATCACTTTAGATCACTGTACATCTCCTTTTGCAGTCCACATTGAGCTTTTAGAATAAAATGGCTTCCCAACTGAATGGAAATACAGAGTACAATACCCTCACCAAAAGGTGTCCCAATCACGCAACTATATACTCCTTTCTTTACACATAAGGAGAATCAGCTCAGGCCATGAGCCAGAATTAACATCTAGAAATGCAGCTGAACGGCCTGTATCATTTGGGCTGTATCATGTACAAATGTTTAGAATGATTCTAGTAGATGTGTGTCTGACAGCTAGACTTAATTCTCAATAAACTCAGGACACCCCCCAAGCATTGTAGTATAACCTCTCTTAAGATTCTGGCTTTTCCACAAAACTTCAGCTAATATTTTCTATTTATTTAAAGTAGTGCAGTTGGTTTGGGTTACAAAGCAAAGGATGGGGACTTGAATTGAGTGTAACCAATGTGGAGTCGAGCTTTAAGAGAGATTAGAATGTATTTTGCATTTCTATCCGTGAGGTTTTAGCTCAGAGGATCAGTACTTTAAAAATATCTCCATTGATAACGAGGTCATATCTTTTATAAGAAATTAGGGGGAGGATCACAGGCTTGTATAACATATTGCGCCTGGAGTTATTTTATGATACAAGAAGCTGGGGGAAGGGCGGATGTGAGACACCGTGCATTTATTTTTTTGACTAACCAAGAAGGAGCTAAGTTCATGGAAAATGTAAGGAGGGACCAAACTCGGAGGTCTTGAGGCAAAGTTTTGAAAGACCTCAGCAGCCCCAAAGCGACAGTCTGTTTCAAATGGGTACGCTGCAGCCAGCCCCGGGATACAGCTTATTTTTCAGAACTAATTCTTCTATTTCCTTTTCTACACCCAGAGGAGACTCACATACTCATGCAAAGTGCGTACTTATTAGGCCCAATGCACATTTTTGCTCTGTTCTGCCGTATTTTTTAACCCATCCTAAACTACCACAAGGTTAGAAAGTACAAACTCATTCCAAATAACATTCATTTCAAATACAAAACCATTCCAAACTGCATGCATTTCACAGCAGTATTTTTCAGGAACAATCCTTCCCAAACAAATCTCCAGTAGGATGGAAACCATTTAGGAGTGATTAGAGCCAGACTGGATTCTGTAAAATCTCTAAAAAGAAAATGTTAGAAAGTAAGAGCAAGGCAAAAATCACTTCCTTAGTCTGTATAGGTTTACTGTGGCTCACAAGCCAGAATGCTGCTAGAGATGTTTTCTGATCCTCTATTGTGTATACCTCGGTTTTCCAGGTAAATCCAAAACGCACAGCTGGAAAGAATGCAATTTCTGCATTTGGAAAAACAAAAGTTTTGATTCTTTATTTTATTGTATTTTTTTTAAAAGCCTCTTGAAATGTTTTGGTGTGAAAGTGATGAAAACTGAAGCCCTTTGTTTAGTCCCAGTGCAGGTATGGCACCATTCCAAGAACGCACCTCACTCCTGAGGTGCAAGGACTATCTGTGGGGATGAAACAGCCCATCGGGACCCGGATCCACCCAGCCCTTGGCTCCCCCACTCCGAGCATTGCTATATGGGTGCCAGGGAGTGCCAGGCAAGCCAGTGGTTTTTATGATGTGAACAGACATCCAGCAGGGAATTGACTGAGTTAATATTGTTTTAATAAAATTCTTCTGGTACATAAAACTCTACTAAAAACTTGCAGGGCTGTGGAATGGCTACTTTGAGGCTTGATGTGTCTGTGGAGAAATGAATGTTAGCACAATAGGAAAAAAGCTGCAGTTTGCTGAAAATCTCTTCAGCCTGGGATCAGATTTTTTGCTCTATACCTTTACCAGATAAAACATATATAAATGTAATGTTCCTTTATACTGAAGCAGAGAATTTCTTATAGGAAAACAGGTCATTAACAAATGACGGTGCTTTATGATGCAGTAGAAGATGAAAAAAAAATAGTAGTAGAGTGAGTGGGATAAAAAAAAAAGATTCTTCCCAATCCCTGAAACAATCTGTGGGTGCGCTGCAGTGCGGGATTTGCTTGACTTTAATTTACGCAGCATAACTTTAGAAGTTGGTTATAGAGAATGTTTTCCTCCCCTGTGGCATGGAGTTTATAAGTATTTCAGATTTCTACTCGGTTAGCTTCCAGGAATCATAAAGAGTGATCTTGAGCATTTTTCACCTTCAAATGATTTGGTAACCAAGCATTCCTCTATCGCAGTGAATCATTATATCCAGCGGGGAAACTGAGGCAGAGCAGTTGTTATCACGGAGGGAAAAAAATCATGGAATAGAGTCAGGATTGAATGCTAATCCCTCTCCCCTTGGTGCTCACTCTGAAAAGCGCTGATTAAAACAACGCAGCAAGATTTGAACATTTCCCTGCGATGACATGGAATTGATTTAAATGCCATTGTTCCAGCGGGATGTCTCCACCACTGTACTCAGATCACCAAATTTAGTCCTGCTGCGAGCTTGTGCAACTCCCACATAAGTCAATGGGAATTATGGCCAGGCTACACCAGGCCTAGACTTGGCAGCGAGAAAACAGCTCTCATGATAATGAAGCAAACTGATTTCTAGTGAATGCTAAAAATTCCTGGCAACCTAACATTTCTCTCCTCCTGCCAAGCGTCATCAACATTATTTTTTTGGGTGGATTCGGATCTTGCAGAGCAGAGTTTTCCATTACATGCCCCTAATTGTTAAAAATTGGGCCTGCTATAATACTTGAGGACTAGTCTGTTTAGTTGTACCCGTTACCATAACACCAGGGTGAAAAACTGCTGCTCTTTCGGCTGGTTAAGCCACGGCGTACAGTAGCAGCCAGCCCAGCAGTGTCAAGGCATTAGATGGAGGCAAAGCAATCCGCAGTCAACAGAATGAATGGAACAATTCACACTGTTGTACATAGATATAGAGGTTAAACCCAAACACATGAAAAAGTGATGCTGGAAGCACTTGGGAACAGCTGGGCCAGATGAATAACTCAATTGGATGCCATGAGGAACAAATTAAACAACTGACTGGAGACCAGGCTGCTCCTGTGACAGACACTTTAATCAGGAAGTCAAAAGCTGATTGACAAGATGAAAAGCTGGATGACATGAAAAATGGAAACAGAAGGAACAACACAAGAAAAGGGCACCCTGGGTCAGCATGCTGACAAAAATAATCAAGTACGACAGGCCATAATCCAATCTTCGAATGTTTGGCATGGTGCTAGTTATGAGAGCCTGCAGCCAAGAGGAAAGAAAACTATTATTAAGTGAAGGAAATTATCTGCCTTTCTAGAACTCACTAGTATGTGTTCATCAGACATTTGCTCTCTACCCACAATATATTATATATAAATATACATATATATATACACACTAGAAATAGCTTATGTTGAATAATATGAAATAAAATTAAAACAAATAATTTATATAGAAATAAACTAGCTCTGCAGCAATGTAGAAATAAGTCACTGCTTTTCAAAAATCCACAGCTAAACAGGTGTTGACACTGAGTAGGTGTGAAAAGTGGAGACTATTGAAGTAAATGGTCTTTTTTTTTTTTTTTTTTTTCCAAGCAACTAAACACAGCTATTCCTTTTGAATTTTCTATAGAAACCAGTTCTGACTAAGCTTTGAGACAGGCTGTGTCTGGTGCTACATTTGCAAAATGGAGGGAAATTTAAAATGCCTCTGTTTTATTCACTTAAGAAGAAGTTCTGCTTTAAAAAAACTGAGCAGCTGGAGTGTGATGATTGAAGGTAGGATTTATAAGAGTGACATCTTGCAGTTAATGTCTTAAATTCATCATTTGCTACCTAAAAAGTTAGCCCTTTCTTCGAAGGACTGACTAGCTCAGATCGAAAAGGAATTTCGAGGTGCTTGGTGCTTTTGCAAATGAAGTTAGTCATGAGCATTGCATAGGGCTTCCCACCTGGAGAAGGTTTTTATTGAGTGCTGCAGTAGGTATGCGAAGTGAAAATCTGCTGTACCCAAGGCAAATCCAAATTAGTTTATTGAAGTAGGAGAGGAAAAGTTGGCCACAGCTCCAGCATGTCCCATTCCAAAACCAGGATGAGAGAGATTCCCAGGGGAATATTCTATCACAAACAATAACATCGAAAATGATGAGCAAGATGTAGGAGTGTGTGGCCTTGGCAAGAAGAACTTGTGTACGTCAGGTGCTTGCATGCATCACTGTACACAGAGGCTTGTCGTGTACATCGGCAAATAAAAGACCATTAAGCACAGTAGGGCATGAGGTTTTAGCCTTTATTTTACTGTTGTTTCAGTTTCTGTCAAAAAGGACGCAATAAATTGTCTACTAATCAAGCTGCTGAACTGACTTTTTGTTGTTGAAGTGCTATTTTTAAAAGGAGATATTAAAATAATACTCTGACAGAGGAGCATTTTCTGCTAGAAAGATAGTTACCAGTTAAAAAAAAAAAAAAGAGAGAGATAAGAANAAAAAAAAAAAAGGAAAAGAAAAGAAATTCTGAAGAAGAGATTAACTGCCACTCTGTTTATGAGTAGGACTTTTTTCCAGTCATCTATGTCTCTTGCTTCTGTGTTTGTTCAGGATTTGTGTGTGTGTTTGTAGCTTTTTGTGTCTTGGGTTATCTCTTCGTTTTACTTTACTTCCCTGCCTCTCACATGGGTTTCTGTTTCGGTAAGAGCATGGACCCAGGAATGGTTTCATCATCTCTCCATTTGCTTGTTTTTCTAGAAATTAATAAGCATTACTAGAAACACAAAATGTCCTCTAATGGTGTTGAACTGTAGCCAGGTTGGTTTACTACAGACAATGGTGTAAAAGTTCCTTGGAGCCCCCAAAATGCTTTTGAAAGAGAAAAAATGGTGCTTTTGAAAGAGAAAAAATGGGTGTGGTAGATTAAATGTTTTCTATTTCCTTCCTTATCTTTGCCTGCCTTTTCCCTAATGTCTGCCTTTGTGGTGTCTTTAAGACTTTCTACTCTTGCTTTTCCTGTAATGTGTGCAGAGGCAGGGCATGCTGTGATCCCTCTAGGAACTCTGTATTTGTTCTTTTCTTGTTTTACTGTTCTCTTGCTTGAAGATAAAGGTCATCCCAACAGGAAGCACGGTATATGCTTGATGCTGGTGTAGGTAGAACTTATGATAAATGAGCTTTGTTCTTGATTTAAATTCTGGTAGACAGATGTTTTTGCTTTAAAGAGTGCCACTGTACTTGAGACAAGTTTCTTTCCTTTCTGGATGAAGAAATCAAAGACTATTCATATGCACAGAGAATGAATAAGCCCTTTTCCCCTAGAAACAGATTTTGCATCTCATGCTCAGAGTGTGGAAGAAGGGATTGGGATATACTGTGCTCTATCTGCCCTGCTCATGAGATGGGCAAGATTAAAGGAAACTGTAGGAAGGCTCTGGAAGGCAGGGTTTATCATCCTGCAGCAGATCCTCAAAAGTTAAACGTCGTAAATCTCTAAACAAAAAAGTGCATAGAATTATCCCAGCCAAGGGGCTGGTGAGTATATGCTATAACAAACAATATTTCATTGCTGAACTGTGAGCAGAATGTCAAGCTTCTATTTCCTATGTTTTTTGGCTTATGAGTCCAGTAGCCTGAATCAGCATGAAATTTGCTTTAGAATAAAATAAGAGGTCTGTATGCATGTGTGTTTTTATGTATGCATGTGTATTTCAGATATAAGGAGGGAAGGTAACTGAAAAGGATTCCTCCAGAGCTCACAAAAAAGAAAAAAAGTGGCTCCTGACTATGATGAGTTCAGCTTAGGTCAGACAGTTAGTCGTTCCCAATTACAAAGAGATATTTTATAGAGGAGCTCTATTCAAAAATTCTTAGTTAATGAATAGTTATCAATGCAGTAAATACAAAAATTTCTTGGTATATTATGCTTAAAGTAATTTCCAAAGAGAGTTGTGAGTTTATATTAAATTGGGGGTTATAATATATTTACTAAAAAGTATGTTTCACATACTTTTCCAAATAACCTGTATAAATGATGATCCTATAGGTCCTAGGACAATCCCAGTTCAGTCCAAAAATAAAGGCACTGGAACAGAGCCTGAGTGCAAATGAGACCAGTGAGGTGACCAGGGAGCTTGGAGACAAAACATTGCTGAAAGGACCCAGAATCTGTGCCGGGATCAGATTAGCAGTGAGCTCACAACCGGCTGGGTTGCCAGCAAGCCACAGTTGTTCACACAATGAACAGGTGAAAATGTGGTGGTCAGGGAAGAGACGAGGTGTCAGAGCAGCACAGCCCTCCACATCTTTGCTTTGATTTGCAGGTGTTAGGGGCAGAATCACCAAGTCTAACTCAGTTGATGTGTAATGAAAAATGCTCTGGAGGTCAACAGTTGCTAAAGTGAAAAAATAGTAGTATTATCCTCCAAGCATAGAGATATTGTTTGATATTTTATGATTTGATTTTTTTTGTAACATTTATAAAAATAAAAGTAGTGTATAGTATATGTGTTAAGAGGTCGATGGACATTTTTTGCCAATGGATTTGTTAGAAGATGAATTTTTGCATAATCATGCTTAATTATGAAAGATCTTTATATGTCTGTCTATAGATCTTTATTTACATTAGGTCAAAGAATATTAACTATGCATGATGAAAATGGATGTAGGAGGTATATGTTCTGTCCACTAACAAAGTGCAATCATCTCTTTTTTAGAATGTGCTCTCAGCGGGACTGATCCATAGCGCTCACCCAGCTTTGATGTGAAATATGGAAGTTTGTGCTATCAGAGCTAAAGGAAATACAGTTAGTCATTACCCAGATGGAAACTTGATCAAGATCTCATTTTTACCATTTTACTAAGCAAGTTGCCTTGCCTGTTTGAAGAAAGGTCATGGCCAGACCTCCGGATGTTTTAAGGTTTCAAAGTCTAACCAAAGTCCGGTTCCTACTTTTACTTTGATTCTCTAGCATAGATACTCTGACAGGTGAAATTTCTGTTGCTTTTCTTCTAAGAATGGCTATCTACAAGCTGGATATTTCACCAGCTGGTCTGGGTGCTACTAGTGGTGCCTCCAACCTCCATCTCAAATGCTTACCTGTCAGACTTTCTAGAATCTCCAAAAGACCCGAAACTACTGACGTGTAGAAGACTTCTTTAACCAGTGTTGATTAGGTATAGGGAAGCAAAGACACATGGATTTTGCATAATAGCCACATACATTTCTTCTCTGTCCTTGGTAACACAGAAATATATCTATGTACATGTTTCACCGCCCTTGGCCCTTTCCCCTGACAGAATATGTCTTAGGCTGGATAGCATTGCCTGTGGTCCCTTCATTTTCTACAGCAATGCTTTATTTGTGGATTGAGTTGCTTTGCCTCTACTTTCGCATGTTTTGACCTGTCTGCTTTTTAATCTGTCTGACACATCCGTCTGTCTTGCACAGCCTTTGACTTGAGAGGCATTTATTTAAAAGCCACCCTCACCACTTGGATGTCTTTGTTCCGCTGCTGGTAACTGTCACAAGCACAAAATATCTAGTCTACTATCCAAAGGATCCTCCCTAATGACATCTTCTTGTTCCTGCCTTACCCATGCATGTCTGTGGTAGGTCAAAGACTGGACAGTTTTCAGCCTGACAGCCTCATAATATCAACCATGATTCATAAGCTGCATGATTAGAGATCTCCCTCCCTAAACATTGCAACCATTATAAAATTATTTTGAAACTCCTAGCAACGCTATCACTTTGAACTCACCCATCTGCTTATTAGCTACACACAGATCTGCCTAACTTGAGAAATCAAAGAAAAGGAAGAATGGTCCAGCATTTTAGGACTTTCTGCTTGGCTTGAAATATCATGACCTTTAGCAGGTCACTTTGAAGTGGATGCAGAAAAGAACTTAAGCAACATAGCATCTAACTCCCACTCAATATAATGGCATCTACAATCCTGTGTTAGGTGTCTAGGCTGCCTGTGCAGTACTGCCCATGCTCTGCATGAGAAGCATTAGGTGTTTGAGGGCTTGAACTACAAACGTCAACCTGTGGAGCTGGTCGAAAGCTAATGGAACATGGACTGCTGAGGATAGGAGCCCATGCTCAGCTGTGCTACCTCAGGAGTTCAGGCCAAGGTGAGAGCAGGACACCCACCTCGGCTGGCATTTGTCCCCAAATGCTCTCCAGGGGCAGGTGTGGGGCACCTCGTCCCAGGGGATCGGGGCGAGAACAGTATTTGGTGGTGGCAGCAAGCCCAGCTTTGTCCCTCCTGGACCTGAACCTACCAGAGCTACCACCAGGTTACCAAGACTCCGCAATCCTCCTATTGAAAATATTTTACTTGGGTTGGAATAATTAAATGTTAATTGGTCAGAGGAAGCAAGAGAATAAGTATGACTTCATAGTCACTAATTATGGCACCCCCTGAGGAGGAGGTTAGCAGAGGAAATCTGGGTTCCAGTCCCTGCTCTAATGACTATTTCATATTTCTTTAATGTCTGTGTGTGTATATATAATATAAAATGTATTGATATAATATGGTATAATCTAATGACGTAACATTAAATAGCCATTAGAGCAGGGACAAAACGTAGGTCCTCCCCCGTGGGGAATGCTCTAATCACAAAGCAATGGAGTCATGCTTATTCTCTCACTTGGGCTCTCCCTGGCCCAATGAATACTTCATTATTCTAAGCACACTGGAATTGCTTCAAAACAGGTTTGTAAAAGCCTGCCTTGTGCATGTGATGTGGTCTCACAGTTCAAGCATTCACACAGGGAGATGTGGGTTTTAATCTCCTCAAACAGAGGGTAGACTTAAACCCAGCCCTACTAGAGCCTCCATGAATGCCCCTGGTTGAGCTATGGGGCCTTTGGAAGGGGTCAGACAAGGTTTTCTTTTGTGTGGGCAGGTTGGGGAGGTTTGGTGCAGGAGGATGACTCCAAAAAGACATGCCAGTTCATACCAGTTTCAATTGGCTGCTTTGGTTGCTGGTCCCATAGTGGACCTGGCTACTTGCCACTGGGAAAGCTTGGGAAGTTCTGGGAAAGTCTGAAACAAGCTTCCAGATACTTTGAAAAAGCTTCTGGAAAAAAAGGTAGGCACTCTGTGTGCCTTTAAGCTAAGTGAGAAGTAGCTGCTGGGGAAAAATTTAGTGCATGAAGACTTCATCTTTCATCAAAGCAATGAGGCAGGATTTGCACAGCTAAATCCTTACACCGTGGTCGGATGTCAGTTTAGCAAACACAAGTGGTGCTTCAAGAAATTGCCATCAGTTACCTGTTTGCTTTTACCCTGTGCTGGTATTACTATCCTCGTAAGTTCGCTGGGACGTTGGTTTCCGTGAACACTTCTTGACTTGGAACAGTCAAAATTCATCTTAAATAGCTAAAAGGAGTGGTTCTGGATAACGTTGCCTTCTGCTTTCAAGAGCTGTTCCTCCCTATGCTTAAGAGTTGTAGACGTATGAAGAGGCAGCTGTCTGACAGTAGTGACTTTTGGACTTGGTGTGTTTGGGAGCAGCTGGTGTATGCTAAAACAGCATTCTAGATTCCCCTGGATGAGGAAGACAGTCTGGCTAGAGCACTGCTGTATTGGTACCTAGGTACCTCACATATAAAATATAATAAGTTTTTAAGTTTCCTTTACTTCTGAGGGCGTTAGAACAAATATACTGGAACTTCTATAATAATAAGACCAATGGAAAAAATGATTATAAAATAGCTCGAGATGCTGTGGAAGGAGACATTTTTTAACTGAGTGGTTTATATTTTGTGGAGGCTCATGTCCTCCGCATAGAAAAGGTGCCCACGGGCATCAATAGGACAAGGTTTCCCAGCCTAAATTGCCAACATGATCCAAACATTTTGGCTACTAATCCCTCCTAAAATGCTAAAAATAATTCAGTATATTGCTTTTTTTTTTTTTTTTTTTGCCTGCTTACTGCCACTGTTGCTGCAGACAAGTATCTAGTGAGAACAGGGATAACAGAGCTGCTCGTTTCAGACAGGCTCCCAGAAAGCACCATATGATTAAGATTTTCAGTCACTTTGAACCGGTGACCTGCTACCCATGAATGAGGAGAAGGTGCCTGGCCTAGCTGCTGTGGAGGAGCTGCCCTTGTGAATGTGCTGTGCTGAAACAGGCATGACTTTAGCCCAGAATAATGACTCTACCTGCGTTTACTGTGGAAGAGCTAAATATAGCAGAATAGATGAGAAGTCTCAACAACCCTGTAAAGTCAAGGTCCTAAATGAAAAAATCTCTCCCTCTCTGAACTTGCTTTTAATGGGCGCTTTGTCTCATTAAAACCAAGGAGCATATGGCCATTGATTTCAATAAAGGACTTGGTGTTTTGCCTATATTGTGAATTAGTAGTGGCAAAAATTCTGGCTGATAGAGAATGGGCATGGGAAATGTAACTCACTCTAAAGCAAAGAGTCTTGCATTATTTTAAGCATTTTCTGTAATTATTTTATAGTCTTTCAGTTTCAGTCAAGACTGACTGAAACATATGGCACAAGGGTGAGCTAAGAAATACTCCGAAGGTGATATGCATGCTAGCTTAATGAGGTGCTTTGAAAAGCTGCTGTTGTTACTCTAGCTGCAGCTTCTCTATACAAAGGATGGTCTGATTCATGTTCTGCTTACAGCAGATCACTAGGGAAACCTGTGTTTGTTCAGCCAAAAGTTTCAGAAATTATTTGTGCTTTTGGAGAACCAGCTTGCCATACCTTTGGCCTGACTTTGAAAGGTGCTGAGACACCCTCCTCCCACCAGCCTCTGCTATCCAGTACGAGCAGTGGTGTTAAGACCCTCAAGAGATAGTCGTTACTTGAACAGTAACCCGTGCATGCACATACACTGAAATAACAATATCATAACTTTTGAGAGTTTGGCAGAAAACGAACAAAAAATTATTTAGCCCAATTCTTAACATTTATCCATCTTTATGTGTTCAGAATGCATAAAGAAGAAGTCCTTTATTTCTGAAAACAGATTCCTTAATTATCCGCTGCAGTGTAGTCACCATTTAACTAGTTCAGAGAAAAGTAACACTAGATAGCTCAGGAGAATGAACCTAAGATGTAAATTACAGAGGCAATGAGTGTAGGAAGGCAAAGGAAATGACCGGAATTGAAATTTTGGCCAGGGCACCTAGAACTAACAGCTAACAGAAAAAAAATACTGGAGGTCTTATAATGACCACTGTTGGGAGGTGGGTGATGGGATGAAGTCCTCATGATGCATCTCTCTTAGCACTGCGCGAGGGCAGTGGCTCAGGACTGACTCAGGCATTACCACATCAGGCAGCGCTTGAAGCTCTCTATGCCAGTCTGACAGCCCCTTCTCTCTTGCTTCAAACTGTCAACAAGAAATACGCGTTACTGCGCTTGAAAAGTTTTGCAGAAAATTACAAATAGTGCAACACCCTCTGGGAATGCAGCTTAACCACAAGCTGTGGAGAACTGGCTTTGCCGGGCGAGGGAGCTGGGGCCGGTGATGTGTTTAGGAACGGTGGTTATGGAGCATTTACCTCCCTTGGTGAAAGCCTGACACTAGATTTGTGACTTTTTCGTGGCATTGGAAATATGTCAGGAGTGGTAGACACGATTGGTGAATGTTTTGCCTTTTTTTCTCTGGCCCAGAGAAATGAGCTGCTGCCCCAGCTTCCAGAAGAAACTTTTGCCAAAGTTTTGGATCAAGCAGAAGTTCCCGCTTGTCAACACAGCTTGTGTCTGTATGCCTGGGAGGGAATATTTATGAAAACATCACTTCAGCAATTTTCAAGTTATAGGAGAACCTAGAAGTTACTTAAGCAATTCAAGAAGCTTTCTGAGTTTTTGCAGCTACACAAGACCTGTGTGTGTGTGTTTTTTTTCTCTCAGTACAAATTCAGCAATTGATTAGTTGATCAGATAGGACTAACATAGGCGTTCTTAAACATTTTCTTAGCATGAACCACCCCTACCAGACAAAAATGTAAAAGCCACTTCCTCCCACAGCAGTTGCTTACATGGAAAAGGAACATTAGGAAAGTATTTAAGGTATTTTTTTAGCGGCCTTTGAATGCAGTTTGGAAGCGGGAAACTAGGAGCACTGTGGTCTAGCTATAAGATGCTGGGAGCTGATGTATAGCTACGCAGCTGCAAATAGGTGGAGATGGCCAACATCCGTAGGCAAGTATCATCTCCAGTTATTCACCGCCGGAACGGTTTCCAGGCGGTGAGGCAGAGCTCATCGGGGGGAGTGAGCACATTGCAGTGGGCGTGTGGTGCTGGGACCAGCTCCAGAGCTATCGGGGCAGACGGTGGAGCTGGCAGGGGTGGTAAGGAGGCGACGAGCATCCCGGGGAGGAGGGATGGGTGAAGAGGCAACAGCAGTGGCATCTCCAGAGCAGGGGAGGAAAGGACGGAGGGGCAGGACCATGCAGTTTTCTTTTGAGTGATACTTCGCTACAGCTCACTTGTCTGCAAGTAATTAGGGTCTGAAAGGTTAGCAGGAGAAAAATCCTGGTTTTATATGTAAACAGGAGTGATCTGAATCAATGCACAGAGAAGAAAGGTAGGGGGAAAAATCCTAAAATACTTCTCAAAAATGGGAAACCGACTTTTATCTGAACGCACATTTATCTGAACGCAACTAGCGACCTCCAAAGCTTGCCCAACACTTCATCCTACCCTAGTAAAACACTAGAAGATGACAGAAGGCAGAAAGACCACATGGAAACTGAAAATGGATATTACATTAGCAAGATGTGATCACCCACATCAGAACAACTTATAAGGCCATAGGCAGTTTTCTCAGTTCTCATCAGAGCAGGCATGGCCTCCTTTCTACAGGGTGGCCAACTCTTGCTTCATTGTACCACTTCACAGCACATCAGTTAAAATTTTTAAGTTATTTTCTAGCTAATTCCTAATGATTTGAGAGAAAAGCTTGGAATGGCGATAGAGTAATCCCAGTAGTTCACCCTGAGTGTATTATTCTTTTTTTTTTGTTAAATCTTACAGGTTTGGAGATGAACTGTCTAAGCTGGAGGAGCTCTTTTGAATACATAGGGTTGGCAATACTTTCAGAAAATGCAAGTGCTTTTCTATTCTGTTTTCTATGGTGTTTTTCTCTTCTCAAAGGCAGTACCTCGAGAAACCTGGCATTTAATCCACACTCATTGGATGTTCCTAAGAGTATTGTTACTTAAGCTTCCTTCAACAGCCCAAGGGAGAAATAAACTCAAATAAAACTCACAATAAATGTTACTATTTACTAAATTACTAGCAACACCAAAGAGCATTCTGTAGTCTCATCACCAGCTTAGTTTTTGAGCCCAGATATGATGGCAGCATGTTGTGGCAATGAGCTCAGATATGTTATGCCTGTCTTACAGCTTATGATCAAACATTATAGGTGCCACCACTCTGCCAAACTTACTCCATCCAGTCTCCACACAGTGCTTGAAGGAGTGAAGCGTGAAACACTGAGTATTAAAATAGGCCTTTTTCAATCAAGAAGGGAAAGTTATACCATCCAGAACCTTCATCTACAGGCTTCTTTACATTAAAGCATTCTATCTTTTTCAAATCACTGGTTATTTTTGAAGTGTTCTTCTCTTTCAAAAAGTGAGGATAAGGCCGAAAGTTCTTGAAGGACCTGCTTGACGGACAAGGTCTTGAAGGACAAGAAGACTCTTCTGAGGCTTTCCCCTTGTAGAAGGGAAGCATGGTCTAGCAACAACTTTATGTTGTTACATGTACATTAGGATTGTAAACTCTGGTGATGAAGCTAGAGAATTTGATAGATCAACAGCTTATATCAGTCTGCAATAGCTCTTTCCATGGCTGTCTGAAAATGGCATCAACATAAATTGGCTAGGGAGGGTGGGATCACGTAGTCCAACAAGTTAAATTTGTCAGACTGTAATGCACATAAATGACATAAAATATAATTGCTTTTGAATTTGGGCCCCTTCAGGCTTCATGTTGATTGAAGAAAAAAGAACCAGATGTTTCTTCAGCAGGAATCACAGAGGCAAGATAAATATTCTCTGGTCTATGACATTTTATAGAGTTTCCAAAAGAAATCAATTCATTATTTAATTATTGGGTGTGTTGATCATGTAAAATATAATTGGCCCAGGGCAAATAGCAGTACAACCCTGAGAGCTGGCTGACGGAGCTTGTATAATATACTTTTTGCCAACTTTTTTTTCTGCTGTGAAAACATTGTAAGATGAATTAACGCTACCTAATTTTTCTTCCAGCGTTTCAGAAATAAAAAAGGCCCAAAATGAAGACTTTCCTCCTTGCTGATCACCACCTTGCACTAGCAAGTAACTTAGAAACAGAAGAGCTAGTGGCAAGCATAAATATTGTGAAAGGAAAGGATAGCTTTGTTTAGCTAACATCACTTTGAAGAAAAAGGCAATCTGTTTAAAACAGTCACATTTAATCCTCAGCTCTGTGAGGAATTCCTCCTGGTACACATAGCAAAGAAACAATTCTTTCCCTGTTAGCAGCACTGGTGTGGATCTGGAAATAAGAATAAAGTACAGAATTTACTGGGACATAGTGCCATTCTAAGTAAGTGAACTAATTGGGTTGAATTATATTAATAAGGGTGAAGCTGGCATAGTGTTTTTCTTTACAATATTTCATAAGCAAATACACAAGGAATAATATACAATTTCTTTAAAACAGCAGCTACTTCTTAACTAGTATCTGTTGTGTTCCAAGCTTTCTCTGTGTCTATGGATGTTCCTGCGCTTATTCTGTGGTAGCTATTTTCCTGTTAAGAGGCAGGAAGTAATTGAAATGAGGATTGAAAGAAATTCATGACTCATGTCCTCATGACTCTTCCATCTTAGCTTTCTTTTGTGCCTGCTCAGCAGCTTCTGACATCTGGGAAGGGCACATTACTTCCACAGGGTTTTCAGGCAGACAGCAGCAGGGAAAGACCACTTGTCCAGACATTAGAGAAAGAAAATTCAGAGAGAAAACAGAAACTATGATCCTAGCAAAAAACAATTGTTTCAAATTGTAGGGATTTTCTTCTCCTTGCCATTCCTACCTTAAATATCCTAAAGACTGTCATTCTTTTTTTTTTTTTTTTTAGTCAGAGGTCATATTGTACCCTCGCATTTTGTCCAGTCTCCTCAGATCCAATGCTTTTCACTAAGTGAGATTCATTCTATAGTAAGGTGGCGTGCCATCAAGAAAGCCACAAGTACAAGAAAAATAAACAGCAGTCCCCACGAAGAAAATTATTGAGTTCTGAACTCCCATAAAGAAAATGAAAAACCATATCTGGATAACTTTAACCAGCTGGTGTCCCCTCTTAAAATAATCTGATGGTCTACTGCTAAATTAAATGAATTAATTCCCCTGTGTCAGGGTGCTCAGGAGTTTCACGGACTGATGTTGAGCCCAGCACCCCTTCATGAAGCAAGTCCAGGTACACTAACCTTACTCACATACGCTCTTTCTTTCTCTGTGTTAATAACACAGGATTGCCTTGACTGTGAAGAGGCAAGTCGCAAGTTTTCAGTGTATGAGCTCTTTCAGGTTACGTTAAAAAATGAGGCTCTGCCTTCCACAAGACTGAATTTTATTCTATGTCTAAAATAGCTTTCTTTGGCCCTGCAAATAAAACTTTTCCAGCACAGCAGCTTTTTGAGAATGTATAAACAAATGGAATTCTATCTCCTAGATGACCGAATTTTACTCTCCAACTAAAATGGCTATCATTGACTACATCATCTGCAGCTATATAGAGGAAGGAACTGCTCTCCATTTCACCCTATATATCATCTTACAGTGACATTTTCTTAGCTGGGAATTGCTTGGTGATTTGCCAGCAGACAAATCAGTGCAGGAAAAGGGATACATTGATCACATTTGTCCAGCTCTGGAGGTAAAACCCACATCTTAGCCAGACTTCTGCTCACTTAAAAAAACTGCTTGTCCACCTGGTAAAAATGTATCTGAGGAGAAAAGGATATGAGAGTAGAGACAAAAGTATAATCCATATTACCATAGTTAATCTCCTTGCTTAAATTATAGGT
Source organism: Nothocercus julius (assembly GCA_013398735.1). Lineage (NCBI taxonomy): Eukaryota > Metazoa > Chordata > Aves > Tinamiformes > Tinamidae > Nothocercus > Nothocercus julius. The sequence continues at coordinate 2,468,509 of VZSV01000089.1, forward strand.
CCAGCAGAAGATATTATTTATGAGTTTTGAGCAGTAGTTCATGGCATTGGGCCAGCTCTCTTTTTTTCTATGTATCCTTCTTCTGAAACCTCAAAATTTAGTTTACTAACCAAATGTCCTTCTGAGGAACTGGTCAGTAGGCATGGAGCCAGGCAGAAATAACAACTGCCTAAAGTCATTTAACTGAAAGTGAAAGTTAATCCAACCTGTTAGGGGATAAAAAAAAGATATCGGCTTTAAAAACTCTGGGTGTTGTTACAATTCATGAGTAACTATTTTTCAGTCAGGCTGCAGTCACTAAAATTCACTTAAATTAATTAAAAGGGCAGTGATTTGATTGAGAATACGTACCATGAGTTTTAGCTGCCCCTGGCAGCCTCTCAAAGCCTTATATCAAATCGTATGGTCAGGCTAAATAGTTAACACTTCCAAGAGACTTTGCAAATGTACTCCGTTATTACTAGTCCTTGCTAAGGCAGGTAAAACAGGTGGTCACCCATTGGCATGTGAGCAAACTGAGGCGCGCTGACTTGTGTGCAGCCATTTAGAGATGCTGAAGCAGAGATATTTCTAGAAGGCAGCAATTCCCAGATTTCACAGCCATGGGTAAAGTCCAGTAATATTAGTAGATCTCAATTTACTTTCCACAGGAATTGGTTCCATCATCTCTAGTTTCCCATTGTGGAAACTGAGGTACAGGGAAAAGACAGAACTGAAATCACCATGCAGTTCTGTGATACAGGCAAGCCAGGTCCTGAACACAGGTTTCCCAAATCTTGACTCAATACTCTGTCAACATTTCTTCTCCTGGGAGATTAATAGGCTTTCTTTGGGAAAGTTCAGCATTCAGCCTCAGCAAAGCTTTAAATCTTATCCTTGTTGCAGTAGTCAGAGGCAGGGTGATTTTCCATTGGTTAAAAGGTTGACTTGCAAAACAGCCCAGTGGAAATAGCGGTTGTAATTCTCTGGTTTGCTAATGCAGGTACATGGGGGTTAGCTGCAACCCTACTGACTTCAGGAGAGTTTTGCTGGTGTAAAGTCGCTATAGCATAGCCTGGGAAGATCAGGCCCCAGTGCATTTGGTAAAACAAACCGATAACAACTACCAAATCAACGCAGCTTCATTCTTCAACAAATTAAGCAAAGAATCTATGTAAACTGGGAATTAAAAGAAGCTATTAAAACATTCCCTCTGGTATTTTTATTCTGTTTACTCATGAGACCTGGCTCATGCCCCTGCAATTCACATTGAGTCCATATTTGGAGAACACTGCACTCGTTAGCATACTTACACTCCGGCAAATTTTAGATTTTTTTTGTATACACAGTGTGCTTTTCTTATTATTATTTTTCTTTTTTTCTTAAACAATTTAAATCAGAAGGTTGCCCCTTTCATCTGGCTTTCAAAACATGACCAAAAAGGGATCTAGCTGCTTTATTCAATTAGCTGAAACTAACATTTCTCTTGTATTTGTTATTGCTTACTGGCCATCGGATTCCATTCCACATGTCTTCTCTTAAAAAGAAAAAATGATGTCTCTGCTGTTCTCAAGCTGCAGTGGGGTGGGGGAACCTCAAAAAGTTTGGATTTGGGTTAGTTCAAATAAACAGCCCAAAGGGTTGGATGCTTTAGTGATACATGGGCCTGCAGATTTGGGCTGCAAATCTCCAGAGATCCCTGGAAATCGCACCTGGGTCTTACCTTACCCTGAGCGCTTCGTGACTCTGCGCTGAGATGTTACCTGGGTGAGGGACAAGGAAGAGGGACCCAGCAGACCCTGTCTCCAGGAGCCATCAAGCCTCCTCATAGCATGGGCAAGCACATCTCACCAATGCATTTATTAACAGGAACTACTCTGGGACTAACCCTTCACTAAGATATTAAGGTCTCCCACACCTTTGCATAGCTGTCGCCTAGCTCCAGGAGCTCAAGCCCAGAAGCTCCTCACTGCGGACTGAGCTGAGCACCTGAGTATTTAGTTCCTTCCTAAAAGCAATTTGAGCGCCTGCTACAGGCAGGTGTCTTCAGAAAACAGCTACGGGGGAGGCAAGTTTGAGGCACGACAGAGCCATGGAGGCTGCTTCCTTATGAAATGCAAGTAAAGGAAGAGTGTTTCTCCTCCTCGTTCCATTCCCTGGGACCGGACTTAGAGCAGTCCATCATGGTATGGGAAACATTTTCATCTTGCTCCTGCTCTTAAGGGATTCAAGCCCATGTCTCCCTCCTCTGAGCAGAGGTCCTGACCTGTCATTAACACATTTGTGGGCAGTTTAAAGCCATTCAGGGGAATTTAAAAAAAAAAAAAAAAGAATAACTGGAAAACAGAGAATGACACTGAATAAGCATATATAAATATATGTGTGTGTATGCATTTTTATACCTCTATTCTTTATGAACATACTGCCCCAAGTTTGGAAGGAATATTTATTTGTTTAGTTTATTCAATAGTGGACAAATTATTACTGGAAAAACGCTTATGGATTTGTCTAGTAGGGTCAGGAATTCAGTAGCACATATCTGGTAGTCTAGAGAGTTTATTCCCCTCCCTCCCTCTCTGAATTTGTGGCCCAGCTGATCTCCAGCATAGCTCTTCTGCTGAGCTTTTACTAGTGGCCCTGTTCTTAGTGTCCTTTGAAAATACAATCCGAAGTTTCCTACTTTTTTTGAGACAGAGAGCAGAATTTGACCTGTAGAATTTTTACTGTTGCTCAGTTTAACTTTTATATCTGCAGGCAAGAGGAGTTTGCTTACTTGTCGGAGGAGTAGCTGTCTTATTTATCCAGCAAATTTAAGCTGATATGTATGGGGAGTCCTCGATTAGGCATTTTGATTGTGTATGGAAATACATACAAGTGACCCACCTCATCTCTATCATTAATAGAAGGTAGCACCACACTTAATCCAAGCAAGGAATGTACGTATATTTTTGGATGTGCTCTAATAGCCTTTACAATTCAGGCCGTTACAGCTTAGACGAGTTATTTAATGTTTTTTTAATTTGGTGCTTACCCATTACCATTAAGGTAGTCAGAAAGGCTCAGAGTGTTATTTGGGAACAGAAGAAAAAAGCTGGCAAAGGAGGTTGGAGATACAGATCCACTTGTCCCCAGTCGGTCTCTGGATGGTACAAGAATGAGATGTCCAGTGGAAGATGTTCCTTGCAACCTGGCACCCGAATGTCATCCAAAGAGGGAGACAGGGAATAGCACACCGAGAAAAATTGTCTCTCTGCCGCATCCATCCTTTATCAGTTAGTTGCCGAAAGCAGAGGAGAGCGAAAAATCATGCGGGGAGAGGAAAATAGTTAAAAACAGCCAGCAAAAATCTTCCTTGGCTCTTCACTCATTCCTTCTCCCCTTCTAGTCTTTCCTCTTCAAAGTTCATTTACATCTCCTAGGTCAGAATTTAAAACTTAAAACAGAAATAAGTAAAGTCTGATCAAAAACTGGCAAAATTCTTCCTTGCAGGAAGTGAAACAGACAAAGTTGTACAGGAAGGCAGTGTCCAAAGGCTGCTTGTACCTGTGCACCCCATCCTCAGAGCACCAATTTGCACTGCCAAAAATCCAGCTTATTGGCTGCGTTGTTCTAGTGGTTGTTTTAATATTTTTTTTAAAAAAGTATTTTTATTTTTATTTTTTATTTATATTTATTTCCCTGGGAACTCTGCTGTGTTGTGGGATGCTCACAGTAGCCCATAAAACTATGAGGAGCTTAGGTGGATTCTCCAGTCTTGTTTTCCATTCCTTCCTTCCATAGACAAATCTGCTTAAAATCAAGTTTATAAAAAGACTTAAGCTGCTTAAAGTCAGGTTTATAAAAGATCTTAGCTGTTCAAAGATACACTAGACATCCTATGGAAATGAGGCTAAACACCCAATTCCCAGGTTTTTTAGTGGAAGGTAGGCATCCACTGCCCTGTATGTTTTCATTAATCTGACACTTACTAACACTTGCACACACTTGGGCACACACTGTATGTAAATTTTCTCTTTAATAATCTGTGAACTTAAATATCAATGGGAATCAATCAGATGCTTTTAAAGTGTATTTTTGAAGTGCTACCTTCTGCAGGTAAAGATGGGCAAGCAGGCAAAGCAATAAAGATCAAAGTATTGTTAGGAAATGGTTTTAATTGAGTCACTCCCCACATGTGGTCCACAAATCCTGGCCTGTTTGACCAAAACCGTTCCCTAACTTACTAACTTACTAACTTACTAACGCAAAAGGGGCCATACTCTGACTGTACATAGCAAGCACCGTCCCTTTGTATTTAGGTAATGCCGTAATGCAAACAGGTTTTGCATCCTTGAGTGGAGCACAGAAACTGTCATATTGCTGCTGTGCCCACCATTACTGCTGCCTCTGAGGGAATACCAGTGTCTGAGCAGCAGCTCCTATGTTTTAAGAATCATGCTATTCATCAGAGGAGCCAATATATAGAATAAAGTGTGGATTTGCATGATAAGGTGACATGGAAAAAAAATAATATAAAAAAAAATCAAATCCCTAATAAGATCACTTTCAGAACTTTACTACAAAACAAAATTTCAAAAATTTCAAAACAAAACCTCAATTAAGGATAAAAACAATTCTGCAAATAATACTGTATTTGCTCGGGAAGTATGCAAAATATAATCATGCGATTCTTAATCAACCAGAGAGCTGTCAGACACACAAAAATAAGTCAATTCTGCTGTTAATATTGCTGCACATTATAAATATTAATTGAATGCCATTCAACATTAGTTTCATTATTGTTTAGCCACTGTTTTACCTCCGCTCCCACCTTTTAAATTGTCAAATCATTGGCTTTCTTCTGTTTGCATCTGTTCTCATAAAGTGGATTAATGTGGAAAAGAAAGATCATGTAAAATAACAGGACGGACCAAACAGTTATGCGCCTAAGCGCACTGCGAGATTGCCCTTTTTACCTAAGTTTGATAAACCATGAAGCAAAGCTTTGGACTGCTGGCCAGCCCCAGCCTGGCTGCAGGCGGACTGCTGCACCGAGGAGAGCATGTGGTGCCATCCTGTGCACCTACCGGGTATCATGGGCTCTCGGACCAAAATTCATGAAATGCCTGAAGAAAGCTGACAGACTGCCTGTGGGAGAAGCTGTCTGCTTTTCTCATTAGCAAGAGCTAAAGGGTCTGTAGCAGGGCCTTGCATGTGGTAAAAAGAACTCATTAATTGCTTAATTTTGTAGTTGCTATTTATGTCATTATTTATTAATATTCTCAGTTCTGACACTGGGGCAAATTCTACTCTTAGTTAAATTACTCAGTTAATAGCAATTTTTTAAAGAGTCTTGGTTTCACTATTGTTCTTTTGGATTTCTTCTCATTAAAATCAAAATCTAGTCCATTGTAGGGTTCCTTCCCCATTTTCACCAGTGCATGTACCTCTTTTTGTGTGTATGCAGTGTTACACTGCAGCACAAAAGGCTTTGTAGGCTTTAGTGACTGCACACTGTGATAGCTGTGAGGCTGATTTTGCCTTTTACATTTTGCAGATATGAAGATGCAAGTATCCAGACAGTAACTTGACCTACTAGAGGGCATCATGATGAGTCCAGGCAGAACCTGGATGCATTTCAGGCCTTGCTGTAGTCATCAGGCACATTTTCTTCATCACTGGACATTATTAGATCCTCAGTAGAAATTGTTGCAAAGGGCAGCCTTGTACAGGCATAAACAGCATTGCTCCTATTTCAAGTGTGTGCAAAGCATTATGTTTCGGGCTACGTATGTTATTATTGAGAAACCCAGTCATTTCTTCACCTTTAAAAGTTAGTGATGTACATGTAGCATTTCAGTCAGTGATTTTTCCACCTCTGGGGACCTAATGCAAAGTACTGAGAAAGACCAGTCTCATGCAAGCCAGCTGGTGTGAAACATCAGAAGATATGAAAGGCTGATCAGATGATTTTTCTGAATAAATGTTCAAAGAAGGAAGGTGTCTACATGCATTTCGCCATTGCTTTTGATATTATTGCATCATCTGGCCAGCACTGGTCATTAAGCAGAATTTCGTGCATGCTTGGAACAGAATATTATGATTCTTCTCAGTCCCTCATCAAGTTTTTACTACTCCTCTTTCCTTCTTCCCATTGGCTGAGAAGGCCATTTTAATACCTTATGAAAAAGCATGCAAAACTTCAGCAGAAAGTTGCGTGTTTTTAATATTTTACCTTCACCTTACCAAACAGGGTTTGCTGAGCTGAGGCACATGACGGATCCTGGTTTCCAGCTCCGCAGACACTGCTCCATGCAATCACTTTTCCACATAATCACAGAGCAGTTTGGGTTGGAAGGTGCCTCTGGAAATCTCTAGAAATCAGGCTAGAAGAGGAGATCACCTGGAGCACATTGCCCAGAATTGTGTCCAGATAGAGCTTTTCGGTATCTGCAAGGGCAGAGATTCCACAACCTTTAAGGGCAGCCTGTTCCAGCATGTAGTCACCCTCACAGTAAAAGTCTTTTCTTCTCTTCAGCTGGAATATATATTCCAAGGAGAGCTGTGTTAGGAGGAAGGAGTTTTCTCCCCTGAATTATGCAAGGGACTAAATGGGACAAACGTTCACCATTCTGACCTACAATTTTCTATGATTCTGTGATGATTTTTACAAACAAACCAATAGCCACCCCTTTGAGAGCATTACTACAGCCTTATAGGTGTTTAGCCACCCATAATAACATGCAGTGCTTTCGCCTTTAATTAATTCCTTTGCCTCAGTTCTCTCATCATTGTTATAAAGTATATGGAAGCACAGAGACAAAGCCTAAGATCTTCAGGCTTAGTGAAGCCTGGCTTCTCTAGAAGAGCAGGTGATCCTTTCCACAGTCTGGTTCGAAAACGTCCCCAGCACCCATTTTAGCAGGTTTCTTTGCTTTTTCTGCTCCGTTTACAAGGCAGCACGAGATTCTCACTGCCCACATGGTTAATAATATCTCTTTTTTGAGTTCAAAATTATTCAGGTCAGATTATAACACCTCTTTACCATATCGGTCTTTTCTGTATCAGTATTATCATTTACCTAATGAGCTCTTCTCCCTCCTAGTGTTTATCCTCAGATGTAGCAGAAAAGAGTCATCTCCCTCACAGAACTATTTTGCAAGGCAAAAAGAACGAAGATCTTAGTCTCTCTTCATATGATGAGCTCATCTTTTCCCTGATCTTCTTGGCAGTCCTTCTTTGCATGTGCTTTAATTCTTCTTTGCAGACCTTTGATGGCCAAAAGATTTGTTCTGCATCCCTGGCAGAGCCTCGCCAGTGTCTTCTACAATGGCAGCGATAATTCTGTCTGTCCTGGAAATGCCCTCCTTGAGACGTGCATGATCACGTTTATTCATCGTTCATCGCCCCTTCATATGTTGTTCCTCCAAACCTACTGGTTTTCTTACAGTTTGGGATAGGAATTCGTGGTTGAAGTGACTGCTTCGCTAGGAGGACAACGAACACCAGCATACTGTTTTATGTCATTGTCAAGGCTCAGCACAGTAACAGACTATAGCAAGTTTGAAAATGATCAACTTATATTTCTTGAATATAATGCAATCCAGAATGCACTTGGAAAGGTGAGGACAAGAGAAGGAAGACAGGGCACAATCAGTGCCTGTGCTGTGGTCTGTCTAACAAATATTTTGTGTGGATGGTAAAGGAACTGATGCAAACCTGGGCCAGGCTGGTTATCTTGCCTGCTGAATTGTCAACTCCTGCCTGAATGACGCTGAGATTATTGTTTTAAGCACAAATGGGTATGGATGGCTGCTTCAAGAAGCAAAGAACTGGACTAAGCAGTGGTGTATGTTGTGTGCACAGCGCTATTAGCAAGGAATTAGATCTGACTGAAGCGTACTTTGGCTCTACATGAGCAAAGATACAGCACTTGCAGAAAGCTGTTTAAAACCAAAAGGCATTTCTTAAATGTGTTAATGGATTTGTCTGCTTAGCATTCACTGCACAGCCACCAGTGCAGCATGCACAGTGATTGTAAGTATTAGGGGTTCATGAGACCAGTGTGTCTGTCAGTAGCTAGCTGAGTACTTTGTCTTCTTATATTTTTAGATAAATCAAAGCAAGAAGAGGAAAACTTTGGTTAATGCAACAAAAATAAATGCTGCAGAAGTCGCACAGTTCTTGTGAGTCCTACCCCATCATGACACCTCTTCACTCACTTTTTTCTATTCTTTGGCTTGTGCTCCCTCCTCCAAGACACAAGAGATGTGCACACCGGCCAAGGCAGCTACAGTGGCTGCCTGAACAGCCAGCGTATCTGAGTACTGGCTAGTGTGTGTGCCTGGCACGGAGACTTTCAGCCGTGCCCTGCATCTATTCTGCACGGCGTGGGGTCAGGCGTGCTGGCGTGTGCCTGGGAAGGCTTCCCAGAAGCAAACACCAGCAGGCTTCTTCTTGAGGATTTGCTGGAAAAGCCTGGTAGAGGAGACATGTTGGGGATGATGATGGGGAGAGGCTGTAAATAACATTGAGAAATATCCACGTGAGGAAATCTAAGAAAGCTTCAGCAACCTAGAGACCCCACATGACAGGGCAGACTTATCGTGAGGTCCAGCATTTATTTAGGGCTTCTGTATTTACGAAAGTGCAGTGTAGATGTTGTGCATTCCTTTCTGTTGCACAGAAAAGCTATCAAATTCATATGAAAGACATGGAAGAAAAGCAATAAATAAAAATGAAAGACAAAAGAAGATGCTTATTTAAGCCTTATTCATACCAATCATGGTTGGTAGGATTCAGGTCTCCTTCAGAAGTGAGGTTGCATTCAGAGGGTTGGATTTATTTTTGCTTTCTCCCATACCATGATCATGACCCTCTCCCCATGAGCTGGTCTACAGCCGACTGGGGGGCACATGGCACTTATCCCAGCAGAGCCTGGCCAGGCTTGCCAGATGCCGCTTCCCTCACAGAGGCAGCTGGGGTGGGAATGGCGAGGATCCCAAGACCTGATGCCCACAGGCTGCCCTTGTAAAGCCTCAGGATGTGCCGTGCTCCTTCTCCACAGGCCTGTTCTCAGGCACAAAGCATGCCCACGCCGGCCTGGGAGCCAGGATCGGAGACGTGAAGCAAGAAAATTAGAAGACTCCGGGACTTAGAATGTTTTTCTTTGCCGAGACATATCGTTTATCTCCATGGCCCGTGGCTGGGAAGGGGGAGAAAGCCTTCGTGGGATCGCCATGATGTGACAAGAAGCAATAAATAAAAAGCTGTTGATGGGCTGGGAAACTCCATTCTGTCAGCTCCCTGTGAAGGACAATGATATTTTCTTTTGCTAGCTCTAGCTCTTTCTATTTCTTGCCACCACACACTTCTCAGCAATATTTGCAAAAACTTTGCAGCAATATTGCTACAAATACATATTTAAGATTTGATTACTCATTCTCCTCCATTAACTTGTGCCAGACACGCAGCCTACTCTAGCAGATTACTTTTCTTAAATTTGTTACAGAAAGGTTAAATAAAATGTTACTGAATATCTTTATGATGCTGTAGAAAAATCATAAGCTGTTTGGTGATGCCACAGATGTGCCAGGTATTAAAATCAAACTGACAAAATGCCATGGACCCTTTACTCAATGTATGATGTCTCTGATCTTTTAAGCACCACTCATTTGTTCTACTGCATCTCAGAAGCACTGACCCACCACCCTTCCCTCTGCAAACTGGAGGACACAATGAAAAATCACTAATGCAGTTCAAGTTTGAAGTGTAAGGAAAAGATAGGTACCACCCTAAAAGTGGTACCAACTGAGGGTAAATATAGTCCTTGGAAAAGATATATATATATAAAATAAAATACTACTTTTGGCTTCTAAGGCAAAAACAGTACCCTGAGTAGAGTGACTGATGCTGCAATGATAATGTGAGAACAGAAACATTCAGATCTAGAAAATGTAGATTAAAAAGGGGTAAGGAAAGTTCAAAATCTTGTTTTTGCAACATTGAGTTTATTCTTTAAAATACCACTATAGCTGGACAGAGATTTTGAACAGGGTGTTTTGACAAGTTTTTTTGTGAAAATTTCATATTTAAATAAAAGGAAAGCCAGGATAAAATGTTTGCAGATATTTTATTCTGTTTTCCAGTTGGTCTTGTTCTTGCTGTTAAAAACTTTAAATTAATGTTTAGTTGACGCATTCTAAGTGAAAATGGGATTTATCTTAAAATTGTGTAGGCAAGAAACTGCAATGCAAACACTCTATAGAGATTTAGGTCTCAGTAAGCTTTGAAGAGCAATTCAGGTGTAAAGAAAAGAAAACTATCTAATTTTAAATATTTGAAATCCTTTTTTTCTTTTTTTTTTTTTTGGATCACAATCTATCTACAACACATTTGGAATTTTTCAATATTTCAGGAGATGAAAGCATCCATTTTTAAAATCATTCACATTTGTGTGCCAACATCTATTTTCTCAAGACTCAAAGGAAAGCATGGGCTGAAGCTGGCCAGATATTTAAAAGGCCATGTTAGGGAGGTACCAATGAACCAGAAAGATTTCAATGTGTTTTGATGTATGCTATTCTGAGAATACATGAGAGCAGCCTAAGACTTGCCAGTGTAAGTATGGACTTTAAAGGTATTTGGTACCCACTTGCAGCCCTCTTCCCTTGACCTACTGGCATGAAGTGGTCTCAGTATGGATTAAAGTCAGATCAAAAATATTTATTTACCATCCTTAATTTAATTACATGTGTTGTGCTGCCTTCAGGTATTCATAATTGAGTCATAGTACATATTTTTTTTTTAGCCAGAGAAACATACTTTAAGGAAAAAGGTGCAGTGAGATGCATTTTCTACCTGCTGCATGGAAGTTGTACCCAAATCTCTCATTAATGTTAATGCCACTTGTGCAGCTAACTCTTCACACCATGCCCCGTAAATCTGCTTTTAAGACTCCAGAAAGGATGAAGGATGCCTCACTTGTGTAGGACTCTTGCCAAATTTAGAGCACTGAAACTGAGCAAAGTAATCACACTTTGTGTTTCAGAGTAGAAGAAAATTGCCTCGTGCCCTGGAGAAGAGACTTACGTTTTCACTTTCTTTTGTAAACTAGGAAAGGAGATGTCACTTGGGTACAGTCTGAGGGGGAAGTGAGTGCCAAAGTCTGTGTCCTTAGTAGGAGCTTTGTCTTAATAAAGACACTACAGTATGTAAACTATTTCTGCATAAGTTATGGCTTATGCCTTTGCCCTTCATGTGGTCAAATCAATACCAAGTTACTACTAGTAGCAAAAGAATCATAAATCTGTTTTAACAGAGGATCTTTACATTTAAGTAAAATTAAAAAAGAGAAAAAAATCTTGTAACAAGTTGTTAACATGAAGCTGGAAACTGCTTTGGTGTAACAAAGCCCTTGAATTTTGAGATGTTGGCAACACCTGAAATTTAATTTTGGGAGTGATCAAAAAACTAGCTTGCCCAATATTTGTCATTTTGATATACTAAATGATGGAAGACAGATTCAGAGTTTCTTCTAAAGTGTTGTCTTTTTTTTTTTTTTTTTCAGCTCAGTGTGTTCTTGCCTTAACTTGGATTTTGCAAATTCCAAAAATTGCAATAAACTGCTGTAACAAGTTTAGCCAAGTCCATTTCCAGTGTCTCTGTTGAAGCTTCATGAGTGCTTAGAATCACTTTGTGGCATTTAATGCAATGCAAATTATACAGTGTACACACAGAGACAAGTCTTCCTGAGTACAGTCACTTTTCTGTGCCTGTCTGCAGTAATTTATACCGCCATATTTAACATCTCTCAGGACAGTTTCATGATTCAGAGAGATACTTTCTCTCCAAAGGAAATGAGACTGATCAGGCACAATGTGGTCATCCAGCATTTTTCAAGTGCTTCTGAGTGTATCACCAGTTAGAAATTATTGTTGACATAGGACTAGGCTTCTTGAAAAATCGCCCAAGTGGCTGCTACAGTTACAAAAGAGTTTCTTACCCACATTTCATACAAAACATATGCCCTTTTCTTGTATATTAAGCTTATATTCCATTACACCTTGACCACATGCAAAGGTTATAATCAGGAACCCGTCTAACACTAAGGGCAACAGGGTTTGCTTTCCCAGAACTTTACGTCATCTGACTCAGGGATATTTCATACATTTCATATGAATATATCTTAATCTAAACTAGAGGTTAGCCTTGTCTAATCATTTTGGTTGACACCCAGTTTTCCTAACATGGAATACATAAAACTAGTAAATCTCTGTGTATAGAGCAGGCTTTAGCGATTTCATCTTCTCTTTAGTATTTACTGTTCTGATTATCTTTTGCTTTGACTTTGCTGTAGTAAAACTCATTTAAAATAGCTAAAATGCTGCAACATCAATGTGTCACTCATCCAAGACTACCAAAGCAGTTCTGAGAGGAGGGCACTGGTGCTCCCAGAACACAGATGAGGAAACTGAGGCACAAAATTTATGTGGCTTAATCTTGTCTCAACCACGAGCTGAAAACAAAAAAGGAGGTGTTGTTTTTCAGTCTAATCAGTATATCTACATGGTGTGATATTATCTATATACTGAGACTACTATTCAGATTTAGGACTTGCTGAGTGTCTAGCGTAATACATAATGAATAGGAAATTATCTGATGAAATACAAATAGTGGATGCAATAATAAATGATAGATAATTATGTATAACAGATTTGGTCATTTATTGTTGCAGGATGTCATTATGAAGAGTCAATCAACTTTTTAATTCACAAAACAAAAGATTAGCTAGCTATTATTTACTTTCATGTTTTATTATTAATTTTCTGTTGTTATCTTCATGCAGTATACATCATTACACACAAACTTTTTTTTTTCTATTTAAAAAATGCCCTTGAATTTCACTTAGTTATGGTTATTTAATCATACCAAACAGAGTGCTTTCTATTTTTCAGAATAAAGGAATACACTGAAATAAGGAAAAAGGAGGGCAAAGAGAAAAAATAAAGGAGGAAAAATGGTCAATAACTCATTGTAAAGGAGTGGAAAATGATGTGATATATAATATTTCACAGTCTTCCAAAAGGATTTGCGCAGTGAATTAGGGAATTTGCTTTGTATTTGCATTTTTGCTTTGATCTCTGTAAACTACTTTGGTCAAAATTAAACTTACAGCTACCTTAGCTCTCTCTCACAAACTCAGTATGCTTTAAACACATCTTTTTTTTAAGTGATTAAAAAATAATCTTATCTAAAATCTCTACAGCTTCTCTAGGGCTCTTTAGACAGCTGTCCAAAGCGGGCAGCTGAGCTATAAATTTGGGTCAAAATAGCAGTTGTGTGCCTTCCACCTCTGCAACACTTATTTTTGGGGGGTTAAACTTCAGTATCATCAATCTAACATTGCTCTTTTCTTCTTTTTTTTTTTTTTTTTTTTAACACTCTCTGACAGCTTTTGTAACAGAGTTTTTCAAGCAGAACTTTCAATGAACTGTAATTTATAGCTAATATGAGTAATATGGTGGTGGGAATTTACCTGAAGAGCTACTATTTTATGTTAAACATCCCTGGGTGACCATAAACCCTTGGAAATGAACTTAAGAGAAATCTAGGTATGAGACAGCCGCTAACAGTACAGATCTACCCTGTATTGGCTTGAGTCACCTGTTTGTGTAGCTTTTGCTTTAAAGCACTTCAAGTGAGAAATGTATTGGTTACAAAATTTGGACAGTTTTCCCATTTATGATAGCAATCCTATTAAAATTAATCACCCTTTACATTTAAAATAGTCCGATAAAAAAATTAAAGCATGAAAATGCTAAGCTACATTTAAACTATCATTCAGTTAGCTCATTAATGAGATCAAAAGTTACCACTTTTGTGACACTTGATCATTTGAAAGCATGTCAAGAGCTTAAATCAAAGACCTTTCATACGCAGTACATTTCAATGGAAATGGTCATATCTGAGCCAAAGCCAATACCTTTCCTCCGAATCTGGTGCATTTGTCCAGAAAATAAAATGCTGAATGGAACAGGAACTAATTCTTCATCCCAAAGCCATAAGTACTTGGCACAACTAATACATGGCCCCAAAATTAAACACAGTTTAACACTAGCACACCTGGAGTACAATTTCTAAACAGATCTTCTCTTATAAAGAGATTGGGGTGCTCTTTGTTTTGCACAGCATGTTTACCATGACTATAACAATAGTCATGCAAGGAAGCCATGAGAATAGGAATAGTAAATAGTCTCACTAATTATGAAGAGCAACTGGAGGTAACTAATAAAAATCTTCCTAATTAAGTGTTAATAGTAACTTTCTGTTATCTATCTCCTATTTTGTCACATCTCTGTGAAAAGTTTTTCATATATTGATTAATTGGCAGTTCAGATGAGCAGCTTAAAGTGTGCAGAGGCGCCAAACTCTGACCCAGGTGGATGCTGGTGTTGCACTGGTGTGAATACCTTTTAACAACACTCTAAAATACAGACTATTCCCTTTTCTCCTTTTTCTCTTCTTTTCCTTTTTTTTCCCCTTTCTTTTCCTTTTTTTTTTCTGTTGTGTGTGTGCGCGTGTGTCAGTCTGTAGATGATTCGACTGCCAGCAACATATCAGTCTGCCTGAGGACAGTGTTCGTGGGTACACCTATGTTTGGTTGCTATAGGTTTGTAATTTGGTTGTTATATTTGGTTGTTAATAGGATTGCTGCCAGCCCAATTCCATGGTCAGCGGGACCCTTACACCAGGTTATAGCTGGCAACCAGCAAGCAGCAACCTGGGAAGATTGTCTCCTTGGGACAGGGGAACTGACCTCTTAGGATAAAAAGAGGGTAGCTTGGAAAGAAATCATGTGGCTCAATATCTCAGTTTTCCAATGTGTAAAAAAATCTCTTCTCCTTTCTGTCCGAAGTATGCAGTGAAGCATAATGCATTGTCTGCGGGCTCAGATGAAAGGCTCTAAGTAAACAAAGTCTTTTGAAGCAATGCAAAATTCCATTTCTGGGAAAAATTGCAGAGCACTTAATTAAAGGCAAGCATGTATAAAGACTGGTTCACATCCTAAAAAAAAAAAAAAAGAAANAAAAAAAAAAAAAAAAAAAAAAAAAAAAAAAACTCCCTAAAATCATACCATCATGATGGCTTCTCTCAGGAGCACCTTGCAAAGAACAAATTTTGCAGCTGACTTCTAAAATGCAGGCACGTACTCGAGCCATGTTGTTCAGTACATTTGTTTATCTTGGGTTCAGTTGATTTGTTGCAGAAATATGTTAGACCCTTAATCCCAGTAGGAAACTGAAACTGTGAGAAAGACAAAGTCTGGCTGACCCCCTACAAGAACAAGCAGCAAATCCTGCTGAGAAACAGCAGTAGCAAAAACAGAGGGTATTACCAGAGAGTTTTGTCTTGGAGGATGACAACTGTTTAAAAAATGCAATGACTGAAGGAGTAATTCTTCTACACCCTCCCACTTTGTCTGTATTAAGCATGTAACAAATGGCGAATTGAAATCTATACTGGTAATAGTGTCAATGAGGGATCAGGATTATACATGATACTTCCTCAATTTGTTATGCCTCATTAGCATCGTGGCTTATTACACAGAACGACACAGTTCCCAGGCATTCCCTCATGGCCTGTCCTGATGGATAATGGAAATAAAGAAAGGAAAGGCACGGGTGACACACTGCTCTCACGACATTCATCAGGGGCATAGTTAGCTGGCTTAGGTATGCTTCCTGTTCTCCATCAGAGTCACATATCGATCTGAATTAATAGTCGTGCTCGCTTGGTGCTTTTCCAAGGAGCACCCCATGTGGAAGGTGCTGTGGTGCTAATGAATACACAAGTTTATTCCCTGCAAAAATATTTATAGTGCCGTGAGAAAAAAGCAACAAACATGGTTCTTTGCACCGCACAGTCAAATCCCCTAAGCTGTTCCCACTGACCTGGTTTCACCAGAGGCAAAATTTCACTAGCATGTAAATTAAAGGGATATATTTGCCTTATGTGAGCTTCAAGTGAAACACCTAAATGAACATTATAAAAGAAGGGCCTTTTTTTTTTCTTTTAACAGTTAACGTGGAATTCAGATTTCATTTCTGTAGTATGTTTTTGACACACCTTGGCAGATAATCTAAATACACAAAATCTCCGTACACAAATTTTTTGCTCCAAGGAAGCCCTGATTTTAGGAGAGATGGCAAGTCTAATAGCAGTCCAAAGTAATAGTCCAGGCTTTGAAGTCCTTAATCAGACAGAATGATGCTGAACACTAACTAAGCGTACGTTTACCCTTAATTCAGACCCCACTTCTCCTCAAATAACAACCTTAATTTTCTGACCACCTGGACTTCTCTGATTTCCTCCCAAGGCTTTAGGGAACAGTGTCTGCTTGGAAACTTGCCAGGAGAAGGATGCTTGGGCAGACTTGGTCTTCCTAAGAGAGCACCAGCACCCTGGCACAGAAAATCCAGCAGACTATACATTGCCCTTGTCTGTTTGTTTCTGTCTCCCAGCTGAAGTTAATTCCAACTGTGGGGAGCATTGCTCCAGATGTGTGTCCTAGTATAGGTGGGCTGAGACCCTTACTTAGTGCTGGGCCAGGCAGGCAGGTGAAGGTCTTGGGAACTACTGAAAATAAAGTTTGGCCTTGTTTCTTCCTTGCTATCAGTTATGCCAGTGGGTGTGTGATTTTATGTCCTTGATTTTTAAAATCTTAACTAAAGCAACTGGCACAGGCAAAATAAGCTAGAACAAGGTTTTGTATTTGAACTCAGCAGCTTCAAGTAGCTTGCTTTGTAGTGAGTTAAACCACCCTCAGAAAGCATACTTTCCCTCCTACTTTGCACAGTAGTGTGGGTATTTTTATAACAAGTCACAAACCAAAGAATGGAGTTTTAGGAGCTGGAAATTTTGCCAGCATTTTGAAGATTTTGGGAGAACAGTCATTTGAAACTGGTAAGGTTAAAATGAGTGGGAGGGGAAGAAAACCCTAGAAGAACAGGCTCATAATAAATGATAGGTACCAGTAGACATCTTTTAAGAGAAAAGAAAGTGATAAGCAGTTTTTGCCTTTAGCTATCAAGGGGTCAAAGAGCAAGATTGGTCTGAAATCCTCTTTAGAGTAATGGGGACCAACTGAAAAAAGCGACTCTCATCCATCTGCTAAGGAAGATAAATAAATTTAATGTATGTGAAAAGCCGACACACAAAGAATCTGCTGAAGCAGGGCTTCATATTGTATATATACGTATTATATATATATATAATATTTACATAGTTACATAAAACATGTATTATGTACATATATACATACATAATATATACTTTTTTTTTCAATCCAATCTTTTCAGTGCTTTTGAATTTCACCTACAATTTTTTAGCAACTAGGAAAGTTATGATGTGCCCTGCTGTTCTCTGTGAGATCTTAGCACCGATTAGATGATACAGATGTCAATATTATTTTCTGTGCCTCGCTTGCATGAGAAAAGAAAATGAATACCAGGGAATGGCCTCCATATCGGTGAAAGAATGGTTGACGTTTGGGAAACAGCCCCTATGAAGAAAGGTAGGCCTGAAAGGTTAGTGAAACGCGTGTATGTATACATATATTTATTGCCCAGCTGTGTGAGAGCAGAGATGAACCTTGTATCTCCATAGTCTTTTGGGCATGCTGCTGCTTTTCAATGACTTGCACAGGTGAAACTTGAAGCATGGGAGATGCTTGAAGGTCAACACAGCCTCCTCGTGTGAGTTTTGTTGAGGCAGTAGAAAGCTTGAGGTACTTTCAGCAGTTCAACTGATTAGTAACACTAGATTAATAATCCTTTTAGTGCCAACAGTACCCACAACCCTTAATTTTTATGGGGGATATTATTATTTCTGGGGTTACAGTATTTGCAGTCTTCCCTTCAAGATACTTTAAAGCAATATCTGAATGTTCCTGATGTAGTGAACAACTGCCCTGTTTCTTGGCACCAGTGATATTCCCTAAATTAGTCCTTCAGCAAATGATCTGTCATTACATAGCTGAAACTACAAAGATTTTTTAAAAAGTAATTAACACAAAATAACTGAAGTCAGTGAATGCAGAGAGTGAAAAAATCTAAAATCATCATTCACGCCAGTTCTAAAAGTAGCAAGAATAACATTAAATATCTATCTATATATCTTTTTAACCTTTATACAGACAGCAGGAGCACTGCAAGCTAAATTTGCATTTCATAGTGGGAAACAAAACCATCCCACAAAGATATGATAAATCATCAGAAGAACGATGAGGTGCCCTCACACATGCATATGTTTTTCTAAAAATCACACAGAATGAAGATTTGAGACACACCACCCAATCTCCATCTCAAAGGTTTATTAAACATGACCACGCCTGACTACATCAAGAACAGTCTCACTGAAAAAAAGATGCTTTTTTTTTTCACCAGTATCTTCCCATTACTTTTTCGTGTGCTTTTAGACAGTTAAATGCATTAGCTTTCAAATTACAGTAATTATAATCCAGTCCTTGTTAGACAGGTGCGAGGGCAACACAAATTTACTTTCAGCAGTGTTTTGATTATAGAAGGGGGGGAAAGGTGTCCATTGCAGCAAAGTGTTTCCTGTAAGTGGATTGTTCATCCCGGTTCAACTTTGTTGACTTCAGTGAGCATATAGCAGATATGAATTTGCCCAAGCAAGTCTTTTAGGAGGGACCAGATGAAAAATCTCCATAGAAATGTTGTTTTGACAGAAGAAGCAATTTCTACAAAAGAAACATAAACTGAAAAAAATTCCAAGTGAAAATTTTGATTCACTAAAAAAGTCTATTTTTCCCACAGAAAACCAAAACAAAACATTTCATTTTGGCTTTGTTTGACCCAAATTAGAGTATTTTGGGGGGTTTTAAAGCTGAACCAGATTGCTTTAAATCAACTGACTTGGCATAAAACTGCGTTTTTTACTGATGTATTTACTCTGCCAATCATAGCTTCAGTCCCCCATTTCTTTTGGGCCAGTCTCCCTAGAAGACCACATATTCTATAAAGTAATGAACTGATTTCACTGACACATGGCTTGTCTACAAGATAATTAATTCTCAGTAAGCGAGGGTATGAATTTACAGTGTACTAGCTATGCCGCACTGACTCTCCATATGGACATCCTAATTGCATTGTGGCTTTCTCTATCTAAAGCACATTAAGGATATGACTATGCAGACTTGTTACTGGGAAGAAAGTGAAGATGAGGGTTTACTGCTCTCCTATGGCATTAGCTGCTATGCTTGAATTGCCGTGGTGAGATGTCCTTTCTTGCTGTCCCTTAGCTGGCCTCTTCAGTCAAGAGCTGAATCGTGGGATGCATCATACTCCAAAAATACTTCACAAAATCTTATTTGCTCTGCTGACTCTGAATTCCCTTCTGTGTGGCAGCATATGGACAAGAGGCATCTGTACAGTCGTGCCTTGGCAAGAAGCAATTCAGCATGCCGTCGCTGGCCACGGTGTACCAGCTTGTACCACATGAGGGCCATGGTTGGTGTCTAGTCACCAATGACCTTCAGTCCTTGCTAGGATCTGGTCGCAGGTGTGACACTAATGTGAAAACTGTTTTGAACAAACCTCAGAAGTGAACTATTTAGGTAATTCAGTCCGGATACCATACATTAACCATCAGTAATCCCACAGTAACCTTCACAGCTACTCTGCTTTCTAGTCATGTTGATGTAGGGAGTTGGTAATACCAAGAGATATGGTACTTAAATATATATTTAAATATATACGTTTTTATATATGTATGTATATTTATACGCACACACACACACATATATAAGATCTACTGTCAATTTATGAATAACATAAAGCAGTGTTTCTGAATTTGGGGACAACAGCCTGGTATTGAAAGAAGAAACTCCTGCCAAATCCCTCAGCATCAAATCATCTCAGATTTAGGCCATCTAAAACATGCAGCACTACGCTGAAGAGATATAATCAGATATAGTCATTTGATACAGCAAAGGCTTACTACCAAATCTGAAGTTTTCTGCTGTAAATTGATCCTTTTAGTTGAAATGGATTATAACGTTATGTTGTTTTATGGGAATAATTTACACAGTGAATATTGTGCTTTAGAAGTTAGGGTTTGAAGCAAGAGATTCTTAGATAAATTAAAATCCTTTTTTTCTTGTAAAATGTAGTTCTTCAGTTTGTCAGCTTGAGGAGAAAAAAAGGAGTCTCTAGGAATTAATTTCTAATGCACTTGAAAAAATTTCTCTTCATCATTCATTCATAGAGAAAGAAACAGTGAAAACCTTTTTCCACATCAACTTGCAACTCCATTCATATTTATCAACCAGTTCTTAATCCATTTAATCCAGCCAGAGTGCCTGTGAAAAGGAGAGAGGTATGGTGTGAAATGTGACAGCCACCAGAGCAGCAGGAGGAAACTGTTATTTCATGCCCATCGTTCCCCGTTGCAATAGTTTTGCGGCTCCCAGGGTGAGACGGGGTAGGAGCCTGCGTGGCAGGGAGCTGGTTTCTGCGTGAAGCAGCCTTTTCTGCGCTGCATCCACCGCAATTTTTCTGCCACAGATGCTGATGCAAAATCCAGCAGTGTGCCTTGGGGGCAGGCAGGGGGTAGGCGGAGGGTGGAGAAGGCGAGAGCAAGGCTTGCGTGGGTGCTTGGAGCTGGGAAGAATTTGCTCATATTATTATTATTTTTTTTTTTAGCTGAATGTTGCTAGTTTCCCCAGCTTTTGGCTTTGGAGGTCCAAGAGGCCAGCTTTGTCCCTGTGCCTGCACCACAGCCCCCTGCCACGGTACATCTGTACGCAGCAGTTCAAAGGATGGGCTGGGTGTGAGGAAAGACCAGCAGCAGCCTTTGCATTTTGCAGATTTGTATACAGGAAACACCGGTGTTAAGTATATGTTTGAATCACAAGCCCCCATCTCAAGCGGCAATGCTTCTGTGTTCAGGTCAGTGTTCTGCGTTTCAGTGGCATTGCAGGATACTTTCTAGCATCTTAACCATAGTCTGTATATTCTTGGCCCCGAATGTGTGAACTAATTTGGGACTGGATTTTGTGTGTGTGTGTGGGAGGGAGGGGTGGAGGGTGAATTTCATCTTGTAAGAGGGGAAAAGCTGAATCTTATGCTGATAATATTAATAATGGAACCTCATATTAAATTTGGATGCTTGCAGCGGAATTTTAGATGAGGTGCTAAATTCCCCAAGCCAGGAAAGGAGGGAAAAAAAAAAAAAAAGACTTATTCTCAACCATCCAGATTCTAGTCATGCTTAAAATCCAGAATTGATAAATGCTTATCACAACATTACAGAATCATTATAGAATTACATCACAACATACAAGACGTGATAGTTGTAGAAGGGCATGTAGTTCAGGGGAAGAATTTTTTTTATTTGATTTGCCTAGTGTCCAACCCAACAGCAGGTTTCCCTGCTTTTTGCAGGGGCTGCAAGTGGAGGAAGTCAAGATTAATCCTTTGGTTCTGCCTATGCTGCTCCTCTGCTGGGTGCACTGGATCCCTTTGCTCTTCTGCTAGCCCTTGAGGATCAGACTCATGGATCACCAGGTAAAGGAAAACACATCACTGCTTCTGCCCCCCAGTACTCCAGCATAAACCCACTGAGGGGCAAAGACTCAAAATTAAAACGGAGACTTCTCTTCATGTGAGTGCAATGTTTAATGCTTGTTTTCACAAAGCTATATGTAAATTCCATGCAAATCTGCCTTCAGGCTTTTCAATGACCTAATGTTGGCAGATCTTTCCTCTTGTTTCAGTGCTTACATTTTACTTAACATAGATGGAATATTAGTTTATCCAAATCCAGTGCGCAATCAAATTTGTCTTTACATATAAGCAAAAAAAAACCAGTCTATTTGGAAATTTTCACCTGCTCTTCGGCCAGTATAAAAAAGGCTCAATTGCAAACCACTGCTTGCAGCAGACAGAGTCTGATTACAGGTTCTCTTGACTTCTTTCAATTAGCTATCCTAATACAATCCCTCACTGAACATTTCTGATCTTCAAGGTGTTGCATTTGCAATAAAGCAGTAGAGTCAAGAGGAGGTATCTTTGCTTGCTAGATTAAAGAAACTAATTAGATTAAGGATTTTTTTTTTTTTAGTGCTTAAAAAACAAGAAGTGGGTGTTAGTTCCATGTCATGCAACAAAACATCAACATGGTGACCCCATTTAATTATTTTCCTCATTCACACAGCTCCTACATCTGCAAGACTTCTTGTATTTCACAGGAACAATGGACTACTCCAAAGACAAATGATGATTTTAAAAAGAAAATAACTAATTAGATATCAAAGCTTTATTTAAAAAATGCTTATTGGAAAATCAGTGAAAGAGTTTCTCAGAAACAGACAGGAAGTTTATCCTGTTAACTGTGTACTTCTTCATGTACTTCACCCAATATCTAGTCATTTTATCCGTGAGCCAGGATAGATTGCATCAAAAGGGGGAAAAGTTTGAGTTAAGGATGTGTGTTTGTATGGGCTAGTAGACTTTTTTTTTTTTTTTAAGTATGTAGTAACTTCTCAGCATGAGTATTTTTCCCAGAATAATTATTGGCATGAAAATCATACCACAGTATCAATCATTTTGTACGAATGACACAGTATCCATCATTCTGTATGCTTGCTATTATTGCTTCTACTTTATACCATGGCTGAAGTTTTGCTTGCAATACACACTTTTCATTGTAGTTCTGAAGCAAAGGTAGAGAAGTAGAAAATAAGAAGGCACCAGTCACCCCCCGTTCTGAGCAAGCACGTACAATATGTAAAATTCAAAAACTTAAAAGATCCAAATGACAATCTAATATCATTTTAGGGCATAAAGTCATAGAAAAATTTCCTGCAATATTCAAGATATGGTCATGGCAAAAACATACAGCAAGACAAAATACCACATCTGTGATCAGAATTCTGCAGCATGTTTACATGGAAAATCTTTTATTTCCATCATTTCTTTGGAGAAGACAAAGCTGCTTTGGACAGCAGCTCCCTGATACAGAAGACACTTCTAGAAAATCACCAAGGAAAGCTCCAAGTGGAGGAATACATAAAGTGAATACTATCTTTTTTTGGTTGTTTTTCTGAAAACAGATAAACAAAATATTACAAGTGCTTGAGACTAAAGACTTGTGAAGTGCTGGTTAAGCGTAATACACTGCATACAGATTCAAAAGTGCAAAATGCGACCAGATAGAAGATGATGAAGGATATTTGCTCTTGTCAGCAGAGGGACAGAGACTGCAGCAAGTCATTATCACCCAAGTTGTTACTGTGAAGTGTAAATAAAGCAAAAATAGCAACACTGAAGACTGTAAGATTTGTTGACCAAGAAACCAGCAACAGAAGGTTCAACCAAGAAGCACCTTCATCAAGAACTGGAAGCAGAGTTTAGAAGAGCGGTATGTTTTATCATGAAAAGAAAAATCATCCTGTAGCCAGACAGCTTGTGGTAAACCTGACACAGATAATCTAGCACTAAAGACAGTCGAAAGCAGCCAATTCAAAAGAAAAATACCTTCAAGTGGTTTTGAGCAGAACAGCTTTACAGATGAGAGATGACATCAAAGTAGAAACTGTGAAAGAGTTGTTGTCTTCTTGATGCTGAGAATTCAATCATGGTTCACTAATTATACCTATTTCAGTCACAGTCTTTCCTGCACAGCATTAGCAGAAGAAAGATTTAAGCCCATCAACCATAATACTTCACTCACTTGAAGTTCTACTGCCAAGATTTAGTTTATGTAGTTACCTGCTGAAAGAAATCCATCCACCAAAGCACAGATTGCTGCAATTTATTGTTCAGTCTTTAAGAGGCAATGTGGAGCTTATTTGACTGTGATACTGCAGATTTCAGACTAAAGAGGCTGATGCAGCCCTTCAGATCTATAAGCTAGGATCAGCCTCAGCACACGGTCTGGTACTGTCACCATACATCGTCTGCCATGTGTGTGGTTTACTGGCTGGTGATAACACTGATAGACTTGAGGAGACAGTAAGTAGAGCATCACTGTTTTCCTTCCTCTAGTCACTAGGTAACAACAAGGAATCCACTGGATAATCTTTTGAGGCGCAACAGAGAACTATTACCATCCCTGGGAGAGACAATAGCATCGGGTAAAGCGCTGAAACGTCTGCACAACAGACAGAAGAAATGCCATGAGGGCAGTGCTTGAAGAGCCTGGCTCGGATGATCACTTGCCTAGTCTCAACACTCATAGTCCGCAGCTGTATCTTTGTGACATGTCAAGAAAGCCTAGGTCAACCTCTTAGAATCAAGTCCCTGCAAAGCGAATACATGTCCAGGATATTTGGAACTGGTCAATGATGGTTGCACAAGTCCTAAAACTACCTGATATAACCAGATCTTTGACTAATTAAGACCTTTATGTAAGGGCTGCTGAAATCGCATGGAAGTCCTTTGGTATGTTTTAAAGCATCCTCTGTCCAAATGGTGATTTCAATATCATTTACAGTCTTCTGTCCATGGCTGCTAAGTGACTCCAAGCTGTAGATCTGTGAAAGCTGGGTATAAAATTGACTTCAACTCCAGGAGCAATTGATGCGGGAATGGAGAGGTTCAATCAGGCTAAGCAAAATTGTATGTGAGATTTTTTTTGATTAGCACAGAAATAATTTCTTCCTTGGCTACTGGATAATTACAGTGTTGATGCTGCCCACTTGCAAGAACCTCTTAAATGTATCACAGTGTTTGTGACACATGTATTTTGCTGCTGTCTTTTATTGTTGCTCATTTTCACAAACTTGTTATCTGCTTGAAGGGTACCTCATTTACTCATGGTGATAATGGCCAGCTACTAGGATTTTTGGTTTCTTACACTAATCTGGATATTACACCGAGATTAGTATCTTGGGACAGGTGCTGACCACTACCTCAAAATGTTATTTGCAAACATATCCCTGGACTTCCACGTATATTTGCCACTGTACTATGTACAAATTATGCTTTTAGATACCTAGGCCTGGCTAAGATCTAGATGAAGTCTTAGCCGGCTCTTAGCTCTGAGGTGCTGAGCAGATACTGTTCTGAAAGTTACCTGGGTATATGCAGAAATCATTAGCTGAGTGTGTTTTGTCTACTTTTTCAACTGGTCAGCTAGCTTGTCAAATACTGTAGACAGCTTATAGATAAGTCCTGAAAGCACAAAAAGTAGAGAGCAACTGTACAGTGATTTCAAGAAGCAACTGTATTACTAATGACTTATCACGGTAGAAATGTTATGACTAGCTGTCCAAGTAGAAATTTTGAATTTTTAAGATGTCAGTGAAGAGAAAGGTATTACTAAAATTTCAGGAGAGGAACCCATCTTCTAAGCAGATAGGAATTCATTTTGAAACTTGACTGTTGCTCAAAGCAGAGAATTTGAGATCAGAGAAATGCTGTCATACTCAGTTAGATCCTGTCCCCTGGAACTGGCAGTATGGAAAAACCATGATAAACAAGCACAACAAGCCACTTTACAGAGGAATAACAAAATCTGAACTTTGCTTATACCATCTTCAGGCCATCAGTTTGCATTTCTATGGAATGAATGGTTAACATGATATTTGCAGAACTTTTGGAAAGCGTCTTGTGATTAGTGCTCCTGGGCAGTGTAGAAAGCAACAGAGCTCACGCACCTTTCATTATATCCTGAGAGATATCACAAAAGGTCTGAGAGAAACAGCAGAAGATCCAATGCAAGAATCAATGTCAATGATATAACATCTGGACACAGCATCCAATAATGGAGAAAATGTTTGTGTAGTACAGAAGAAGACAAATCCTATCAAATTCTTTGTTCACAAACAGTGAAAAAAGGATTACAGACAGGAACTACATGACAAATGTTTTCTGTTTCCCATAGGATACATACACCTTGTTTCAGCTGTTGAGGACAAATCAGCTATAATCACCTCTGAAGACAACTATCTTTGTGCTTGCCCCTCCATAGATTGCTTTATCTTGTCCAGTATATGGGAAGGTTGGAACATGAGTGTAAAGAAGTTCCACCATCCTCAGTAAAAGACAATGCAGCACTGAAACAACTATGTAAAAAAACAAAAACAAACAAACTATGCACGAAGTCTGCATGCCTTTTCTAGGCTTTTCGTAGTTTTATTGACAAGGGAGAGCTAGGACCCTTAAAAAACTTGCAAAGGACAGTTATTAACAGATCTTCTCTGAACTCAGACAAACAACTACAGAAGTCACACACAATCTCTCTGTCCAAAAAGTCCATGAGCAGTGTCAGTGAACGTCTCCATCAGCATCGTCGTATCTGGTGGGGCTGAGCAGATTTCAGCCCGCTTCCTAACCATCTTTTCGAAATGGCACTGCATGCAGGCTCTCAAGCAGACATTGGAACAGGCTGCCCAGCGAAGTGGTGGAGTCGCTGTCTCTGACAGTGTTCAAGAAATGTGTAGATGAGGCACTTAGGGACATGGTTGAACAGGCATGGTAGTGATGGGTTTACAGTTGGACTTGATAATCTTAGGGGTATTTTCCAATCATAATTATTCTATGAACCTACGAATGGAGGGCAATCTCTTCTTTGTTAACCTGCTTGTGTTGAGCTCTCCTGTAGTGACTAGATGATCAATGCCAAAGGGAACATCCCAAAGTCTATGGAGTGAACGCGCCTCCTGTCCATGCCCTACCAACAGACATGGACACTAAAAATGAACTCCAGTGCATAGGTTGTGTGAGTACCAAAGGAGATTGAAAGAGAGGTGTACACAATCATTTAATGAATATCTAAATGGGGAAGAGATCAATATTTTAAGAAGTATACATCTACTGTCTTATGTGTTCCTTAAAGTACAGTCAGTGTTCTCTGATGAAGGCAAAAGTCTGTGTTACATCTTTATGCTGTTTTTTCGTCAGTTTTACTAAAAATGTTTTCAACTAATAAACAGGTGAAGTCTCATCATGCAAAATGAATTATAAATATATATATAATCGCTGGACATTCATTAGGAACCAAATTACAACCACTAAGCTACCAATCACAGATGATTACCATATCTAAATAAAAATAAATGTATATAGATGCCTTCAAAAAGTATTATTAGAATTTGCCACCTTACATGGCAACAGCAACATGGCAACAGCAAGACTCCTAGATTTGCTCATAGGCTAATTTAACAGAGATTTCTTAAAGGCAATTGCATATTCAGTGTAAATTAAAGGACACTAATATTCCTATTTCTTTTAGGAAGAAGCCATTTTTTTCAAAGACTAGAAGTACTCTGAGGAGAGGAATACAATGCCTAAGCAGCTGTCCTAGGTAAGTTTGAATTTAAAATAATTTAATTTCTTGAAATATGGAGCTGTTTCAAAATATTTGTTCAATCTGCATCGAAATAAAATGGATATAAATTAAAAAAATATATCTATATTTAGAAGAAGGTGACATAATTACTACTAGAGAACTATAGGGCAGGCTCAGAGTTTGAAATCTGGGGTCCTAGGTATGTCTGGAAAATACTCCAATAGTTAGCCTTATGGTACCTATATAGTGGGAGGCTTTTTTTCTTTTTCCTTTCCTCTCCGTTTCCTCCTGTTTTCTTTTGTCTTGGACCAGGGAAAACTTCTTAGTCAAAGCTTAAAAGGTTTAGTTTCAGCAAATCATACTTGCTCATGGCAAAAGACTCCAGGATTCCTTCCCATTTTTCCATTTTTGGGTGTCCTAAAGCTCTGGGGGTGTCTGTAGCGAGTGGCTGGACTCGGAAGTCTGGTACCAGCATTTCTGGTTTGAGAAAGGCCTAGCTGCGGTTTCAGTCATTGCTAGTTGCCTAAGCAGTGCCTTAATTAAGATTATCCTGGGTTTTTGAATGTCCATATCATAGACCACCAAATACCCCTCCAAAGGATTCCTCCTGAAAGAAACAATGAAAGTATTTGATGAAATTGAACAAAAGAGTGAAAAGCCACTTCCATGTTCTGGCACAAAATCTGAATTCATATTTTTAATTTTTCCCAAAGTTGGGATCTATTTCAAATTACTGCCAAGTTAGCCAGATCTGAACTGAAAACCTTACTGTAAGAAGAACTTTTGCTCATTTTATCATGTTCCTGAATTATCTTGACCAATAGACTGCGATGATTTATAAAAAATAAGATGGACAAGATTTCTGATATATTTTAACTTACTGTATTTATAAACTTAGTATTACACAAGGTCTACGGAGGCTAAATTCTCAATGGTAATATTGTCCAAGAAAGGTATACAGAAAAGGACCATTCTACATTCATTCCTAGCCTGTAGTAACAATATTATGAATGATTTTCAATACTATAGAAAATTTGGCTCAAAACTATTAATGGAAATGCTGATGAAACCATAGCTTGAGCAAGTGGTGGTGGCCTGAACAAACTGGGGAAGGCCTTTCAGGCAAAATTACTCTAAAGATAATCTGATGTTAATAGAACCAGTTCGTGTTTGTATCACCTACACAGAGCTAAATTTAGAAATGAAGTCTTTAGGTCATATTTAGTCTAATTCAAGGCTTTTGCTGTTTCTGCTTGACAATCCTTTGAGTCACTGCAAGATGCATCTACTTAGAGTTTCTTCAGATTTTGCTGTGCCTGAAGCCATAGCTATTTGAGCTTTCTGGGGTATGTTTCATTCCTTTTAATGTAAACTGCCCCACTCTCGAGAATATCGTCAAGGAAGAAAATTGTTGGTAAGAAAAATGACTATTGAAATACTACTCTCCTTTAATTGCTCTCTCGCACAGGCATTGAGATTATCATCTACTGTAACATTCACTAGTATAAAGTAAAAATACCAAAACGGTAACTTAATATGATATGTACATTAACACCAGTTTCTGATGTCTTTTTTTTTTTTTTTAAATTGGAGGGTAGTGGGTGTTCAGAAGCAGGAAGTTGAGTTTACTAGCCACATAGCTCAGCTACTTTGTTTCATGCATCATACCTAAGTAAGTATCTCCTTATCCTACATAGTGGAGCAGCTATGTACTCATACAGGGTTATTTTTACTACAGGGTCCAAAAGTGAGTGAGCTATGGTATAACATGAAGTTAAGGGCCTTTGATGTGGTTCCAAATTAAGGTTTCAATGCCTCAGGTATTACAACTTGTCTAACTTCAATTTAGAAGCCTCAAAGTCTGTAGAGTGACTTTCATGCCTACAGTTGCATAGCCCAAGATCTTATGTATATGACCAACTTGAAATTTAAGGCAGTTTTTGTATATTATAAATGGGGCAAGAGCTTTTTAAATAAATAAATATTCCTTTAAAAAATATAGATTTCAGATTGATTTTTAAGCAACTGCTCTTCAGTAGTTCTCAGCACTTCAAAACTTAATTTGATGCAAAAATCACCAAATAACAGTGGCTATAAAAAGAGATAAAAACAATACAGTAGGCAGATATAAATACCTGTAAGAAAAAGAAAAAAAAAAAAGAAAAAAGAAAAAAATAGAAGAGTGAGACTGAGAGAAAAGAAAAACATATATATATCAAGCTCAGAAGGGGCAAGTTCCAGCATAGGCTCGCCCAAATCAGTTACCCAGCTCCTTTTTGGAACAATGCAGCATATCACCGAATCGTAAAGAATTACAGTGATAGTAGTTTCCAGAGAAGTCCAAGCTTGTCAAAAATATTGACAAAAACTCAGCAACTCAAGCATGCAGACAAGCCAAATCATAATCTCATTGTTTATGAAGGGCACGGCTGTGAAATTCTCTGAAAGATGTCAATAGAAAGCGAAGTTGTAATAATTGCATCAAAATTAATCATTACTTACAACTGCAAACTTCATTCAGAGGCCATCAGAGAGGATGTAAAGTCAAATGCTAAAAAGCTAGGAGATGCCAGAACTAAGGCTGTCTGCGTAACCTCAGTTTAGCCCCTATAATGAATATACCATATAATGCAATCTGCAATTATGTGATAATACGTTATTTTCTGTAGGATCGCTACTTCCTTCAGTTCACAGCAAGGATTAAGTATATGAGAAAAACGAAAGGGATAGGATATGCAAGCTCCTCTGAGCCTGGAGCTGCTTCAGCTGAACTCAATGACAAAACTTTCCAAGATTTCACCCCAGAACTGTTCTTAAGCGGGACTGGCAATTTTGTTGTGCAAGCACAGCTAGTAATGGCTTGGAGAAAAAATACAAAGACATTGAAGGAGGGGAAAAAAAAATCCACCAACCCTTTTCTCCTTCCATCTCCTGCTGCTTTGCTGTTTGCTTCCTCAATTAACCCCATTTACCCAGCCAGCCAATTTGACCCAGGCCCAAGCGAGGAGGCAGAAACTTTAGAGGAAGAGCAGGACATGGGGCTGGAGGCCAGCAGTGCGTGGGGGCTGCGCGTCCTCCCTCCGACCAGCAGCTCCCCATCAGCTGCTACTCGCTGATCTCTTTCTCCCTGACAAGGGGTTTTCATGCTCTCAGCAATGCCAAACGTAAATCTGCTCCATCCTATGACTGCAACATCATCTTGCCACAGTAGGAATGAGCAGCCAGGGCCTGGAGTTGGACTGTCACCTCCCTAAATAACACAAATGCTTGACTTTGTGAAAACAGTAATTAGCAAATTACTTTTGCACTGCTACTATAAACTGCCACAGATTTCCAAAGTGGCAAGTGGTTTTTGCCATGCTGGTACCTTGAAAAGGATAGACCAGGAATGTGGAGTCCCAGGAGATATGTTATTCTCCTCTGGCACAGGTGGAACATGAGTGAAGATCTGGCCTGTAACTGTAAATCCAGGCTGCAAAGGGTGAATATTCTCTGAAAAAATGTCATGGCATTTTTAAAAATAGATAATGCCACGAGCAGTTGAAGGTGAAGCTGTGAACATAACCTACGTGAATTATGAACATTGAACAGCATTGGACATAGTCATGCATGTTGCACTAAGGCATAAGGTCAGTAAGGGCAGAACAGATGACACCATCATGGGGCACTTACAGCAGTGACTAACAGCAGTTTTGGCTGCCTAAGAGTTACAGGTAAACAAAGCAAAGAAAAAGAATAGGACAACGCAAGAGTCACACATATGGTTGACATATATAGCAAGTGCCTCTTTGCCAAGGTAGATGACAGGCACTGACTCGCCACCCAAGGACCAGCCAGGACTCCTGGTAGGGATATATGTACAGAAAGTTGCAGTGCAAGCAGCTGAGGTTAGCGGATTTCTCTGGACTCAAAGGAAGAACAAATTATTTCAAAGAAAGAAAGGGATCATATGCCAACACACCTAAATAACTAAACTGTGCCGCTCCCAGGTTTCAGTCTCTACATGCAATTGTGACATTATATGATTAAGAAAGGGTATGGAAAGGCTGGGTTAGCCATACTGTCACAAAAAAGATTTGTGACAACCAGAGAGGAAAAAACAAAAAGCCTTTGAATGACAGAAAGAATACTGGGATGTTATAGAGAGCAACTTAGGAGAAACATGGGGATCTCAGACACAGATCTGGTAGACTTTTGGACCTCAGCAGCATCTGCTGCAAAAAATTTCAAAGTGGAAGCTTTAAGTTAGTTTTATCATTAATCTTCAGATTAGCATTATCAAAAAGATACAATGAGAACAAGGCTCTCCAAGACAGCACAGAGGCACCTGTCAGATTTTCAAAGGGCCCATATCTGCCTGTCTCTTTTCAGAGCAGCCAGAAAGCTGGTAGATGTCCAAATCTTGTGAAAAATCAGGCCACTTGGTAAGAACATAAGCAGCTAATTTTAAGCAGCCATTTTTAGAAATCTTGGCCTTTGTTTCTCCATTTTTTTTTTCATTTCCTCATGCATCTTTAGCAACAAAATATGTTTAGCTGAAAAAAAAAAAAAAAAAAAGTTTCTTAGCAGTAGGTGGGGATTCTTCCAGAACCATTTCAGCGACAACTATGTATAGTTCTAAACCTTGTGAGGGCATGATTCAATGATCCAAACAAACTTTTGGGTTGAGACCGGCTGTTACAAATATATTTTTGCTCTTTTAGGAATAAAAAGATTCTATGTGTATATTACACTCAGCCTGGGACTGGGGCTGCTGCTTGTTTGCTTTTCATCATGTTTCTGCTTATTCTCATTGTTATTGTATTGCTTTCATCTTCAGTAAACAGAATATTTATAAAAAAACAAACAAACAAAAAAAACCTTCTTATAGCTGCAATTCAAGATTCCTTGTGACTTGGCATAATTCAAAGAACTATAGTCTAAGCTGCTGACCTACCTCAGATCTGCTTGCTTTCTGGTTGCTGCCTGCATTTTTTAGTGGTAGGAAAGTGACAGTAATATATATAACCTGGGTTAGCGTGTAGCTTTTTCATTCTGCTCTGCTAGTTGAGCTACCAAACAGTGAATGACAGGAAGCAAACAAAGCTAACACAGAAAAGAGAAAGAAAAAGCATGACATAAAACACTAAGAAACAAACAAACAAAAAAGAAATTCAGGCGAGAATAATAACGGAAAATCCTAAAATAAATGGCAGGATTTGATTTTGCCATGCTGGCTTACAGCCAGGTAATTGTCTGTAAAGTAAAACAAGTGAAGCAGATACACCTAAGATAAAAATAACGTGTGTATTTGTTTGAGGGAAAGACAAACCGCAAGAAAATAAAAAAGACCCATCAAGAATGATTGAATTTCCTGACTTTAACCCCCTCCATTCCACTTTGCATAAAAGAGCTGTTCCCATTTGTCCCCATTGCTTTGCAAGAGGCACATTAAAAATAACATGAGAACAGTAGTATTCTGGGCACAGAGCAAAGGGCTGGGAATATCTGAAGTCAGATCCTAACTCCTGTCGTGTCTTGCTGTGATTTCTACCTAGGCATGTCCTTCCAGCTCTATTTTGGGTGTAACTTCTCCGGTCCTCTCAATCTGATTAACAGGCCTTATGAAACAGTTTCAGGGAGACAGATAAAAAAAGAACTATTCTCCCACAATCCAAGCACTTTTCTTCTCTTTCCAGGAAGTCCCCATGAAATGAAAAGTCTGCTGAACTGGATCCAAACACTGTTCTCAGTTACATGGAAGAAAACAAAATCTGGCCCGTAACAGGAGGAACCAGTTCATAGGAAAACTGCTTTTTCACCCACGGTAGTAGCTTGCATGAATTTTGGCACAAATGCCCCAAGTCAATTTTATTCTTAATTCTTTCTATCCCACAGGATTTTTTTCCCCACTTGTTTGGGAGCTACATTTCCATGACTACGCTTCTTGAAATGCTCTTTAAAGTATTCGAAATTAAAAGGTACTGGTGATTTTTTTAGCAAAAAACAGCTCTAACATGATAGCCAAATCTAAAGCAACAGTGGCTGTGAAAGCGCCTCTCCTCTAATCCTGAGAAGATGTGAAGATTTTCCTGCCACTGAGTCAGCTGATATGAATAGACTGGTGAGGAGAATCAAGGCAAAGATGAAATAAGGTATTCTTCAGTAATAAACTCATGCCTTACATATGTATCAATGGAGAGGCTAATCTTCAGTGGCCGAGCAAAGGGAAGCTCCCACAAACATCCTTCTCATAGCAAACTGTAGCTCTCATTTCCTGGGTGATGCCTGGCCATAGGTTTGATGCACAAATGTCATAGATCCCAAACGAAGGACCCCAAATCCCTGAAGAAGCCTCAAAAATATCCTTCTGCCATGAACTCTTCCTGGCATTATGTTTCACAGTAATAACAGAGGGCAAAAGAATGGTTCTGATGGTTCTGTTAAGCTTGTATGAAATATGAACTAATTATATGTCTCAAAAGCCATTTCACAATGAAGATGGGTAAATGCCGCCTTTTTATGGCTACTGCGGTATATATTTTTCCTCTTATCTTTATGCTGATTCTCGGCAACTCGGCATATAAATAAAGGCAACCTATCCATTTCCCTTCCAGATTTCCAAGAAAAGTTACAAGCCAATTAGCTTTATATCATAAGCTTTATTGGCAGCAGCAAGCCAGAATCACAGGAACATTTGGTTCCCAGGAATTTGGATCTCGTAAGAGAGAGCTGGTGCCAACACTAACCAGGGTGTCTGCCAGTTGTTGTTCTTCACAGCTACAGCTGGCTCCCATTTACAGCAATGCACTATATCAAAGATCAATACCTGATTGGGTTCACTTTGCAGTGGATATAGAATCAGAGTCGCATTTAGGCTGCCTATTAGAAAAATAAGTGATCTTCCCTTGGTCACACTCTAAAGGCAGAAGTTGAGGAGAAGGCAAGTTGAACTTGAACTTCAGAACTTGAAGAGGATACTGGTTTTTGAGGGAAGGGGTGCAGGGTTCCCCTTCGATGATGATGTGAGATCTGCACTGTGAAGTAAAAGCACATTAATCCTTCAGAAAGTAGTTTATATAGTTCTCAGCAGAGACTCCTGCATAATATATCTCATTCTACTTTGATATCAGGATATTTCTCCCTGCATACATCTTGTCCTCACAATCAAAAAAGTGAAATTTCTGTGACCTGAAACATATCAGAACATTGCTGTTGCAATAACTGCATCTCAGTACTTCCCCTTCCTGTGATATAGAAAACACTGTCTAGGAAGCTTTATTTATGTCTCTAGAGCAGAAGGATGAGATTATAGCTTAGACACACAAAGAACCATTCTCCTTTTGCCTTTTCTCTTGGCTCAACAGATGTGCATTAAATAAGAACTCATTAAAGAAATTCAGATGGTCTTAGCCTTATTTAACTTTGGCATCACTTTTTTGTCACACCGCCTTATTCAAGAGAGTGTTCACCTTCCGTCCATGAGGTCTCCTATGGCTTCAAACTATGTGAGTAGTCAGTGCATCTCCTCTGTGCAATGGGATTAGCAAGACTCCTCCAATTCACAGGGATGTTACATGGAAAAATTAAGAAATGTTTGAAGCATAATTTAAATGCAAAAATCTTTGTGTAACCACAGAATTTTATTGCTGTTGGATGGTTATTACAGTTGCTCCACACAGCACCAAACTACAAGGAAGCGTTTTTTGATTGTTTGGCAATATATTTGTTACTAGACACAGCTAAAGCAATCCAGACAAATGAGACTTGAGTTTTGTAGATTAGTGCCAATTTTAGGAGGCCTCCCTTAGCACTGTTTCAAGCTGGGTCTCTCCAGCGATTTCCGGGGAACCCATCTGCCCCTGCAGCGCGTTTCCCTCCGTCTCCCTCGGAGCAGCCAGGCCGCCAGGCCGGAGCAAGCGGCGGCAGGAGCACGCCATTCCCCAAACGCCCTAATTGATTTAGCAGCAGTTTAAAACAATGTTGAGCATTGTCAAGGATGTCCCTTTGTGGCAGTAAATCAAGTTCGTCGAGATGGATTACATACTAACCACATACTATCTAAAAATCTCAAGGGCTGTTTATTGTTCGGCAATTTATGATAGCCTTGTTAGAGGACTGCATATCAGGCATCTCTGGAGTATGAGAAGAAGCAGAGACAAATAGCATGCAAACTATATTGAACAATTCATTACATTATATTGTTGAAACCTGAGCACAGTGTGCAGATAACCCTTTTATGCACGCTGCCTTATTGAACAATAATCACTCTGTAATGTTTCGGATATTTAAATCATATTTATAATCACACATTTTAATGCAACATCCCTCATAAAGTTCTCAAGGCATTTTACAGGATGCATAAAGCATGGAAAAATACAAAATTTTAAAATGCAGATTCACCTACCACAGGCCCTGGAGGCAGGCTAATGAGGTAGATATACAAAACCCTAAGCTGACAGTTTAACTGTTTAAGTAGTGTATATAATAATTCAAGCAGTTTTTAAGATATCCTTAGTTATAAACCTGTTTTTTAACTAAATATTTGGGCTAGGTTGTATAAGTGCTTATTTTCAGTTTACAATTATGGTGAGATCAGCAACATTTTTTTGGTTCCTTATTTAGAATCTTCTCCTTAAAAGCTTTCATGGATCCTGAGCTGAAAAATAGATCACTGGTTGGTTGGTAGTTTTTTTTTCCCCCATCTTTTTGCAGAACTGTGTTGTATAACAGCACTTTGCCAAAGGGGACCTGGCACCTGACCCTGGCAGATGGGCTGCAGGGCTTGAGTCAACCCCTCACGGTCCCAGTTTTGCCCATCACGTCCTGCGTTGGCTGGAGCAGATCACCCAGTGCCTCAGTTTCTCGGGTGATCTAAACAGCTTTAATGTCAGTGCTGTTTCAAGCTTTTGGTATGTGTGTTGTCATGTATGTCTGGCACATCCTGTGTTCACAGTCATTGACATTATTGACTGCGGAGAAGAAAATGAAAGGTTGAAGTCTGGCAGCATTGTATTAGAATTCAGGCGTATTGCTCCCGGATTATACACCGACAAGTCTCCCATTCAGCTATGGGGAAACATCCCACTTTAAAACGACAGTTAAGGATGCTTTCCTGGACTGGTTACTAGTTCGGCTGGTGCTATAAATGAGTGTGAAACATGTGGTTGTATGGCGATCTCCTACTGCTCCACAGCATGCAGGTACCTGCTTGTTTTGCCCAGTGGTATTAATTATTATTTTAGAAGTGCTGCTCTTCCTACTGGAGCAGGAATTAGCTAGAGTACTAATGGCTGAACTCCTTTTTTTATTCACATTCTTTTCAGTAGACTACAGCTTCCAAAAATATCAGGATTAGGTCAATCAACTGTCATGAAAGTTTGTCTGAGTAAGAACGGAAGTTTTAATCTGGTATTTATGTCTGAAGAAAATTTGAAAGGTGCTTGCAGCTTTGGAGTTTTTTTGTTCTAACATATTTCACTATGACCAGAAATATTTTTTAAAATGTTGTAATGTGTAAAAAGTGTGGGAGGTTTGGGATTTTTTTTCTTGATGGCACTGTGTGCATGTGTCTATATTCTTATGGCATATTTGTGGCTTGCATTCAAACTATAGATTGATTCTCATTTCACGACTTCCAGCCTTTCCCCTCTTCTTTTGGGTTAGCACTTAAATGGCAGGGAGCTTGCAGTCAAAATACATGGTATTTTGATATTTAAGGATCTCAAAAACAGGCTCTCAAAGTCTGATGTGAGATAATTAGGCAAACAGAAAAATGAAGGCCAAAAAACATTACGGAGAAAATAGAGGCAAGGAGAGTTCCTCATGTGAAAAAAAAAAAAAAAAAAAAAAAAAAGGCCAAAAAATAAACAGGAGGACTACGAGCAAATCTGGAGGATTAGAAAAGTTCCACTGATTTGCTTTGGAAATTGGAAAACCAGTTTTGCAAGTCATGTGAGCCTTGTGAGATGGCTAAGGAAGCCCAGGGAGTTGTAGGGGATCCATTTTTTGGCTAATGCCCCACGAGACAGCATCTTCCCATGGTGGCTTGCTTGGCTTGGTCGGTGGTGAAGGCGATAGCCAAGAGCTACAGGCACGGCAAGCTGGTCGAAGTCTTTATCAGTTTGCCACCCGACATATCTCTCTGACGGACAGACTTTTCAAAATCGTCTGATCTCGGCAGGAGCTAGAGTCCCAAGTCAGTGTCGTAAGTTGTATTTAAGCCTTGACATGTCACAGAGGTATGGTCCTAACACAGAGGTATAGTTATCTTACCTGCTCCAGCCCTTCAAATACTGTTTTTTTGCCAAACTTCTGTATTAAAATATAGGTAGCAGAGAGAGGAAGAAAGGATGCTGAGAAATGGCTTTTGTTGCAACTACTACTGGCAGAAAATAAATGAAGCTTGTGCCCGCAGAGCCCGCCAGCTCTCAGGATGACTTGAGTTTGCCCATGCTTAAGAATCGTCTTGTGGAATGCGTAAACGGTGTTGTGTTTTGGAAAGTGGAAAGGGTTCAAAAGACATTCGTGTGTCCCAGCGAAGGTACAGCTGGAATTAAAGCACAAGACATCAGTCATGAACAGGGACAAGTTACGGAGACATTCTCAGATGATTTTCCACATCATTCTGCCGACACTTCCTTCATTTCCAACAGAGTCCAAAAAAGGTTGCTATTTTGGATGCTAACCTATATTGAATTTTCTCTCTTTTTTTTTTTTTTTTTTTTTTTTTTGCGTGTTTTTGTTTTCTCTTTTCCTGTCTAGTCATAATTTTCACCAAAAGCAACATGTGAAGATGAGTTTAAGTTAGTGCGTACCCTGGGGCTTGAGCACATGGTACATTATAGAAGTGCTAGCACTCAGAGACTGTCAGCCTTACCTAATGGAATAACAGATAGAGGGCGAGAATAATAGCTCCCTTGTCTGCTAGTCTATTAATAGAGGAGCCATTAATATTGCAAAATGACTGGTAATAAGAATATTTTAAAGATGGGGTGAACCTTGGAGATAAATGAACTTTCATTGCGAACAGGATTGTTGCAGCATAAATGAAATGCTCTGAGACGTGGTTTGTTTCGTTACTGGGCAGAAATATATTATCAACTGTTAGTTATTGTTATTTTTGTTATTCTGCTTTTCTAATATTTAGTCATGCTTTTTTCCCCTTAGCATCCATGTCCAAAAAATACACAGAACTTCTGACCTAGGAATATATTTATACAACATCACAAAGCTTTTCCATGGCAACAGGCCTTGTCAAGCTGTCACAAACACCGTAATGACAGACCTCCGAGCAGTTCCCAAACAAATATGGTTCTAAGATGTAAATGGTGAAAAATACTTTTCAGAAGTGATATGTAGTTGTAAGCCCCTGTGCGCTGAGATAGGGCACAGGTAGAAGAGTTAAGAACTGACTTTGTGCTGCTGAAACTAGTCAGAGATTGATTACCACTCCTACTGAGTCTAAAGACACTTGCAAAACAAAGGAGAATAAAGGCTAGTTCTCGAGACTTTTGTCACAAGGCGGAACATGACTGACCTCAGCCAACGGGACTTCTTAGATGGATAAAGACCAGTTCTCAAGAGCAGAAAGCTCGGACTCTGGTGAAGGAAGAAAGAATTGGCATTAAAGCTGGCATTGGCTCTGTGTATGCATCAAAAGTCCGCACAGAAGTCAATGAATTCATGATTGGGCACTCAGATCTAAAAAATTAGCTTGAAGTCAGATTCTGTGTTTGAGATGTTTTCTGCTTCTTTCTGAATTCCACTGAAGTCAGCAGAACTAGTCAAAGTAAGGACGTTGGAAAAATAATATTTAGTAAGAAGCTGCAGCTATGACTTATGAGAAGTGGATTTAGGCTCTCCCTTCTCATATTTTAGGAGTGCTTACCTTAAAACAGAGTATCTCTTAATGAGGCATTCTCTCATCCATTTTTCTGTCACTGAAGTACCTGAGCATCCGAAGCGAAGCCAGGTGATATTCTATATTAACATGGTCACCACAGCAATTGAACGTTCTCTTTCTATAGGACGCTTGTGCTTCTATCAGCCTGCTCAGAATACTCCCCAATAGTATTACTTTGCTCTTTTCCGCCCCTCACTCACTCTCACTTTTATGGCTTCAGTCATGCTGCTTCCTGACACATTAAACAGTCTCCATGACCTCATCTGTCAAATGTCCTTTTATTCTCTTCCAAAAGACTCTTTAAAACCTACCTCTTCTAGTAAGCAAGCCTTCTACTTATATCATTTATAATTCTGTCTTTTTCTAATTCTTGTCTCTTTTTATTTTTTTGCATTGTTACCAACAGAACTGGTAATATCACCACTAGCTAAAATTGCCTAACATTTCCCATTACAAGATCTTGTTTTTAGTTGCTTATAATTTTGCAGCTTTAAATTACTTGGACTGAATTTTTCCATGCCAGGTGTCTCAAGCAAAATTTTTCTGGAAAGTTACACTTAGAATGGTTTAGACGGTTCTGAAAATGCAATTAAGGGAAAATGCCATGTTTTGGCCATCTGAAAGAGTTCTTACAGGCACTTTGTTGAAAAGCACTAGCAGCACCATATTTTGGTATTGGTATTTGAAGGAGGCAATGAAGCACTTGCTTTGTGCCTCCAACTGCAGCCTCAGAAAACTGTCAGATTGAGGCCTTCCCTCCCTGAAAAAAATGAAAATAAAAACAAAATAAATAAGCATGTGCTTAATGGAGACTTGCAGGAGATTAGTAGCTAAATTTTCCAACAAAGTATGGGTGGGAGAGGAAAAAGCTAGGAAATTCCAGAATTTATGTTGCTTCCATAGCCTTATTTAAGACCCTCACTTGGTGCATAAACCTTAGCACATTGCATTTAGTTACATGATCACAAGCAGCTCTTGTCTGCACTGGACTGATTCTCTGCACAAGATGAGCCTGTGCAATCTGCACTGAAGATTGTTTGCAAACCTGAAAAGGCAACTCCTCACTAGGAGGAGGCATGGGAATTCAGAAAGAGGGGGAAAAATTGCTTGTGCTTTGTATAGTTAAATGCTTCCTGGAGATCAGGATTCTGCCTCTACCCCTGCCAAAAGAGGGAAGATTTTAAGAGGTATTTAGCTGGATAGCTTCATGGAAAATATTCAATACCTACTTTCCTGTGAGTGAAACAGGGATTTTTGAAAAATTGGAATGGGATCATATATATATGAAGGCTATATCAAAGCACACACTTGAAAGAAGTCTGAATTAAAACCACAGAGGCTTCATATCTAAGTTTTGCATGTTGTACTCTGTAACTTCTAACCTTCGTTTCAATTACAAAAATGTATACCGAACTGCGAACTCTCCACAGCAAGGTAGATCAGGACCCCATCTCTAAAGCCAGACAACCCTCTCAGAAATGATTCCAGTCTGAAATGTAAATCAGGTACAGCATGACGTTTCTGAATGACGGTTTCACTAAGTGGGGCAACTCACATGTGTAATATGTGCATAAAAATAATTATCTTCAAGATCTGGACCTTATTTAAGACAAACTGCTGCAGCTGATGCACAGAAAGCAGAGAATTGCAAACACCAACTAACACTAGCATTTTCACATAGGGTTAGGAGGGAAAGGTAGCAGAATGTCATGAAGAGTGAAATGAAAGTCTAATTCTCATCTGAGAGAAAAAAAGAAACCCTCCGGCAATGGAAAGGGATACTAGGGTGGGGAGCAAATGGCATAGCAAGGACAGTGGGAGCATAAATGATTTGTCATTTTGCTATTTGCTTCATCTTGCAGAAGTGCTCGTGTCAATAAAAAGAAAACGTTGGGGAAAGAAATAAGGAAGGAACTTGCACCAAGGCAGAGCTCTCTATCTAGGAAGTTTTTCAGAGCTTTCCACGAGGTTCTGACTGTGCTGAATATGTAGTAAAACAACAGCTAATAAAGTTTGGTCAGAGCAAGAGCTGTAACTCATTAGATACCAGATAGTTGCCAAAAACTACTGTGCATGCATGACAAAGGTTAAAATAGCTCGGAAGGCTTTATTTCTGAAGTTGTTCTCTTTATTACACAATTTATTAGTCCTATCCTGTTAGCACTTCCCGAGAAGTAAAACCGACATCATCACGTTACAAGCTGAGAGCAAGAAGGATAATTAACCAAACAACTAAACTGTTTCCCACAATTATATTTCAGACTCTTTATAATGGGATTTGTGTTTCTAAAAGCGCAGTGAAGGCATTTTGTCCCAAACTAATTTCTTTTCTTTTAGAAAAAGTAGCATGGAAAGCATCTCTGTGGTTCAGAGTCTCATACCACCCAAGTCAGCTCATCATTTTAGGAAGGTACAGGGACTGATATACTTTTCATATCCACATTTCTGAATACAGGAAGGTGTAAGAGGCCACTTTGAATTAAGAACAAGTAAGCTTGGTGAAGGCAGAAGTTTTATGAATCTTTGAATCTACGTCATAAATATTTTCGCTGTATCTCTTTTCAAGGATTGATTACAAAAACACTTTTTTTTTTTTAAAGCTCCCACCCAACATTCTATCATCACATGAACTCAAAGTCGCACTTTCTCTGTACTGTGGAACAAAGATTCCTCATAGATGCTGAGCGTTGTGAGAGGGGTGGGTCTTCTTAAAGAAATTATTCCTGCTGTGCTTAATATGATCTTATCTTTACTAGCGTTTTTTTCTCATCTCTTACGCGTGCTTTCCTGAAGCTCTCCTAAGCAGAATAACAGCACAGTGTTGGCTGAGCAATACCTTAGACTCCACAGATTTCCACTGAGTTCCAAATTAGGTTAAACATGTTCACCCACCCTTGTTCTGAATTGCCATATGCCTGCTGCAACTTCAGTGGGGTTTGATGCATGTAGCTTTGAGGAGTGGTTTTGTGCAGGCTCCAGGCTCTATTTTTCATTTACTTTTCCCACCACCATCCTTAGCATTTTGCAGTTATTGAAAATTTCTGATCAGCTGTGCTAAAAACCCTTCTATTGTGGTGAATATCTCTCTAAGCAGGGCATAGGAAGCAAAAAATTTATTAACGATGCTACACAGGTGACAAGACCGAGGTAGGAGCAAGTCAAATGGTTTGTGTAGAGTGACATAGTGCTGTTGTTACCAAATTTTCTGACCTCCAGGGCTGCTAGATGCCTCAACCACTGTCTGTTCTTTGATCATGATAAACCAGCATAGTTGTCAAGCATGGACTTTGTTCCCCTGCTCTTCCTCCCCAAAAGAGGACTCACAAGGGCAGGGCTCGAATTCCAGCCGGGACAAACATCTGCTTGTGCCAGAGGACCCAAGGTCATAACAGTTACTCCAAAAGATGGTTTCACACTGGGTTGTCTCAGATACTTAAAAAAAAATGTTCCTCATCACACACAGGCCAAAGTCCGTGCAGCTCTTCTTCTGGACCCTTCTGCCTGTCACATCGTGTTTATCGTCACCAGCAGGCTGGCGTCTCGCGGAGAGCAGCGGAGGCGGCAGCGTTTTGTGGCACATTGCGTGCATATCAGCGAAGAGCGGAGAGAGTGACACAGCTCCTGCCTCTTCATCCGAGGTGGCTTATGCACATCAGCTACTTTACCTAGGGGGTGGAAATATTTTTTTTCTGCTTGACACAGTCTTCGTTTCGTCAGATTTCTAGACAGTGGAAGCTGCCTTGAGCTGCACGTTTGCGCTGTGAGGTAAAACTGCTGGGCTTTTAGCAGGCCAGACACTCTTTGGGAGATTTCCCTGAGCCAGGCATAAATTCTGCATCCTTATTTGGAACGTGGTAGGATCTGGAGAAGTCACATTTCCATGAAGTGATAGAAATTGTCTCACATCAGCTCTGGTAAAGGGATTTTGACTTTAATGAATCAAGGCAAAGTATGAATAACTCAAGCTCTAAGTTTTTGGTCAATCCAGTCTCTAATACTTGTGTTTGAATACATGCAAATATTTGCAAATACTTGTGTCCTGAACCAGTGCACTGTTGCATAGATTTAAATGAGTTGCTTAAAACTCGGTTCTACAAGTATTCAGGTACTGAGTTGAATATTGACAACTTTGCCCTCCCACTCCACCCCAAGACCAAGAGATTGAGTGATATGAAGTTTCTGTGTTTTCTGCAGGAGCCATCCACTGACCCCAGACAGCACTTAAGCATGAGTGTCTTTCCTCCTCATCTGTGAAGAAGCTGTTTACATGCCCATGAAGAGGTTGATTGGATTGCCGTACTTCAGGGATAAAATATAAATACTGCAAAAATGGTTCTTTTCCTTAACAGAGCTAATATTATCAGCCAGGTGATGACAAAAGGCACTGTGAAACAGTGGCAGGAGATGCTGTGCTGCTGAAGAGGGATGTCTCTGTGCCGCAAACAGCTCCTTTAAGCCACATTCCTCAAATATGAACCAGAGTCTGCTTTTTAGCCATGTTTCCCTGGACATACAATGGGTCCATCCCAGCAGGTCCACTGCAGCACCACGCTGACCGAAGCAGCACACCCTGCTCACCAGGTGATGCTTTTCAGCACGTGGGTCCCCAGCACTTTGGTTCCTGCAAGGCTCAGTGCGTGTTTCTTGCTGTTGAAGACCTTTGCCCGATAGCATGACCCATTTGCATCCTCCCAGCACTCTCCGGCAAAGGGAATAAAGCAAAAGTGGGTCCCCCAGGACCACGCTGGTGTGAACTGCTGACATGAAAAATAGCTAAGCTGGAGGCTCTGGGCAAGAAGAGTGCATATTTAAAATATATATGCCTTACTGTAGAATGCCTGTGTATTAATGCTCTATATATTGACAGTTATTGTGATAATTCATGCTTCATAAACATGGAATTGTTCTGTTTTCTCAATTTCTGCCAGTTTCCTATAAATACAGAAATTGGGTAGTTATCCCTAAAGCTATCTGATAGAATTCAAAAATAGATAAACAAAGGATAGGAAAGCAATTCAGTCATTAAAATTCAAAAACAAAACTAAACTAAACAAAAAAATATATCTGCCCATTATCCTTTGATGAATCTGGCCTTTTGCCTCAAAACCACTACCAATTTCAGCTGGCATAAGAGGAACATTTTATGAATACTACCCAATGTTCACTGCACTGAGCTGGAAATGCTAGTCAATAACAGCTCATTATCATTATCCAGATGAGAGGCAAATTAAGCATGGGAACAGTACGCTAACGTAATGTAAAGGTTGAAATGCAAAGCGGTAAGAGCAAGAAAAATTTGAGCTAAGACTTTCTACACAACAACTTAAGGGCTATTGTGATTAGGTCTGAATTCAT
This sequence comes from Nothocercus julius, assembly GCA_013398735.1. Lineage (NCBI taxonomy): Eukaryota > Metazoa > Chordata > Aves > Tinamiformes > Tinamidae > Nothocercus > Nothocercus julius. The sequence goes on from VZSV01000089.1 coordinate 2,513,024, forward strand.
TTTTACTTTTAACATTATGCTGGAAGATTAGAGAATAGTTAGGCAGAACCAGTAAGATACATTCCTACATATTTTTTTTTCAAAGAATGCTGATTAATCAAAATAAAAATGTTCTGCAGGAAAGATTTGTTTTCTATGAGGCTGGGATGGAACATGGTCAAGGTTCTGTTTAAAATTGGCTTGCTTTTTCAGTAATTTGTCTGCCCACCACTTAGCAGCTCACTTGGATTGCTTCTAGGGAGCCAAAAATCCTATGACCCCCGTTTTCCACAATCATAACAACCACTCCTGCAGGTCTTCTCTGAGGTGCTCTCGGTTTTGCACCTTAATGTTTCAATAGACCAGCGCAGCCAAGCATTCAAAATCCAGCTGCTTCTTCCAGGGTTTCAGGTGGGAGGAGAAGGACCTTTGGGGAGCTCATGGAGGATCGATTGCTGAACCTCTGGGGTGGCCCCTAAAACCCCAACCATCCCTGCATTACAGATCCCATAAGCTTCAAAGTCCCTTCCTCCAAAATGAGCCCTTCAGGTTAGGCAGCCTGAATCTTACGGCTCTTTTTCTTCACTATTTCCAATTTTAGAGTTTCCTTTCAAGTCAGCATGAAACTGGGTTTTCAGAAAGTGAAATATTGGAAACAGAGGCTGCAGCTCGGTCAGTGTTTTGCATCGGAGCAGCAGCATGAGTTGAAGCAAAGCCCCAGTTGCCTCCACCTTCCCTGAGGAGGAAGCTCATGCCGCTGCTCCTCCTTAGTCTACCCTAAATGTACTTTGGCTTCTGAAAGGACCCCACAGATTCCAACCACTTCTTTGGCTATTGAATGGCTGTCAACCACATGCCTGGGGGGTCGCTTGGTCAAAGGGCCCAGATTAAAGCTCATCCAAATAAAAAACACTTGCCACACGTAGCCGAGCTGCATGGACCTCAGCATCAGCTGTTTCAGACTGCCGATCTGCTCCAATTGCGGCAAATAACTTGCTAATGTAGATGCAGCTGGACTTGCCTGTGTCCAGAGTTAAAATACTTTCGAGAAGAGAACAGTAAATGCTATAATGTCAGCTACAGCCAAGATGAAGAAGGCAGAGAGCTTCACTGTTTTCCTTGATTCATTATGATTTAGATAATCACATATTATATTTTGGAGCTTTTCACCAATAAGTACAGATACTTTGCTTTGCAAAGTAGGGCTTATAGGGAAACTCAACCTTTACAGCACTGGGGCTGCTGGAAGTTGAAGTGAGCTTTGATTTAGTGAAGAGGGCAGAATGGGCCCAAAATACACTGGAAACTCTTCATTTCCCTTGGCTGCTGAAACATGATGGCTCTAACAGAAATTTCCCAACAATTTAGGACATGAAGATTAGATTGAAATTAGGAAGACTGCAGAGAAAACTAGAAATTACCTTCAACCTGGAGTCTAATAATCTTAGACTAAAGAAAAATAAAGGAATGTATACAAATCAAATTAATTTAGACGCAAGGCCTTTATTTTAAAGAGAGCCTAAATCATGAGGCCACCACTGGAGCATTTCTATGTAGAGATGACATGCAATTATGAAAAGAATGGTAATCTACTTGTATCTCAAAAGTATTGCTTGCCTTGATCACAGGTGACTAGAGGACACGTGTGTATGTTTATATGAATGCGCTGTATAAGCAATTTATTTTATTTCTGTCTGTGAAATTCAATGAGATGATAGACATCCTAATCATGGTCCCTCTAATTCCAGAGAGGTTATAGTTAGTTTTTTTATAATGAGGTTTTTGGTCTAAGTTTTCTTTTCTTTAAAATAAAATAATCCAAAGGTAATAAAGTCAATAGTAGAGAGTTTACTTATGGCAAGAAAAGGAAGTGTTAATGCAGAAAAAAAAAATAGAATATAGGGTAAATCTAAACAAAAAAGACAGTCAGTGTAACAAATGACAACACATCACTGTGGAAGATGAGAATCAATGCAACTATTTTACATGACAGATTTTCTATTCAGTCTAAATATATTCTGTCTTGAGCATATTGTGTATTGCCCTGACATCATTTTGCCTTTATTCGCATACTGTGGTAATGCTATCTACAGCTTATAGACTTCCATTGACAGCATTTTGCCTTTCCTCAAATCATAACATTGTCTACACAGACATCCACTGACATTGTTTTGCCTATATTTTCCTCTATAGACTGGCAGTGACATTGTCTGGCATTTCATTATGCTACGTATCTGCAGGATCTCTGAGGTTTTGCATCAATGATTGAAAGTTGGATTCAGGTCCTGGAGGGTCTTAATAATACAAATTAACTTACGTTTGGCATTCAAATATCATTGGGTATTTATGTGGTTTTTAATTTTTGGTTAGACCAGGAAGAACGTCAAGTAGTGTTGTGAATCTCACCTACCTCCAAATCATCTCTTGAGTATTTCTGCAAGATGTTGTCTTGCCATCACGGCCTCAATTACCTAAGCCCCGGTGCAGGCCAGGGCATTTGTCACAACTGTTGTGACAAATGTTCCTTGTTATGCTCCTTGTTAGCCACTAGATTAATACTGATTGGTGGCATTTCTAATTTTAAATATAGAGATTTCCAGGTGCTTGAAATACAATGTTTGATTACATGGGACCACTTGAACACTATGGTTGCAGTGACCATCAAAACTCTGCTAGTTCAGAGGGTGTATATACTAATAAAAGTGTGCTTTCTTTTCCCCTGGTTAACAAATCGGTGTACCTAAACAAACAAAGAAAAAAAGTCAGTGCAGACATAATTATATTAATGATAAACCAAGAACCTCTTCTGGCAGGTTCGCCTGGCAGATGGCATCTCATCTCGCACCTATCTGGGCATAGTTATTCATGCAAAGGTATGTAATGTAGACCTAGTCTCCTTCTGCAATAAATGTACAAAATGCTTAGGGTAAGGAAGGGAATAAGATTAATACAGTAGCATATCAGTATGTCATGTTTTTTTTCTGACATCACTGCAATCCCTTGGTCATAACAGGTGTAAATGGAGCAATGTGGGCAGTATGGAATTAATGGATGCGATGCAACAATGTGAACTTGCCCTATTTTTGCTATTATTATAAATCCTATGAACTATTACCATTGTTGGGAGTTGTCTGCATCCACAGGTTAAAAAAAAAAAAAAACTAAGTAATTTTATTTCGAAAAGTCTTGCAGGGTTTTATAATTCATTCATTCTAAACAGTGAAAATGAACCTGGATTTACTTATTTTTTATTTATTTTAAGCAAGAGTTTTTATTTTTGCTAGGTAAGAAAGGTCCTCCAAGGTGTGGAAAATATTCTGTCTTAGTCAAGGTGATTTCCGTACCAAGGCCATTGTCCCTCCATTGAAAGTAGGCTTGTGTGGAGAGCGTTTTTGTGTGTGCATGCACGCAAACCTTTTTATTGCTGCTGAAAAAAATAATGAAAAAAGCACACAGTACATACAAGGTAATGGGGTTTGCCTACCTTTCAGAGCAGTGTTAGTAAATAAATAAATTACTGTGCTGTGTAAAAGCTTTACTTGCCCATTGTTTGCTGAGCTGAAATGGTCTTCCTTACACCAGAGACAGTTTGCTCCCATAAAATACAACACAGTCTGAGGCACTGTGATCATTTGTAGCAGAATGAAATCTTGCCATGTACAATACTGATGGCAAAATGAAAATGCTTGGAAGAGATGATTATCTATTGAAATATATATAGTCTAGAAGGCAAATGTTCATTCCACATATTGACAACAAACACATAACATCTTTTATTTAGAATCCCCTGTTTTCTGTGTGTCTTTAGATATCTCAGCATATGTATGCAACAGTATTTAATCCATTGGCGCAGATTCTAAGTCAGCGATAAGTGCTTTTGTTTTGTTGAGTTTGTGAACACAGCCATCTCACAGCAGTTAAGGATGCAGCCTGGCATTGTGTCTTGCATGACACAAAGTTTAAAAGAATACTCAAAAGTGCAATCAGAGATTTTTTTTTCCTAAAAAAAGTTAATATTGCTAAAATGGTTCTCTTATTTTTTTTTCAGGCTAGAAAGTTTTAACATCAACACTATAATACACTGAGAAGCTAGATGCAGAGGCATTACACTGTAGTCACTTTTTTTTTTTTAATGCAGTCACATGTGATGCTGAAAGATGGTGAAGAAAACGATTAAAACAAAGTGAAACTGTCAGACTTTAAAGCAGGTTTTAATTTCTTTATGAGCTTTGTCTATCATCCCATTGGTAATTATTTTATTTCATACTCTCATCAAATGAGGACTTGTCAAAAAGCTTTTGAAATTGTAATAAGTAGGTTCACAGGGTCTTCTTTAGCCACAGTTTTATTAACCTTTTCAAAGAAGACAGAAAGCCTCTAAATTAAGCTGATCTGCAGGCAGCTAATTTTTGTAGTGTCAGAAAATCATTGACTTCTGTGGTTTGGGCTACTCTTTCATATCTAAACATTTAAAAAAAAATAAAATTGAAACAGCTTTTAGTGCAATCTGTGTTTACTAATGTGAGCTAATAAAATCACATAATATTACTTTGTATTGTGCTAATGGGTATTACATTATACTATATTAATGATGCTATACATCACCACCGCCCTTGCTGTGCAGCACACAGGAAGAGCGAGTCTTAACTTTGCTAATGTGGCAGGTTTACCAAAGCCATAAAAACCTTCGGAGACCCCAAAATATGAAGAAGTATGCAATAGGTTTGTTTGTTTCATTTATTATAGCTTTACAATAATTGGGGTTCAGAGTGCCACGTAAGAGAAGCTCTTGCTGTCCTGCCATGTTGGTCTTTGTAATGATAGATGGACGATCACATACAGTATATGCAAATACACACACATATACATTATATATAGAGAGAGAGATGAACATGTCATATGTATTTGTGCCTGTATCTGTATATGATGTGAGTATACCCCAGTATCCTTTCTTCTTGGTAGTTTGGATACTGGTAGCAGCACAAACGTTCAAGCCAAGTGCGTGGCACAGTCTACAGACCTCACTAGAAGGGCTGGATAAATGCACAGACATCTAGTCCGTATGGCACGTGGTGCTTTGCAACTGCTGTGTTCTTATTCCCCAAAGGAGCTAGTTCAAATTGACATGGGATATATTTCTGTGAGCTGCAGTGCTTGGAGCATAGAAAAATCCTGCGGTTGTATCCAGCCTGTCTTCAGACTTGGGGCAGTAACAGAGATACTGAGGGTTTATAATGATTCCCTGGTGTCCATTAAGAGGATTTCTTCATCCTTTGAAGAAAAGGAGAGCAGGACAAGATGGGTTCAACTTGAAAATTTCTCAGCAGATACAGCTGTCAAAAATTTGACTGTAAGCTGTAGCCACGGTAATGGTGCCTCAGTTAGAAAGAAGCAAATTGAAGGAATAAAGAGCTGGGGCACCGTATAAAATTATCTCCAGCAGTCATTAGCACAGTCTTCAACTTACCAGATAAAACTTTAACACTGCAACAATTATCTCTGCATTGAAGCTCAGCCAGGACAGATTGAACCTAGGGCAAGAACTGAGTTCAGACCAAGCTTAAAAAGCACGTGGTAACCTTGCACCATTGCTGTTAGCAAGCCAAATGCTGGAGAAATAGAAATGGCCCCGCAGGAAGAGGTGAAGATTGGGTGCCAGGGCATGATTATTCGCAGAGTAAGGAAGATAGCGAGGGGATGGAAAGAAAGATTCTAAAATGCCACTCCCAGACACAAATTATTAATGTAATAATAATGATAAAAGTAATAATAAGGATTGATACTCTTGTGTTTTCTCATTTGCTAAAGTAAAACTTGGGGAAAAATGTTGTTTCCTAATATCAGATACATCAATATAGTGATTGTTATCTCAGACTAGATAACATCCACTTAAACTAAGTACCTAAATGGGAAGAGGTCAATTTAACACATCAAAACCCCTAAGAGTATGGATGTGGCCAGAGTATATTCCATAACTTCTCAATTTTCCTGCAAACACCATTCCTGTGGATTTTGAGCAGGAAATCTAGCTAAGCACATTCAGGATTTTCTGAAACTCAAAGCAAGTCCAATTTAAATACATACTTTTGGTGAACAGAATTTGAGAGCTCCTGAAAACCTATAGTGGCAGTGATGAACACTGACCTATTACCTTAATAATTTTATGTGCCCTGGTATGCAATTCATGCATGGAATCACTAGCAACAATTACCGTAGCATTGGATGAGATTTAAAATGAGACAACATGACAGCTAAATTGTAGTTTTGTTTGTTTGTTATCTTGAAATGTCTTTGTTGAAGGAAAATAAAAAAATCTTCCCACATTATTTCTGTGCAGAGCAGTTGTGACACTCAGTGACCACTTGGATCCCCACTCTGACCTGGATCATTGGTTGCAGAGCAGTTGCCCAACATATTTGACGTGTCTCAGCACTGAAAATGGGCATTAACTTTAGCCTATTTTTCTGTTGCAATGACAACAATTTAGTTCACAGGTAGTTTTATTGAGATAATTTTATATAGATAGTTTTATGTTATTCCTGTCAAATTTTTAATCTTACACTTGGAATAGAAGATTACCAAAATATATTTAGATGCATATTTCATTGATTAAACTTGTAGCTGCTTAGTTCTCTCCTATTGTTCCTTGCAAATCCTCCAGCAGAATGGCACAGAATCATGCCACATTTTACAGCTTCTATATATTGTCTTCTAGAGCATTCAGTGAGTATTTGTATTTTATTGCAAACTTTTTATTGCAAACTATAGTCAAATTCCAGTACTTTCACAATTCTGCTTTCTATCGTGTGAAGGACCCATAGAAAGACTTCATTGTGCTTGAGAGACCTGGGGGCTTCCTGGGCCTGGATGTTAGTAGTAGGAAGCCCAAAAAGAAATGGGTTAACCTTATTTTTGTTGAGCATCTCCAGAAATAAAATATGGCTCTGTGAGCCCAGTGTTTCTGGAAAAAGTCAGGCTTACTGCTCCCGAGCCACAGGGATATTTTTTTTTCTAATTTTGTTCAGCTCTATGTTATATGGCAAAGAGTAAATTAATTCTGCAGCTCTAGATAACTGGTCAGATGAGCTGCAGTAAGAAAATTACAGAATCTGGAGGTCATGGCACTAGTTTTCTTTAACTATGCATTTCATGCAAAATACAAACATTGCCCTCAAACAGTGTTTCACCTGTACCCAGTTGACATTATCTGCCTCAGAAAAAAATGACGAGACTTCAGAATCTTGTAGTAGCTATTTACTATGTGTGCTTAATGGCCTAGGTCCTGTAACTGGACTTGTTTTGGAGCATGCCCATGGGCGAACACGTGGATGGAGCCTGAATATCTCTAGATCCTTAAGGTGGCTCTTTAGTGCCACGTCTGACCCTGTTCTGGTGAAGAAGGGTTATTTTACAGGCGACTGTATTATGTGCTCACCCTGAGGGTGAGACAGTTAGCAAAATCATTGCAAAGAGCTAATTTGTGTTAAGAGTTTTAGGGAGATGGCTAGTGATCCTACGACATCGCCCCTTCCCAACCTCCAGGAAAATTTAACTTTGAGCTTCTGCTGGGGAACAACTTTGAGTTCTTTAACATGTATGGGTGTCTCCAAGTCTCAGGCATTAAATTTCCTCTGCATTGGAAATGTTCCTTCTTTCAGAAAAGCTTCAGTAAGAAACAAAACTGCCCTTTATTTTTATAGCTACCACAGTTATATTCAGAAGTTGCACCTGGAAGCAAGGATATGTTGCAGCCAGTACCTGAATAAGCAATAAGGAGAAGATCCACTCATTAATAGCTGATTAATAAGCAGAGGAGGAGGGCTGTGCTGCAGATGCTGAGGTACGTGCCTCTTGCATTCCTGTCTGCAGCAGCATGCGGAGAGCCCCCGCTCACTGACACTGCTCGTCCTCCCAAACTTGTAACACAAATGCTTCACCCTCCATTGGATTCGCTTTCTGCAGCTGTTTCAACCACACAAGTTCAAGACACACACATCGTTCCTTCCAGAAAATATTAATTCTAAAATATTTTGTTTTGTTTCTTTTTTTCATTAGAAAAAGGGGAGGGAGAGAGAGAGAAACAGAGACTTTTTTTTTTTTTTTTTGGCCTTGGACCAATGAGAGCAAGCAAGCTAAATTAATTTGAGAAACAAATTGTGTTAAGGGGGGGGAAGCTGATAGATAAGCAGTCATGGGAAATCTATCTAGAGGGAGGACAAACGAGCACAACTTGACTTTCATGTAACCCTTAATCTATTTATAGGAGGAAGAATCGGGAAATGAAGTACCTCTCAACAGCAGTTTAAGTCAACAACTAAAATTAATTGCCTTCACTTCCAAACTACAGCACTTGTGCAGGCTGCACATGAACAGCCAATTTCACACTCCTAGAATCTGGCAAAACGTTGACAAAACAGCCCGCTCTGGAAGCAGAGAAAAAGTCAACGCTGCGTTTTGTGTCTTTTAATAAGCCTCCTGCTTGTAAAAGGGTGAGGAAAGGGATTTTTGCGCTGCGGAGCGGGGATGGTGTCACTGAACTCCGCACAACTCTGCCTGCGCAACTGGAGAGCAGCGCGCGCGAGCGTTTGCTCGTGCTGGTTTGCTTGCCGTACAACTGCGGCACTGCTTGCCTTATTCCTGCAAAGTCGGGTAAGGCCAACGCAAGGGCCAAGCACGCAGCTCTGCCTCTGCCCCACGGTGGCCCAGGGTCACCAGCCCCGGTGCCTCCCCGTGTGAAGCTATCCAGCAAAACATGCATTTCTGTAAGCAAAGTTTAATCCCTTTGATCAAAACCATATTGAGCCCTCATTCATCTTTTAATTTTTATTTTGGACTGAGCACCAGGAGAGAGTCTGACTCTCCTGGTCTTCCTCCCTCCTCCTAACTCGGTGGCATCCCCGCTCTCTGCATGAGTGCCCAGCCCCGTGTTGCTGCAGCTATTTCATATTCATAGCCACATTTTCCCCTTCAAAGTGTTTTTGACCATGAGTAGATTAGCTGAAAGTCCAACAATCTGGAGGCCGGACTCCCGTCTTGGCGACATCTCTCTCTTGCTGTGTAACCTTGGTCAGATCACTTAAAAAACCTCTGTGTTTCATTTCATGTGTACCTGCAAGCTTGGTCACGTCAACACTGTGCTGGGATTCAATTTTTAAACCGGGCATATTTATTCCTGCAGGTAGGAGAAATGCAAGCTGCATTTAAAACAAGATGTTTTTGATTAATTGAGCTTGTGCCACGGTCAAAAGCAATGGGAAAGGAAGGCTTGTCTGCCAGGCCGAGCCTACCTCACATCTACTGAGTAACTCCTAATATAAGTGGAAGTAAACACGGGGTGTATATATATGCTTATTTATATGCCGTGTTTACAAGTAGTTTTGAATTCCGTCCCATTGTTTGTAAATATTCTATATAACTCATCTGTTTTTATGTATTAATTTGTATGTGTTCATTTATTTTTGGTAACAACCTGTTTTATGGAAATATTTTAATAAAAATCTGTGAACATGAGGAAAAGTAGAGCACAATACAGATGCACAAACAAACACTCGCTGCATGACTCCGAGGGGGGAAAAAACACGTACATAGCATTCACACATCATGTAAATAGAGCAACGTATAAAACAGAAACGCAGAACATATAAAGCATGTAAATAAAGGCGGACCAGGAATGAGGGCAATCCTGCCGTCTGCCTGATTTTTGGTGGTTTACCTGTCACACTGGAAATAAAATAGAAAAAAAGGAAAGATATATATGTGCGGACCTCCAGTTGATCTCTTTGGCTGGTTTAGTACGGCTGTCACAATATTGCCAGGCTTGCCGGGCGCCGCGCGTCTCTATTAAAGTTCGTTGAGCTTTTTGAGCTGCTTTGACCAACTGTGCTGCAATTGCCAGGGGTTATTTTCACTTCTTTTCTCACACCGAGTGAATACAGTTGTCTGCTGCTTCACTGATTGCCACGGTGACTGCTATGGGTATGAGGACATGTTAAGTAATAAGGCCATCAGTCACCAGGAGGCTGGGGACACTCGGGGAGGAAGTGACAAGGATGGCTTGGCCTCTCCCGGGACCTGGGATCCTGCAGAGTGGGATGGGGCCGGCACTTCCCGCGGCCAGAGCAGCTCCATCTTCGTCTTCCAGCGGGGGCAGTTTCAACATCACCAAGACATTTCCACATCTCGCTCTGCTGACCCCGACGTGACCGAGGAGGGTCCCACCTGGAGCTGGAGCGGTTGCAGAAGGAAGGCACAACGGGTGGCCTCGGAAGCCGGCACCAAGGGCATCTTGGAACACAACTGCAACATTTTGCAATGACACGACAAGCGTTGTTTACACTGTCGAAAGGATTTTTGACAAAGTTCCATGTCCAAGGTTAATAATCATGTTTGGGGTGCAGGAGTCATAGAATAAGTAGAAAGTTGGCTCTGAAAATCATGATGAAGAGTAGGAAAACAGAGAAAAGATGTGATATGAGATGAGTTATAGCAGGAGGAACTGTAAACTGGACTAGAAACTAAGGCATGATGATACAGAAGATTGCAATCACATCAAGGCTAATAGATAAATATAATATGAGTCCTTCAGCATGTTTGTTTGACACTAGTCCATGAGTACCATGAAACAGTGCAGAAAAAAATGAAAGGGAACAGTCAAGAATTATGCTTTGGTTAGTATATGTCTATTACAACAAGAAAATATATATCTGTTTGAACGTTTGCCCGGAACTTAGAATGAACCCATATGCAACAGTTATGAGCTTCAAGAAATTAGGTAATAGTTTTGTTTTTCAATTCCTGGGTGATAATGGAAGTGATAAATGATGGGGACTGCATCGCCTGTGGAGGCGGCTGCCCCGGCTTTACGAGGGAGAGGGCTCGACGAGGAGCGGGACTGCCCTATGGGCGAGTCCTTGCAGTAGGACTTGGGTGACTCAGGTTCACGTCCTTGTTTTCCTACGGGTTTTCATCTGCGCCCAAGGCACGCAGCGTTGGGCTGCCTGCGTGTCTCGCTCCGTAAAACCCCAGGTGCAAACACCTGCACCTTTCCACAGCTCTCCAATGAGCGCTCCCTCCTTCTGCTTCAGGTCCTCCTGGAAAATGGAGTTAAAGCTCATCTACATCCTTTCCTGAAACGCCCAGGTGAGGCAGGGCAGCAATGACTCAGGCCATGCCCACAGACTGGTGCGTGCAAATCCTTTTGCTGTATCAGGATAGTGTCTCCATCTCAAAGTGAATTCAAGTGATCGTACTGATAATGCTGTGCAAGCTTATCCAAAAGATTACAAATTTTTCACCTACTGCTGCCATTCCCAGGGCTGCTGGTTTCTAACGAATGCAGGTTTCCAGCTCCAGAAAGATACCCAATTTTGTGTTTAAACCCGTGCCTGGTGGTTTCTATAGCAGGGCCACCAGATGGATCAGAGAAAAAGGGTAGATCCTACTATGCATTTGTCCCAGTTCAGTAATATAAACTCTGCCTTTTTCAGAGATACTTAATAAACAGTAGCCTATGATGTGGAGAAGGTGATCATCCAAGAAAATGATAAATTGTGAAAAAATATAAAAAAAACAATGCTAGGCAGAAAAGGCTGCAGAATAGGCAGCTGGTTGAAAACAGAATGAGAGCATCCCAATGAAAAAAAAAAGTTTTAAAACTCCTCAGAAACTAGAAAAAAAAGAAAAAAGACATGAGAATTTGTATAGCATCACACGGTGAGCATTTCTTATCTCTGTGGTCCTAGACTTGCCACGTTTTTTTATTCCTGATCTTCAACCTGTGAAGGCTGAGACCTGCTCCATGGTGTCTATCTGTAACTATACTGGCACAACGGGATCTTGAAAATGTAGACAACGTCACTCATGAGGGCATGAAATGGTTAAAGGGATAAAAAGAAATGAGGCTTTTCCACACAATGCTCAGGCCAGACAAATTGATCCACGCCTTTTGAAGTCATGATAACTTCTGGAGGGAGATGACTTCTTGCATTAAAAAAAAAAAAGTAGAAAGATACTTCATTTCAATAAAGAAATACCCTTTTGGATGGTGGCTTTTGGAAGAGCAGACTCTCATATTTTAGGAAATTGTACATTTCAAATCTAAATTTTTTTTTTTTTTTTTTTCAGACTCTCATATTTTAGGAAATTGTACATTTCAAATCTAAATTTTTTTTTTTTTTTTTTTAATCAGAAAATAGCTTTGCAGTGCACGTGCACATTTTGGCTGGCTCTGATTCGAAAAAGGAAAATACTGTGGCCTGCAGCCCACACCACCCGCAGCGGGGGTGATCAGAAGTTGCTCGTGCAACGCTGGTTAGGAGGTTGGTGTAAATCTCACGTAAGTGAGGCAGGAGTGATTTCAGTGCAACAAAGAACGTGACAACAGCAGCTTTCAGCCCCCGTATATCAGTGGCCCCAACTGCACGAGTTTCGGGGAATCAATGCCCGGTGTGTCTGAGCCCCTGTTGGCTCAAACGGTAAAATAAAGCAGCCTTTCTAGTCTGCTGCTCAGCGTGATAATGCTACTACAGTATTACTCTAAGGTCTTCTGAGTAGCTGCATTTAATAATGCTTTACAGTAAGGTTCCATTTATAAACACTTCATTATTAATAAAGCATGGCAATTTGTAGCATGCATAAAAATTATTTATATTCATGTGCTAACCAAGCCCATAGATTTAATAATATTGACGTCTTATAACACGCGTTGTAACAGCTTGTCACAGCATCATCTGTTAAGCATTTCTTACTAATGCATTTCATACCATGCCTTATAATAATTTGTTAAAGGATGCAGCTGCATCTATTAAGCCGTTCATAAATATGAATAGCACATTTTCTCAAATGGCACCATATATTAAATTATTACCGGATATTCTCACTGGAAACAGAATTTCTCTTTCTCTCTTTCTGTCTGTCTGTCTGTCCTTCCGTCTGTCTGTCTACATTTTTTTTTTTTTTTTTTTTTTTCAGGTAGAAACTCAACTTTCACTGTATGTTTGGCTGGAAGCTGTTTCAGCTTAGTATGGTTTCCTGTTCTAGTGCAGGGTATAATTCAGGCACCCCACTTTAATAGCAGCGCGGGGGTGACTTCAGTAACATCAGGCGCATGGGAGCGCTGTGCTTTGCTGGGACCCGCAGGAGAACCTGCTCGGAAAGGAGGGCACGGGCAGCCTTGGCCTTCTGTCTGGTGTGGGCTCCCAAAAGGGACCAAAGCTGGGCATCACCAAGGATTGGGAAGCTCTTGGGCTTTCAAAGGCTTTATGAAGGCTTTGGTCCTTAGCTACACGGATGTTTGGGTTTGGGTCTGGTTGTGGCTGTCTCCAACATCCTCATCGTGATGAAGGAGAAGCTATTTTGGAAAAGCTGTCTTCCCTCCCATGCTGGTGCCACAAGAGCAGCTTGTGAAGCGGTAGCAGAACAATATAGCCAAAAGGATGAGGAGCAGCACAGTCTATATATGAAAATATACAGCTATATATGAAAATGTTTACAGTGATGGGTAGGTGAGACTGTGGTAAATCATGTTATTCTCCTAAGTCGTACAAGAAACAATCAGTTATGGTTTTGGCAGTTACTCTTTGCTTCTCAAGCAACACCATCTTTTAAAGGTTTCTCTCTTTTTTCTTTTTGTTTTTGGTCAGCACAGAGTTTTTTTTTAATGCAGAAAATGAGTATGGGAATAAAAATGAACATAACAATAAATCATCCTGTTAGCATGAATATTTTCTCAATTCGAGAAAATATTTATTCATTTATTTTCTTAGCAGTAAGGGACCTTCTGCCTCCCAGGTCAGGTTGAAACCTCCATGGGTAAAAAAGAAGCAAGAACACAGCCCATATACTGGCAAAGTCACATTTTCTGGCATCTTGAAGGTAGCCAAATTTATGAAAACATCTGGGTGTTTGCAGATGTGGTGCAAGTGGCTTTACAAAAGCCATAAGCACAAGTGAGGAGTCAGACTCTCTCTGTTTGCCATAGGATACACACACATTTCTTTGCTTTACCAGCTGTTTCTCCCCCAAATTTAGCATTAAGTCACTTCTTTAGTGACTTTAGCTCAGCCTCGTCAGTGACCTTATCCCAGCCCATCACAAGATTATGTTGCAGGTGGCTCTTAGATAGAGACTCCCACCCAAGAGGCAGCTCCCTGTTGCAGCTCTGACTTTGGACCACGAGATCCTGGTCCTAATGGAACTTCGGCAGCACTGAACGCTGCTGCAGAGCTCTCGAGGATCCGGCACCCCACACCGGGTTGTGGCAGCTCTCTTGTGAGTCCTGCTTTCTTTCTGCTCAGATAATACCGCGCTGCACTTTTTTCCTTCTTTCTGTGATACAATCTAAAAATGTGGCACCCTGCAATGTTATTGGAGATTAAATTCATAATTATGAATTTCCTTGCTTTTGTGAGTTTGCCTCAGATCCTTAACATTTTTAATGTCATTTTTATGCGAATTTCCATGCTATTTTAATTCATTAGTCATGGGCTATCATTTTTCGATGTAATTACTGTAATTTCATCAAGTGACATAATTACAGTAAATACTTTGAGTAATTACTATTCATATGGAAAAAAGATATCTGGAGGTGTAATAATGTCATATAATAAAATATTTATGATGTGTAAAGACAAATTATGATGACATATTTACAGCATGTAATGGCATGACAGCATTCCATATTTACCTTGGGCAAGGAGAATGACATAAAAGCAAGTTTCAGTGACATCATCTGTTGGTAACTAGTACAAAGAGTTGTGCAGCATCCAGGTACAAAAAAAAATAAATAAATCAGTAAGTCTAGTCTTTTAAAAATAAATAATCCCCACCCCTTCCCCCATCCTCAGAAATGCTGCAAAAAGTCAGAGCGTTGATCTTGTGCCAGCTGCGGACAAGGGAAGGGTTTATGCCGGGTGGACATCAGGGGACAGATGATGGTGACGTAGGAGAGCAGAGCATAACGCATATGCCCAAAGAGGGCTATGTAGCTTGCCCAGGTAGGCTGATATTTGAGGCTTTGCTTCTGCAAATTCAGGAGGAGTCACACAGCATCGTGTGTAGGGACGCTCCACGCACCTACTGTGCCTGCAGTGTTTGTAGCTAGAGGGATATTTTGCTTTACAACGTGCTTGGGCTGTACTCTCGGGGGCATTTCCCGAAGGGTGTCACAGTCCGTGGTTTCTGGTGCGGGGTCACACTCATACCTTGGGCCACACAACGCGTTCCATCTTGAGGAGCAGGAAAGTCTCAAGGCATGCTCATTGAAAACCAATTGATTAATTTATTGCAAACTATAGCATCACTTTTTTCCCTATGTGGGTTGCAGATCACTCTTAAAAGTCTCTCTGCCCTGCTGAAAGGTGGGGTCTCTTACTGGGGTTTTACAATAAATCAAAGTATTTTTCTCTAGTTCTGGAAGAAACATTGTAAAATTTATATTATCCTTTGTGCATCTATGACTCACAATAAAGTTGCTTAGGACAAAAGCCAAAACAAGGAGGGTTTGGAAGAAGAATAATTCTTCGGGGAATCAGAAGAAAATCAGATTGATAAAACATGGTAGAATTTTGGGACTGTTATTGGCCTTCACAGGAGAGAACCACAGGAGGCAAATATTTTTTTTTTTTTTTTTAATCTAGGGCTCTGACAGACCCTAAAAGAGTCAAAGAGTGTGATCGACTCTGCCTTCCTGTGGTTTTAGTTTGGTAAGCCTCAGTGCCACCATTACGGTAGACAGTGAACACCTAGTGTCAAGCAGATATATATATATACCTATATTATATAGAGAGACATATAGATACCTGTGTTATACCTGCACACGTTATTGAATGTGTATGTCATTTGTATATATTAGCAAAACCAGACCCTTGTTACTCTTGGAGAATGAACCACCACTTGATTTACAAACTTGCAGAGGTTTTGAAAGGTGTTAATAAACTTCAGTGCGCTGTAGACAATGCTAAATTGCTTGCCAAAGCCCCGGGCTAAGTTGGTCTTGTAAAGCTTAAGCCAGATCCTCGGAACGTGCAAGCAAAGCCAAAGAACGAAGTAAAAGAAAAAAAAAATTAGAAATCAGCTGCTCAAGAAGGAATATTCTTGCCAGTAACATGACAGAGTCAAGTTAATTCAAAGTGATTCTAACAAGAAAGACAAGGGTGGTTGCTTTTATTTTCGTTTTTGTTAGGGTATTGCTGGCCAGCTCGGCATCCTGCATGATTGACGCATGATACGGCTAGGCGGAACGAAGACATCTCGCACATGTTTTTGCTCTGAAGAGCGGTAGCGCTGGTGGCTGCGGCGTGGAGCTGTGCCAAGCTGTTGAGGCGGGAGCGGGGCGCTGGCCTGGTTCTCAGCCTGTGCCTTTCCGAATACTGGTCCCACTTTTTTGGGAAGACTGTGAGTGCAAGCTTTCCTGCCCCACAAGGTGTTGATGCATCGCTGACAGTAACACCGAATCAGCTCATTAACTCTTCCCAGCAGCCCAAACCTGCAGAGACAAGTTTGGGTGGGAAATCCCAACCGCAATCAGCATTTATGCTCTTTTTTTGGCTGTTTAATTTGCAGCCACTGAGGTTGACCTTGGCTTCGGCGCACCTGCTCGCACAGTTGAGGAACTGCAGGTTTCCTTGGCCTTTTTCATGGGATCATTCAGCAACAAAACGTATGCCAGGCTTGGCTAAAAAGAAAGAACGAAAAAATATCTACCTTGAAATACCAACTTATTAGTGCGTATCACGTGTTCTTCCCAATCAAGAAAATCTTCTCAATCACGAGAGAAGAATATGAGTTTCTAAACCAGCCGCTTTCCTCAGGATGACGTGACATGAGCCTAGGGAGGGAGTGGGAGAAGAACCACCCAAATAAAGCAGCTCCCTCCATCTTGGCTTGGCAAAAAGTCCACGGGAGTCGGAAGCGGTTAATCTCTGTTTCCAGTGATCGGAAGGGAAAAATCTCTAACCCCCTTTTGGTGCCTTTGCCTTTGCCAGCACCTGTGTCCGAGGTGTGGGCTGGCCCATTCCAGCCCCTGATTATATCTTTAACATATATAAGAATTAAGTATGTACACACATTTATATATATATCTGCACGCACACATATAAGCAGTGTGGCTCAATCCGGCGAGCGCAGGGTCAGGTCTCCTGGTCTGGCAAGGGGCATCGCTTGGTGCCATAAATGTCAGGCAACCAGCAGGGCACCGCGGCAGGGGGAGCAAACACAGGATGGGGAGAAAAAGTCATTTATGGAGAAATGTGGTTGCCCCTCACCCTCACCCCAATGGCTGGTGCCCCCCAAATTGGGCTCCTGTGGAAAATAAAAAACACTTTTTTAGCAGTAGCCAGAGCCTGCAGGGCCAAACCGACCATTAGCAGTCGTTTCCAGGCTTTTCCAAATCGTGGTCTGTTAACTAAGTTACTAGAATTTAAAGGAAAAAAAAGAAGTCTAACCATTTATTATGAGTGAAATCAAAGTCAGCGCTCTCTTCCAATAAACTTTTAAGTGCCGCTGCGGTTTTTTTTGTATTGTCTTTCATGAAGGCACTTGCTTCCAGACTGTATTAACAAAATATCTTGTTTGACAGATATCATCTCGGCAGACAGGTTGTCTAATCTGTTTTATTGACAAATTGACTTATTATTTGACCAACTTGAATATAGTCTTCAAGATATATTTCTATTATAAAAAAGGTAGACCGAATAGAGAATAATGTGTTTAGTCCATCATCCTCTTTCAGCTGTCATTTAAACACCGGTGTGTCTGTGAGGGAAGAAAAGAAAAGTTAGACGCTGTTTTGATCATGCTGTCAGAGTTGTCGTTATTGTCTGTGAGGGAATCGCCTATGTAATTTCTTCTTCCTTGATACGATAATATATTGACCTTCCCCATTCAGTCGGAAGAAAGCAGGTTCGCGTGGCTCTACCCACCACCCACGTGCGGTTTCGTGTTCTCTCAGGAGAGAAACAAAGCGTCTCCGAGAGCCCGCGTCCCTCATCCTTCACGTCCCTGCCCGCGCTTTCAGCGGGACCTGGAAACCAGGCAGAGTTAGGAGGGGTCCCTTGCCAAAGTTAGAAATACTTAGAAATAAAATAAGCTGGATCTCTAGGCAACAAAGCAGTTATGTTACATTCTTTTCCATAAAGGTGCTGGCGGCTGTTCAGGGTATTTAAGTTGGTAAGTTGTGCTTGAAATGTTTCCAAAGGATAAAGAAGAGAAAATATAGACTAATTTGGTGAGCAGTTTGGCCCTGCCCTGGTCTCGTACCTGCAGATCCCTGGCGGAGCGGCCCCTGGAGCTGGTTGGGTTTAAGATGAAAACTACTGATTAAGGCACCTATTGCAGCGCTGGGCTGGAGCTGACGTGGTGCCCAGGCTGGGCGCTCGAGGCGGGAGAGCAAAACCTGCCCCCGAGCTCTGACTGATGGAGACCCGGCCACAGCAGAAAAGAAAAAAAAAAACCCCACAAACCACCCACAGTTTGCCCATCTTCAGGTACTTCTTTTTTTTTAATTCCGTTTTTTTTCTCCAGCCACAGACGCTTCATGCCGCGCTTGCCCAAGAGCTTTTCCCCGGGGCTGATAATACCCCGCGCCGCCGCAGTGCCTTTGACCCGAAGGTCCGCGCGCGCGTTGCGGGCGTTACCGCCTTGAGCCTCCGAGCAGCCCTTTGAAGCACGCGGGCAGCGCCGCAGAGCCGCGGCCAGGGCTGCGGCATTTCCCCGCAGCGGCACAGCGAGTCCCCGACAGGGCGGCAGGGACGCTGCCCCCGGCCTGCGGGGACAAGGCACCGCGGGCTGGCGAGGCGGCAAAGCCGCATGCCCTGCACAGCCCGGCACGGGGAGAGGGCGGACGGAGCCCGCCGGGCTGAACCGCCTGTCGGGGCTGCGAGGGGAGCCCTGCTGGGCATTAAGCGCTCTTCCCCTCCCTGGCTGCCAAGGAGCCCGCGGTACTGTGTCAACAGGAGAAGGAAAATGAAGAACCAAAAACAATTATACAATAAAAATACATAAATAATAACAAGTGAACTCTCTCCCGTGTTTTTTCTCGTGGCCCCCAGCGCCGCGGGCCTGGAGTGCCTCGTGGAGCGCGTCAGCTTCCCCATAACCTTTCGTGGTTTCCGTCTGGGGCTCTTTGCGCTTTCCTGCACACGTATATCTGTATGGTACGTTCTCGGCAGGAATGAGATAATTGTCACAAGTTTTTCTTTTTTAAATAGATTAATGTCATAATTATCCTCATTTTCTTCCTTCCTGCTACAGGCAATTGCTGCAACGCTTTAGCAATTTCTTTTTCTTTTTTTCTAAAAAGAAAAAAAAATGCAGAATTTGACTAGGGAAAGACCTGTTACCTTTCCCAACCTAGACCATGATAGCAGATGAGCCCATTGTGGCCGCGATCGGTCCCCGGGGCTTTCTGGTAGACGCGTGCTGTGCTGGGTCACGGATACTTCAGGATAAGGAGATGGGAAGGTGTTCAAGGGTGCTGCCATTTATTGGGTACTTCCAGGTATTGCACGGAGGGCCCCAGCACGTTGGGACTTTCTGCCGAGCTCGGAGCAGAGCTATTTTCTCCAAGGTTTTGTGTCGTTGCTGTTTATGGTCGGGTGTTTTCCCTCAGTTTGCTTTGGTACCTGAACTAAACAGACCCGCCTGCCGAAAATGAGCCCGACCTGGGAGACGGCAGCTGCCCAACTTCTGGGCTCAAACGGCCCCATCTGGGAACGGCTCTGGCTCTGCCCAGGGCACTGCTCGCTGCGGGGCAGCCGGCACCACATCCTGTGCTGCGCTGCTCAGGACCACCTTTCTTCTGCTGCTTTAACACCGGTATCTTAATTTGCTCCCGTGATTTGATGAAAACTTGGAATTTAGGAGTGGCCCGGAATGCTGACACCGATTTTTTGGCTCCCTGAGCCCAGCCGTTTTGTTCTCCCGATGCGAAAATTTAAGAGCACGACCTTTGCTGTAAGAAGTGGCAAACACAGTATAGGTAAAGAACACATTTGCTGTTTTATTGGTGCCTTGCAGGGCAATAATACTGAAAAAAGGGGAATGCAAAAGAAACAAAAAAACAAGAAAACAAAAAACCAAAACCAAATATCCCAGGATAGTGGCAACCCACATTGTATTTTTTTAAAGAGTACATCAACTCCCGTGTTTTTTTATTTATTGTGGCATGAATGATAACATAAAACCAAAACATGAAAATATACAACTTATATTACACTATGTGTTATGAACAAAATATAAATCTATAACTCTATGTTATATTTACATAATTATTTCTTTTATTAAATTTCAAGTGAGATGGTAGGTTGCACATACTTTGTTTTAAGCTCCAGGCATTTGATTGTCTCTATTTCTTTTCTATTTTTCACTTCACTTGTAAAATCCAAAATGTTAGAAGGAGTAAAAGAGCTTTAGAGCCAACGGAGCTATATAAATACTGTTTCAGCAAACCAGTGGCAAAAGCACTGGGGAGTAGAGAAATCAGTCAGTAGAAAAAACGAACTTGACACGTTCTTCAATCTGGGAAACCGACAAGTTAAGATAAAGTTGAAAAAATGTAAATATAAACCAAGCTAAGCATCCAGCCCATGCCCTGTGAAGTGAGGATGCACTTGAATCCACACCTAGTGAATTACTCGTGCTTCTTTGCAAAACTGAAGATACGATGCTATCAAGAAGTGGGCAGACAAAGATACTTCCCGTTCGATAGATCATGCCCTTAAACATACGAGACATTATATAGTCACCATTCTTTCTAGCGGATGAATTCTTGCTAAGTAAGGTCTATGTTTCCACGGAGTATAATTATTTTTGATGTTACAAACGTGATGTCAGAGGCTTCTTCGGGGACAATAACAGCTCATCTCTTTGGATTAAAAAGCTCTGGAAATGTG
Organism: Nothocercus julius; assembly: GCA_013398735.1. NCBI lineage: Eukaryota > Metazoa > Chordata > Aves > Tinamiformes > Tinamidae > Nothocercus > Nothocercus julius. The sequence goes on from VZSV01000089.1 coordinate 2,533,891, forward strand.
CTGTAAAAAGGTTAAAGACAATTTACTTTCTAAAAAATGATTTAATTAAAGAGAGAGTCTACTGCAGTAACCAAATCTTTGAAATAATGTCTTCGAAGAAAGAATTTCTTCCATATGCATTCGTAATAAGAGGATTTGGTTACAAAACTAATTAAATGCTGTAATAATAGCTAGTGTTCTTTTCTGGGGGCCTGATTAATATAGCGGAACGGTTAAATAAAGATGTTAAATGCACTTAAAAATCCTATTTTACTAATATAAGGCATGAATAAATTGAAAAAAGGATATACTCTGTGTTATTTAATTGAGCTTAGAAGCAAGTGCCTCAGTTTTTCTTCCCTATCTTCCTTTCCTTCTGTCTTCCTCTCTTTCCCCCTTTCCCCCAGTGCTGGTGCTGCTCCTTGGGATGCTCCTGGTGGAGGAAGCTCCCGGGACGCGGGGGAATGGGAAGCGCGACCTCGGCGGCTCCGCCACGGCCGTCCTCGCTCGCCGGGATGCCGGGAAGGGGGGAAGGAGGCCCACGGCGGCACGGGGGCCCTGGCGTGCTCTGAGGTTAACACCATCCTCATCTCCGCTAATCTGTTTTTCCTACGAGCTCCAGGGCGCAGAGCCCGGGA
>VZSV01000089.1:2537588-2654238 GCA_013398735.1 Nothocercus julius
AAAAAAAAAAAAAAAAAAATTATTTCTCTTTAAACTGTAGCACAAAACAACAAAACACATTCACAAGCCACTTGTTGGCACTGTGTACCTGAGTGAGAATTTCTAGAACATTGTAGAACAAACAGCCATAAAGTTTATTTGAAAAAAAAAATAATAATAATAAAAGGTCGACGGGTAAGACTTCAGTGCTTGGGTATAGCAGCTGAATTACTGGCATTATTTTACCCATAGCTTATTTCATTCTGCTGTTGTTGTCGTCGTTGTCTTTGTTTCCTTTCTTCTGAGCCTTTTTTTTTTCCGATGCAGGCTGATGTCTATTAGTCAGCTGATGTCCCAACTAGTTAAGACTAACAGTTAAAGTAACAGTCAGTGTATGAGAAAGTTAATGTGCTTGGCCACTGGCAAGGATAAACCAGACGGGGCTTTATTTATCTGTTTTTCCTTTTCTCCTTGGAGTCCTGCAGGTCACGCGAGGGGTGCACCCTGATCAGTTGGCTTGCCCCGCGATGTGATTTTCACTGTCACTGCCATAGTCCACATCGGGGTCATCCTCTTCCTCATCGTACTCGTCGTAGATTTCTCCGTTGACGTCCTCGGGCTGCATCTCCTCCTTGATGTGCGGCTCCTCGCCTTTGATGCCGTAAGTGCTCTGGATGACGGGCATGCCGGGCTCCGGGCTGCTGGAGACGCTCGAGTGCTCGGAGGGCAGGTGTGGGGAAGGCATTCCGGCCATGGCGATGGCGCCCGGGTACACTACGCCCGCCGTGGCAATGGGAATCTGTGCTTGTTGCCTGCCGGGGAAGAGGAGGAGAAGGGTGTCTCAGCATGGGAAGGCGCAGGGGAGCAGGGGAGGCCTTGCAAGCGCGCAGCGTGCGCGCTCGCCCGTGCCGGAGGGGTCCCTGGATGGCCGCACGAGACAAGCCGTACGCCAGCACTGCAGCCTCGCCAGCGGGCTCTGCTGAAGCAAACGGCAAGCCCGAACCGACCTCCCTGATAAAGAAACTCTGCAAACATCTGGACACCTGCCCCCGAACTACGCGCTGCAGCTCACCTGCCTGTGACGCAAACGTCTCTGCTGGGTAAACTGCCCATGCCCTGAGCTGCCAGCTGGAGATAAACATCCTCCCCACTGCGCCGCTCCAACTCAACAAACCTTCCTCTGAAATAATCCCAAGCTGCTGGCAGGGCTAGAAACAAAAGTGACACGCAGCCAGCGGCGGAGAGGAGGTGTGGGCCGCGCAGTTTGCACAGGAATGGGAAGGTGCTGCAGGAAAGGACCTGTGGATCAGGAGAAGGCAAAGCTGCCCCTCTCGTTCAGAGACCTGGCAATTGCTAGAGAGAGGAACGGGGGGATTTGGGGTGTAACAGGAGTTTACAGGATGATCTCTGGGGGCCTCCCACCGGATGGTGACCGTGGCACTTGTGAAAAGCAGAATTTTTCAAGGAGGGCAGATAAAACTGGGAAAAGCCAGATTTAAAATGGGAGCTTGCATTATTTAAAAATAAATAAAAAAGCAAGCAGGCAACATGAGCATTTGAGCAAATCCGCTATAGGATGTCTTTATGTAGAGCCTAAGCCTTGGAAACCTGTCTGTGGCAATGAAAGGAGAATTATGCCAGGCCATAGAAATTCCTTTTGCACCAAGAACACTAGCTGCGTTAGAGCAGTGTTTGTTTCCCTGAGAAGCTTCAGGGTCCCAACAAGCCTAGGGGTTTAAAATTCATGCTCCTTTTGTTTCCTTGCTGCATGAAGTAATTCCATTGCAGTAATACTCTTCAGTACATGCTGCACATTGTAATGTCATCAGCAGTGTGTCCATCTGCACTGAAAAGCCTTGCCACAGGAGACAGGACAGAGTCTCTGGAGATGAACATACTTAATTAAGAATGAAACCTTCCCCTGTTCCCCTGCCTGGCTGTGCCCGGGCTATACAGTAAGCCCTGCACACTGCAGTGATCCTCAAAGACTTCTGTCTGCCAAAGCGCTTTACATTTGTTTGCAACTGTCAGCTGTATTTTCAGATACTTCCTGCCTGCCGTCCTTTGCACCCACTGTCTCAGCTGAAGGTACAGTCCTTAAAGCGGCCCACGATCGAATCTGTATTTTAGCCTTACTTCAATGGGAGCGATCTGTTTTCGGGAGTCAGCGTTTCTGTAACTAGGATTCAGCACACTTAAATTGCTTTTAATATTTAACAATAGGAATACTGCGGCACTTAAATGGAACATTTCAGAGTGCTTTTCAAATATTCAATAACTTAAGAATAGTATTTTTCCACGTCCATAGTATGTCCACTCCAAAAGGTCTCAAAGCAGTTCTTAGCCACGGAAATTTTAGGGTTCACAGTGGTCTAGTGAGGTGAGCTTACTGTATCACCACTAAAGATAAGGATGCTAAGACAGAAAAGCATAAAGCACAAGAATTTTCCCAAATTCCCAATCCTTCCCCCTGTGATGCTTTCACACAGGTTTTTAGTATGTCTCAGCAGCTTAGTGCGAGCTCTTGAAAGCCCAATCCCTTATTTTGGTGCTCGAGGAGGAGTTGGATTTTTTGTTGAGAAGTTTAGCCTTGAATGACCTGTGCAGGGTGAAGCAGCAGATGGGGAACTAAAACCAGGAATGAAACTACAGGGCTGGGACTCCCAGCATCAGTGACCCCGCTGCAGCCATTGCCCGATTTGTCAGTAACTTCTATGAAGATTTCACCCCAGGTTCTGTGCTCTAACATCCCCATGTAAATTATGCCCAGAAATGTCTTGATTTCAATGTCAGCCTTGCTTAGAAAGCTAAATAATACCCAGAGTGTTACAAGGTTAATTTTTTTCCCATGATGAAGCATGCATGTTAACCAGATAAGCAGTGTTTTGGGGGCTCTGTTGCCACCTATTCTTTTTCCAGAAGGCCCCCCTCCTCTTTTTTTAATCTCTTGATGCCAAATGTTGGCTGACTTCCCTGTGTTTGTTTCAGTGCTTACCATTGGGATCGCTGGACCTGCCAGCGCCACAGGGTTAAGCAGCTCAAATTTCTCTGCTGAGCTGCTTATTATAACAATGCACATTGTAGCTGTTTAAAACACAGCCTGATGACACTTAGCAGTTGCTGGACAGATATTCTCTCCTTTATTGCTACTTCCAGCCCTTAACTAGAGAGACGTGCGACTCAGCTCAGTTAATATTAAAAGAATTCCCACTGTAGCCTGAGCCGAAACAGAAAATTCCATCTTTTCTGAGGCTGGCTTTGTTGCCATTCTGCTTTTTTTTTTTAAAGGTCAATGTGTAGCCTTTAATTTGCTGGAGTGAATACGAAAGTACTGTAGGACAGTTGATTACTTCTGATTCTTTTGACCTGCAGTAACCAAAACTAAGGGCTATCTGCAGAAGGAAACTACTTGTGCTTTTTCTAGGCAGATTTTAATCTGATTAAATAAAGCTCATCTATTAGCTGTTTATCTGAACAGCCGTCTTGAAACCTGCACTAAACACAGAGCGTTTAATTTACCACATTGGAAGACACTCCCTGGCACAACTAGTGCATCGCGATGAACATCAGGAGACAACTTCCTGCCTGATGTGAGCTAACTGAGCCAGACTTGTATTCCAGCTGAAGTTCAACACATTCAGCAGTCTTTTTGTGGGCTACTTGCCACAGATTGAACAGAATACAAGTATTTCTGGCTTTTGGATTGACAGACACCACCACAGATCCATTTGGACATGCCCTCTGAGGCTCTATCATAAATAACATTTATAAGACCTTATCAGAAGAGTTACATTTCACTAGATTTTTTTTCTTTTTTCCCAAGGGAAAAAGGGAAATGAGGAAATGAGGATGGTGGCTGAAGCTGTAAGACGGGTAAATTAGCATAACCAATAAAAAAATCCCAAACTGTCTAACTTTCTCCTGGAACTCATTGCTTTTAAGTATAAGCTTTGTATTCCACTAACAAGATATAATGCTCTTGCCCATAAAATATAACATTCAACCCAGTGAATTACAAATTCTCCCCAAGAAGAACAATTTTTGCTGAAATTAGCAAAATTAGTAGTTTTTAAAGGTCCCATACCCGACATTAAAGTACTGCCTCATCTCCTGGCGTCTGTTGCGCATGATAGCCTTGTACTCGCCAATGCGCAATTTTTTGCCATCTACAAGGCAGGTACGCTTCGGCCTTGGCTTGTATTTGTAGTCTGGGTATTTCTCCAGGTGCTGTTTGCTGAGTCGGGCCTGTTCCTCGTAGTATGGCTGCTTCTCTAGGTTTGTCATAGCTTTCCAGCGAGATCCTGTCACATGCACAAAAAGAAAAGGACGAGAAATGAGATCCTACTCCTCTGCAAGCACTGAAAGGAGAAACAAGTAGGTCACTCTGAACAAGATACCTACAGTCATATCACTTTGGGCGGTTGATCTGTCAGAGTTTTTAGACAAGGGTCAGGTCTTGTTTATACTTGGCTGGCAAACCTCCTGGGTATAGCCATGTGGCGCAGAAAGATGATATTGGAAGCTCTGAGTCAATAGTTTATTGAAACTTACCTATAGTATGATGTCTTCCGGGTGAGAAATAAATTCAATGAGCAATCCTTGGCACTTTTTAGAAAACTAGGTAACATATTTTAGTGGGCTGGCCAAAGATCCATGAGATGCACAACACCTGCCCTACTAAGTCTCCCTACACTTCCCTTTGGCCACAGGTTTGTTTCCACATCCTGTTCCAGAGCTCCTTTGAGCTGTGACCTAATCACGGCGCTCCACCAAGGCTGGATTAAGGCATAAACTCTGCTCGTATCTACAGCTTCATCTTTCCTGACAAATAAAGTATCCTTCCAGCTGCCACATTTCTGAAAAGCAGAACATGACCTGATCATAAAGGCTCTGCTGCCGGGTACACAAGCCTGCAAAGATGCCGAAGCAATGCCTCCAACAGCTATAAACTATCCCATATGTCTCAGTGGGGTGTTAACTCCCAGCCCCAGCCCTGATGAACATGGCCAGCTCCAGCCCCACAAAGAATCCAGTATGTCTCGTGCAGGGAAAAGCACCAGGATACCGGCACACCTCTCCTTGGGGCTGCACTGCGGCTTGATCGCTGGCGGCCTGCTCTCCGACACGCTGCCTGCCTTAGCGCCGCTATGTGAGCTAGGGAATTAATGAGGACTTTATATATACATATCCACATCTAAATAAACCTCCCAAAATTTATAAATTAATATTGCTTAAAGGACATACTATGGAGGCAGGAAGTAAAATTTCTTGAGCCTGTTATCCCATGCTATTTTTCCATGAACTACAGAAGAGCTTCAGGGTAAGATACATTTCAAATAACAAGGTTGGTTCAAGTGCAGAAGAAAAACTTGATTGGAAAATAGTCTATTTTCCAATTTAAAAAGAGTTTGAATAATTTCTCAATTTAATGGGTTCATAATGTCATATGTCATACTTGACTTCCTCTTTTTTTTTTTTTTTGGTTACTCATACTGTACTTAGCTCATGCCATTAGTCAGGCTGGTCTTAGCTCACTCTGCCTCCAAGACTTAACAGAGACAGACAGCTACCCCTTCTTGGGGAAGCAAACAGCTAGTTTATTTCTAAAAAAGGCCCTTTCTGATTATTGATATCATTTATTTCCAGTGGTTCTTGAAGCTTTATTCCAAGCAGTAGTTGGAACTTCTGGGATGAAAGGCTAGCAGGCTGGTACTGAATAGAAACCCAGCCTCACACCTAACTGATCTGAAAGTCTTCATGCTGAAGGGGAACAAGGGACATCCCTTTCTTTGTCAACATTGCGGAGGAATCAAACAGGTAGTTCTTCAGGTCACGTTTACAACACACAGCATACAGAGATTCTTCATCGGGCCTGCAATGGGCAAGATTTTATCCATACGAGCTTAGGTACAACACCATATTCATGTGACTATACTGTTTCTGTGCTTGCACTACAATTCTTGCATAGCACTTCATGTGGCCTATAGACTTCATAGCCAGTTTGGTGCTACCACAGGCACCTCTAACAGGGCACTGTATAATACAGAGCAGCAAAGCCCCTCTGTGTTCACAATCCTACTCAGTAGCTTTGTCCCCTGCAAAGAAATTATTCCTTTTTTTTTTTTTTTGGCAAGGGAAATGACTAGAAAAAGTGACACCAACTTTCCACATGTGGTACCTCCTTGACTTTGGGCTAGATGACATAGGGATAAACATGTGGGGACTGCCAAAACACTAGACACCTCCTAATGTTGGTTTAGTGAATAAGATGGAAACAGATAGGGCCCACGCTGGGTGATGGTAAGAACTCAGGGTAAAGCTTATGCAGCTCATACGGGAAGATGCCCACATGTAGGTCTACTTTCAGATTCTACCTCTTAGCCACTGGCAAACTGTTTTTTTAGCCTACGAAAAAAATGTTAAAAGTTTGTCTAACTAGAGTCCTCTAACCACAAACACGCTGTAGTTCTGGTGCCTTAAGGAAACAGCTCCAGCCCCTTTTCCTGCTACTGAAACAGTATTGAGTTATGAACAATAAGGCTGAAAGGCTCACAGACTTTAAGCAGATCTTCACAGTTGCTTTACATACTGTGTTCTCATTACCTTCTGTGTTCCTGCAACGCAGGAAATGAGTAATAGAGAGATATATTTTCAGATGGAGAGACAGAAAGACTGAAATCCAAATCAGCGCTGCAAAATTGTTGGGTTAATAATCTACCCCAGCCCAATTTCTCTGTCACTGACAGCTCGCTGGCCTTACTCCTACAGCCAGATCTGGACAGGCACAGCCCTATCCCTGTGCCTGTGCCTGTGCCTGTGCCTGTGCCTGTGCCTGTGCCTGTCCCTATCCCTATCCCTATCCCATGTGAAAGGGTTAGTAAATAGCGGGTGAAGTTAGCCACATATGTAAGTCTTTTCAGTATGAAAACTGAAATTTCAATGCATGGTATTGGTACATACAGTTACACATACAATATTTATACATAAATGTCACTCACTGCGTTTTTCCCTTGCTATGCACAAACTCAATACAACAAAAATCCTGGCAATCTCGCCTCTCTTCCTAGCAAATTTCTAATAGCTGCCTCCTGCAGTGATGCCTCCTCTTACTATGACTTTATTGTTTTTACAAAATACACAAAATATAATTTACTAGTATGTTTTGAAGTAGCATAAATAATTAAACAAAGTATACTGTCAAAGGCATTTTTGAAAAAGGGCACAGTTTGTGATGATAAATCCTTGATTTTTTTTCATTTTACTGTTTTCACTTATCTCCTTACTAATATGCAAAAGCCAGACAGAATCCTGATCCTTGCATTTTGAACCACAGACAAGCTATGCAGGTTCGGCATCTGATGGCACAGGTATGAAGGGGTATCATCAATCAACATACCAAAATCAGTTAAAAATATCTTGTGCTTGAACAAAATGTATTTGTGACAGCTTTATCTGACAGTACTTTATATGTTTATAAATACACGCATACATAGGCATGGATACCTATGCATGGTGCTAAGCCCAAGACCAAAAAAAGATGTCATTTAAGTGTCTTGATTTTTTTTTTTCTTTCTAGGGGAAGATTTACACCTTTTGAGTGCTTTCTGCTTACCATCTGTGTTTTAAAGCTTTGAGGGGGTCAAACATGCAAGGCTTTTCTCCTTGACTAAGAAGGCAAGCACCAGTTCCCTTCCATATGCACCTCCATAAAGCTGGGCAGAACTCACCCAAATCTCCCTGACCCAGTAGCTGAAGCACTTGGGAAAAGATTGGATAAACCCGGTATCACTGTAAGATTCGACAACACCAAGCGCAGCTCTTACCCCAGAATGAATGAGGGCAGCTATTGCTTTGCCCCAAGGAGCTTTTTATGAAGCCTGAGGGGAGCTGCAGAGGACCAGCCACCTGCAGATGCAGGTGACAGCACCCGAACAGCACCTACAGAAGCACCACTGCTAGGCGAGCTTAGGAGCTCTGCCTACAGTTCATTTTCAGCCAAATTTCTGTGATAAGACCTTTCAGCTGTGTATAATATTGCCTGACTTTTACCAACTTTTAGTCTGTTAGGCTGACATTTTTTAAGCTGAGTGCCTGGATCAGGCTGATTTTGTGTTTAAAAATACGCACAAACACACATGCATATAATGTATGTGTATATGCATATATTCACACGCACATAAATATCTTCATGAGAGTTTTGGAAGGTAGTTTATAGCTTTATCTTTTCCTAATCTTCTTATGTATATTTTCCCTAGAATAAATCATTTACAAAACTATCTAAACAATGCATTATTAAATTGAAAGGGTCCAGCAGACCCTTTTTAGCACTTTTTTTTTAACAATTTACTAAAAAAAAACATCATCCACAAGTTTAAGTTGCAATGAACAGATGGATGACAAACGTATGCACAGATGAATTTAGTGACAAATCCATGTATCTAATTTTTATGCTCCAAACATAATACCACAGTGTCAAACATAATCCCTAGAGAATTCTAATGCTGGGAAGGGCATCTTCTCTCATTTTACTATAAAAATGACCCTTGATCAGTGACAGCTTCATTTAAGCTACTCTCTATGACAATGAGCTCTCTGACCTCAATGTGTATGAGTATTGCTGAAAGAAAAGAAAAGAAAAAAAAGGTAAGGAAATACTGTGGAGGTCTAATAAAAAGCCCCTAATACCTGGCTGAGCTGTAAGTTTCTAGTTACTCACCCTATGCCAGTTAACAGGGAGCTCCCTGCTGACTTCAAAAGATTGGCCTTTTGCAATTGAGAGAAGACCTTTCTAATGTTTCTGTCAAGCACGAAGACATGAGGGCATCCCTCTCTATTGCAGAGGAGGAGCAAAAAAATTAAATGTGGTGCTGGAAAGAAATAGAAACATCTTATCTAACTGCTTTCAAACTTTGCTTTTCCCTATATCTGGCAGCAAAACAGTAAAGAGTTTGGAGTCAGCTATACTGTCTGTCACCTCAACAGGATCTGTAATGAATTTGCACATTTTACTCCAACTACTGTATATCTAATCAGAAAAAGATGTCCCCATATCTCCCTGATCGAGCGCCAAATAGTAAAAGGTGATTCCTTATGTTAACAATTTCAGCAGAATGGCTTATTAAAACCAGATTTTAGGGTATTATAAAATGCTTAGAAGCCCTTTAAAATGTCAACCAGGATCCCCTGAGACTGCGTAAAATGTCAGCCCAGCTCAAGCGCCTGTTTTAAGCAGAATGAATTAGCAGCGTGCTGTCGGAGGTTGTTATCCAAAACAATCAGTTAAGAGGGAAAACATCAAGCTCTCTTTGTACTTTCTATATGAAAAGGGCCATTCAGAGTGATCTTGTAGATTTCTGAAGCTGATTATTTAAAAACAGGCTTAATCAGCCCGTCTCTCAATTTAGCAACAGACCGAAACTATTACTGCCCTGTCCTCAGTCTAATCACATCATACACCTGTAACCAGTATAATCCCTTTCAACCAGTATAAGGTTATTTTACCATCACCATAACCTATTTAGCTGTCTAATCCTGTTCCTATAACTAATCTAATCATCTCGTACCACCCTTTTAATCATGGGTTAATATCATCACATCTGCCATCCGTAGCCAATACATTCTGCCTCTCAGACCAATTTAATCTCATTGCCACTTGCCCCCCGCTACCTTTTCATACTGCCACTCTAATCAAGCTAAACCTCAAGCCTCTGACCAGTCTAAACTCAGAATATTTACCAGCCTTGTAGCCAGTTAATGCTGCCATTATAATCAATCTACAGCTCTCCACAGTTGTCTGCACAGCAGATCTGTAGGCCAAGTTAACACGTCTCCTGCTTAAACCTTTGCCCATGGCCTTATGAATGCCTATGGTCTATAACACAGTCTTGATCAGCAAACATGCAATATCTCAGATTTGGTCACAGGTTTTGTGGTTTGGTTTGTTTAGTTTTGTATTTTTTTTCTTGCCAGAAGGGCAATTCATTGGCCACAGTAATCCTCACTTATTCACCTTCTATATCGTTCAGCATGTTGTAGAGGAGTAACTGAGGACAGAATGTGTTCTGGGAATTAGAGTAAGTAGTGAAAAGTTGGAGGTCTACTGCATATAAATTAGCAGATGATGTTCATGACAAGTATATATAGCTTGTGATGTGCAGAGGAGAGGATATGGAAATTAGCTCTGATGTTTCTATTCTGATTTCAGGAGTCTTTTCAGAATATTTAGAATAAAAGCAGCTTCTGATAGAGATCATGTACTAAAAGTAATCAGAACATAATAAAACAATTTAAAACCATAAGGTATACAAAATAACAAGAACGTATTTTAGGATCCTTCCCCTATGGTCACTGGTTTGAACAGAAAGTACTATAGTATAAAATAAATACTGTGGCAAGCTACCACATATAATCTAATTACATGAAATATGTGGGCAAATATATGTCATTTTCTGTCTGTTCAGCAGCCTAACGATATGGACTGGTTTGATCTATTCAGTTAACATTTTCACACCAGAACCACCACCACACTCTGAGTAACTACAAAGACACAAGAGCACTTCAGATTGTGGTTAATGCCACTGGGCAGCAGGGTGGAAGCCTGTATTGCTGATGTCCTTGATGCAGTCACTAAGTAGCTAAGGAGATGACCTAGAGACAGTAATTCTGTTCGATGCCAGGTGCTCAGTTCTTTTAAAACATAAGTGCCAAGTTTTGATACAGAAAGAACAGCGCTCTGTGATTCTTACCTAGTATCTTGCTGATATTGGAGTTGTGCATGTCAGGGAAGGCTTGAAGGATCTTCCTTCGTTCGTCTTTAGCCCACACCATGAATGCATTCATTGGACGCTTGATATGGGGCTCGTTGCTACCACGCCCTCTGGATTCCCGATAAATTCGAGATTCTGAAACTCCTGCACTTCCTAAACAGAGAGGGAAAATCATGTCCAATTTGGGTTTCATTCTACAGCTTCCGCTGCCATCAGTAATCTACTTTGGGTGAAGTGCATTCAGTGACTCAGTGTTCACTGTAAGTTAATGGTGTTTCTTCTTTCACTTGAAGCAGTAGGTAATCACCATATATTGTATATTATGTCCAATATTTAGTTACTCTATTAATTCAGTATCACATGGTATAAACAGACTTGATGAAGAGTCCCAATTGCTTTTTAACACAAAGCATTAAACAGCTTTTCTAAAACATTCTTTACTACCTCATTCCCTAAAATTGGCTCTCATCAATGTAGATTTTCTTCTTTTCTTCTTGGCCAGACTATTTTACTTTTTTTCTGGCTTTTTTTTTTCTGTAATGTAAATAGTGTTATACAGTAACATCAGGCTAAGCAAGTCTCTAACTAGCAAATAGGCATGTACACATCTACTTATTCTTGTGCTTACACCTCCACAACAACTCAAGAAATGGCAGAGAAAGAAAGAAACATTAGCTTTGCTTCATCAAATCCAAACAAGTTCCCATAGATGTACAGCGTGCCTCATGCAGGGATGATCAGCTCTATAATTCGTGGACTCTCTGCAATCTCATTTATCCTACATCTATTTGCCTCCTTTATTCCCTTTTGCCATCAGAAATGCATTCTTGGCCCAGCCTTGACAAACGCAGCATACAAGAGAGGAGGCTAAACAACACCTGCAGACTTAAAGCCCCACATGATGAATCATTTTTCCTGCCTTGTTTCGAAGCTGCTTACTGCTTCTCCCTCTTTCCCCTCACACACCTCCACAGCACTTGAACTCTCCTCCAGAGTCTGATGATATGTGCACACAAAACTGGAAATAAGGGTAAGCCGTTCGTACTGACCGTCAGAATCTCCACTCATGTTGAAATCCATCATTGCGTGGCTAAACTTCCCGTCTTCACTCTGTTTTACTGCCAGTTGCTGAGTCAGGGTCTCCAGTGTTGTTTTGTCCTACGCAGGGAAGATGACAGGATTTTATATGGAAAATCATTAAGTATTGCAACCACAAAGTTCATAGGTAATTGAGAAGGTTGACAGGGAAGACGGATAACAATTAATTCAGAGCAGTTTACTGAGCCAGGTACTTAAGAACACACCACTGTTTTTTCTGGAATGGATAGAGTTGCATACTCTATGATGCCCTTTTAAAAATGTGCTTATTAGCTAGCGATGAGCAACCATCAGTGTTGAAAAGATTCGTTTAGTTAAACATGATAGAACTGGATTCACATCTGAAGAATACTTCAACTCTCTGCATCCCGGGGTCTGTAAAGCTGGCCTGGAAATTTACATGATACATGCTCTTTTGCAACATATTTATTGTTCTACTATTTTCAGCCCAAAATCAAAAGTGCAAAGACACAGGCAATTCACAGGCAAAAAAAAAAACCCTCTTTTTGACCCAGGCCTCAGGAAAGGGTCAACGTGAATGAAGCACAAGCTCTGTGCAGGGGTTCGTGTTCTTGCCCGGCCCTCCTAACACCTCGTCCGTCACTCATGTACTCAGAACTATCTGTGAACCCTGGATTGCAACAGGGTAGTGAGCGCTGCCAATTAATCTGTCAGGCTGCAGGGGTGTCGAAAGACATTGCCAGAACAACATGCCAGGGCAATTAATTCCAGTGTTCTCCTCAAAACACCTCTCTTCCTTCTGAAGTGTTTAACTTCACAAACACAAAGGTGTTCCATTTTCCAACTGTTTGTGTTTGCCCTGTGCAGATTGCTCACAAACACTCTATCTTCCTGACAATCATACATTTAAAAATAAATCTTTCGGGAAAGCAATACTAACATTTCAAAATGTTAGGCACTGTGCCTTTCGCAAAGCTAAGAAAAACGACACGATACTGAATTATCATAAAGTGGCTCCAGTTGAAAAAAATCCTTTTGAGCTTCTTCCTGAAAGAAATACTGCTGTTTTGTTGATCTGTTCCACTCCTGATGACTGTAAAATATCAGCAAGTTAAAAAACTCTCAGATTTCACATGGCAACTAGAGACTTTACAACTATTCTGTGTAGCCTAATACTGTCACTGAGTTGTATTATAGAAGAAAACAGAAAAGGGAACAATATGAACAGTGAAATGTTTCCTCAACGTGATGTCCTGCATCTGCAATTCAAAGAACAGTTCAAATTCATAGAATTCATTTCATGGTGCTTTTCTTGAAAGATTTAAAAATGAGGCCAATCTGTTCAGCTTGGTGCGCTTACATACAGTTCAGGGACATCAGGTTAACTTTGTTTTTCTGCGCTTTCTTTCTTTGTTGTTGTGCTTCAGCTTTGCGCTCCCTGGGCTCTCCCTATAACTACACCTATCACCGCTGAAACGGTGCAAGACAGATGATCCTCTAGGTGTTTTCAGGGAAATCACAGGCGGCAGAGTCTGCCGATCACAACCAAGAGGGTTGCTGTGATGCTACCACGCAGTGCAGACCCAGGCAGCTTGGAGATGCTGTGCATGAGCACCTGAACTTCTCAGGTATTCATCTCCGCCGAACTCTTTACTGTGCTGTGTTTAACTTAGCTCTCCCTTCCAAAGCAGCCTGTGAGCAGTCTGAAACTCATAGGTTGACTCCATTTCACTCCAAATGGATCTCAGATCTGTAATGCAACATTTTTTTTTTCTTAAAAAAACAAAACAAAACAAAACTATGTAGCATTGATTTCACAATGATAAGAGTTCAAATTTTTTTAGGTCAGCAGTCGTTTAAAAATGCTGTGACTAACCTAAAACACAAGAGAAGATACTCCTTTGGCTTATGATGGGAAGGAAGAGTTACTCTTCTACAGATTTTTCTTGAATCATGCATAAACCTCTTAGAGAAACAGGGCTATGAGTGCAAAGGGCACAGGCTTAACAGCTTTTTCTATATGCAGTAAATGCAGCTGCTGAAGGCAGTTCCATTCAGAACCGCATCCCACCACCACGATCTGATTGAGTCTTAAGGTCAGTGAATACTCTGGCGGGCTGTCTGCAAGGTACACCCAGGGTACGGCTCGTTTATCAGCGTTTGACTTAACAAGCTGCAGATGCTCTGCTGCTATCCATCTCAGGAGCAGTTTTGCATTTGGAGGTGCGGTCACACTAGTCGAAGCGAGCGGGTGAAGGCATGATGGAAGAGGGATGCCAGGAGCGTGCGGCGCTCATGGCGTGGGGCTCGCGCTCTAGACACTTGGAACATGAGTGATCAGGGAGTCCCTGCCTTCAACAAGCTGTCAGTTTGCCTCCTGCTTCTTAAACACACCGAATTATAAAATAATTGAGGCAATAATTATCAGGACTATGCAGTGAGACTATAAGGCAGAAGGTTAAAAGAATTTCTGGGGGATGTTGAAACAGAGGATGTCAAAGCACCCTGTTTTACTTTTCTGTGTAAATGCAGGCTCAGAGAAGAGTAAGGCCTGCTCTTTCCCAGAGCTTTCCTGCAACAGTATTAGAGAAAGAGAAACAGAACAGAGACACTCATGTGCTATGAGAATGGGCAGGATATAAAAACCAGACTATTTAACTAGTGCCAGTCCTGATTTCCAGTCCTACACTCTTCCGATTAAATATACTGCTGCTGATTGTCCCCCAACCTTACATATAGAAATGCTTATAATTACAGAATATTCAAAAGGATGCAAGCATAAATAAGTAAATAAATAAAGAAGTCTTGCAGCATTCCTACATTGTGTTTTGCTTAAAGAGAGGAGTTGATGGGTTACAGCATCCCATTTGATGGAAGCAGCTCTCTCACATCTTTCAGTTTAGGGAGAAAGTATTCATGGAGGCTTCAAAGAAACAAAGGGAAAAAAACATTTCCTCCCCGACCCCAAATTAACTTACGACATGCTGACAATGCCAGAGCAGCCTCCTCACACACAACCTATTTAATAACTTCAGACAGATGCACACAATGGGTTTGGGCCTTCACAAAAAGAGGATCTATTTGTCCTCATTATCTTAATTTGGTTGCAGATTACACATTCTGCAAACTGTCACCACTCCTTTGTGGTGCAGTAGTGGTGTAAACAGTAGCAAGCCATAGTACCATCCCGTGATAACAGATGGGCTACACGTATGTTGGGTGCAGCAGCAAACTTCTAATAAAGCAGTTGTTACAAAGCATTAGTACCGAAGAAACAGTGGCACATTCCCGCACACTGTGCTGCATCGGGCCTTAAACTTATCTCATCGTTATATCAAGCTCTATGTGTATCTACCAGGCATAGAAAGAAAGGGAGAGTTGGGGAGATGAGATCCAAAAGCTGAGGAGGAAATAAGCAGTGTGATAATCCCTACTCCTTAGCTTTGCCCCATACCCTGAAGCTATCAATCAGTGACATTCATGACAAGAGCAATGCATGGATGGCATCAAACACAGCCTCGAACGAGTAACACTGGCGCTCTGGAAAGAGCTGGCAAGGCTGGTGCAGACCCAGAAAAGAGGTGAAGAGGCTGGCTTGTGAGACTTGCTAAAAATAAGACTGCAGAAAGCAAAGGAAGACAGTAAGGATCACTTCTGCTCTTGCAGAAAAAGGAACTCTTGCTGAAGATGAAGTGATTCTCTTTCTTTTAAATTTCTGAATTTTGGATCTGTCCCCAGAAGACTGAATAGACATCTTAAAACATTCTTCTCCTCTTCAGCCTCTGAGTCTATGAAAAATTTAGGCAGTTTGAGGCAAGCTGTCCTAATGGTCCTTCCTATTAGATGTAGGAGACTGAGATCTCTGTTGTCTGGATAATTTCAAAATCTAATAGGAAAAACAGAGAAGATAATACTTTAGAGCACAATCCTGCAGATCCCCATTGTTCAAAGAATAACCAGACAGCTCTTAGCAATAGTCACAATGTGCTAAGAAATTTCAAAAACTTTACTAATCAAAGAAAGCAACCTGTTGGAGAAGAATGATGTGCAGTAGAGCTCCTAGCAATTTTCTAGTTACATTTAAGAGAACAAAAAAAGAAGACACACTCAGAATGTGTCACACAGAAAATACATATATATATATATGTATACATATAAAGTATAAATGACTAAGCACTGCAACTCAGACTCGGTTCTGTGGTCAGCTACAAAAGTTACTTGGCTCTGTGTCATGGATAGCTGTCATAGCTTAACAAAACATTGATCTAAAAATGACGAGAACTTGGTTGCAGTCTCTTTCATAGAAGAAACATAAAACAAGGAGAGTCAAAACATATGTAGAACAGCCTCGTAATCTTTGCCAGAACTCCTCCCACTACTGTACAAACGTGAATCAGAACCTTGGAAGGCTTGAGAAATAGGGACACTTGGACATATTTCTTTGATCCCTTTTCCCCACTGCTGCCCCCTGCCATGCTTGGCACCTTGGTACCAGGGCTCAGCAGGCACCTGAGAAGGCGGACATGCCTCCATGCCCGAAGGACTCCGCAATTCCTTCCGAGCACTGGGAATGCTGGGCATATGGCAGTGGGTCCTTCCTCCCCCTCTTGGAGACATCCTCTTGGCTGCACTATCTGGCAAACACTGACAGCGCTCTGAACTCAGTTAGAATTACATTTTGGCAAGAGCTTTTTTTCCGATTGCATAATTCAAGGTTAGCAGTTTTAATGAAGCTGTCCACTCTCCACTCTTCTCCTCCCCTAACCCTACCCCCATCTCCCCGACATGAATACTTTTCATCTAAGCTTGATGCCCG
The DNA here is from genome assembly GCA_013398735.1 of Nothocercus julius. Lineage (NCBI taxonomy): Eukaryota > Metazoa > Chordata > Aves > Tinamiformes > Tinamidae > Nothocercus > Nothocercus julius. Next base: position 2,554,209 of record VZSV01000089.1, read on the forward strand.
CAGAGATACAGCCAGCCTAGAATACCAGAGTGGGAGTGTTTTTATGGTGTTCCTTCTTTTCTCCTGCAAGTTCAGTTTATCCAGGTATTTACCATGCTGCTCTGTGGGAGGAACTCACGTCTAGCAGCTAAAAATGGTGTTTTCATGAAGACTGAATTCTGAGAAGGTAGTTTTTGTCTCCTACTGTTCAGCAGGGCCTGGGGCATCACCTCATGTGCTTTGCAGTGCTGAGAAGGCTTCTCTCACTGAGTGCCAATAAATAACAAGGGCTCAGACATATAACTTGGTCAACAGGCACAAAAAGTAAAGCACTAGGCAAATGGGTTGCTGGGCCAGGATCCTGCAATAAAAGATCACTTCCGTTTACTACAGAAATAACATCTTTACTTATCAGACACACTAATCAGTGGTGACAGTTATTAACCACTTGACATGATATTTTTCTTAGCTTACAAAAAAGGTGAAGACTCTTATCCTACATCTGATTTGAGTGAAGACTATTTGAAACTAATCTTTCTGTGAAATCCTTCAGCCTCTGGCGACATTAAACATTTCAGGAGTCTGTGTTACAAAGTTTTCTCCATCCACATGCTTTCAAAATGTCGAACACAATGTAGGTTGGCATTTTACACAAGAGAGACGCTGGAAGAACTTACAGGAGCCTCTGGCAATATTGACACCTGTGCCCAGAAGTTTGTCCCCAGTCAGTTATTTGCAAGCCAGGCTCTAATACTCTACATTAATGTCATGGCCCTTCAAAGCATATGCTATGCATACTGTTTATGTCACAGTCCAGATCATGGCAAAGCTATAATTGCTATAAGAGAAATTTTGGCTCTTTTGGGAAGGATGTTCTATTTGGTTATAGGCTTTTATGTACAGCAGATCCTACTGTTTAAGTGCTTTGCATTCATCAATGAATATATACATAATTTCACATAGAAAAACAGTCTTAACATCCTTGTTTACCAGAAGGGAAACTGAGGCCCACATTAAATGACTAGCCAGAGGTCCCATCTTACGATACTTTTAGGAACTGAAATCAGAACTCCTGAATCTCCTCTCAAAATTACAGCTGCAAGCTCATCACTTCTTCATGATTGTGGAACTGGTATTCTTGCTGAGGACCCATGTTACCAGGGAAAGCAAAATCAAATAAAAATAAAAGGAGTTACAGACCTACCATAACAGTGGACCTTACTTAAGCAACGCTTGCAGGGCTGTAAAACTCATAAAAAGCACATGCATGAAATGATAAAATAGAGCAAGACTTTCAAATGTTGACTCAGTAATTGTTAAACTCCTTCTGGCTGCACAATTTTATAGTCTTCTACTGTACTAATGAAAAGGGAAGAAACAACAAAGACGGATTTAGCCTTCCAATTATATAAACTCCGTGGACCACCAAAGAAGATGAAAGATTATTTATAATGTCACAGCAATTTATCATTTGGGAGATTTTTTTTGTTGTTGTTGCATCAAAGTTGAGCATGAAGAAACAATGCATCCGCCACCCCCTCAGCTCTTTCAGTCTCGCTTATCTGACATCTCTCTTTTCCGTGGAATAATCCACCCACAGAACCTAAAAGCAGCATTAGAAAAAAGAAAATAAAATAACATCCTTTATTCAGGGCTCTTCCTGATTTGGTGGTACTTGCTTCAAAATTGTTATATTCAGTCTTAACTGGGACTACATCATTTGGTAAAGGATGGTATCTTCTTGGTTTACGGTGTATATTGAAATCTAGGTTGGTTCAACACTAACTGGGAATCATTACATCTGATTTGTAATCCATGTGAAATGCTATAGGGACTCAGAGGAGAGGTGTCCTGTTAGCTTTCTAGGGAAAAAAAAAAGGCATAGGGTTAGTAGATCCAGACATTTAACTATTCTTCTCTTAGGAACAGATGGCCAATAACAGGGGGGATTTTGCTGAAATTTGTACAGTCGTTTTCTTTGCCACACTTTGTGAATAGGTGCTCAGTTTCTAAGGGCCCTCAAGCCACTAGCTTTCAAAGCACTGAAAGCAAGACAGCACACACTGAAACAAAAACATGAAAAATCCTTAAAAACTTGGAACACTTGAGAGTGAAGTCCCCAAGACTTTTCTTTTTAAAAATATTTTACTCCACAAAAGACTGACTTGCTCAGCAAAGTGTATTATTTAGAAACTTGGAAACAAACTGATGAAATTCTGATGAAATTCTGAACTGATGAAACTGATGAAGTGAAGACACAAACAGCCTCCTTTCCTCTGGTTAAGAGTTCTGCACGATTGTGGACATCAAGACTTTCAAATGGAAAGATGGGTAGGGCTGGGCCAGTCCATTATTTTGAAGAAGAAATAAAAAGGAAAGCAAAAGCAAAGCAGAATGATGAGCTACTACTTCCTCCCTACAAAAGTTTTCACAGTGCTGATGCATGCACTGACCTCAACCAGATCCAGCTGTAATCCGCTCATAGGCTAAGAGTTACATGACCCAGTTTCTCCTCCAGGCTGCTTTCTGGGCTCACAGGCTCTCTAACTTTGAACCATTCAGGTGCTTGGCATGTTAGTTTCCCAAACTAATTGGGATGAGGCCCCTGACGTCCCACCCTCATGACAAGTTTTGAGATCTCCGGACAAAACTTGCCATGTAAACTCGAATGAAGGATTTTGTAGCACGCCAGGAAATGCCACGACAGCTGGTCTGCAAGACAGGAAGGGTTAAGCAGGGAGAAGATCTGGTAGACCGAAAATGAAACAAGATGAAAGTCACAACCCACATAAGCCATCCTGGGAAAGATGCTCTGCAGACACATAAAGAAAAAGACTCTTTTAAAAAAGCAGACTCCATGTTCCTGGCAGTTGTTTTTCAGTTTTGTTTTTCAGCAGTTTTGTTATGCTTTCAAGCATAACAAAGAAGTTCACGTGTTATTTTATGCTATTTCCTACGAAAACCACATTGTCTTGGTCATGAAGCAGGGTTTAGCTTGTATGCTCCCCAGCATGGGCATCGATACAATTAAAGGTAAAATTCTGCGCCCTCAAAACACGCAAGAGACTGTTGGATGTTCAGCTAAATGAGTATTTGCATTCTAGGGCTGACAGAACACGGCAGGCTGGCAGAAGACTGAGCGGACACGATTCCCATTTCAGTTGCAATAGTTTTGCATCCTCTGAGTTCAGTGGGTCCAGTTGCACGGGAGGAGAATCAGCCTCACGTCTGTAATGCTGCAGAAGGACACTGCACTGGGGCGGCTGCCCATGCACGTCCCGAACACCCAGCGTGCTGGGGTCACGTGTGCCTGCGCGAACATAACAAAACCCCAGGAAGAAATTAGCTCTAGAGACTGTAGGGCAAAGCTAAGAACTTAAAAAGATGAAAAGAAACAAAAAGAACCCCAAATCAATTGTTTGACTGGGGGGGAGGAAGGCGATCCATCTTTATTGGGCTTAATAAGATGTCCTCTACAGTACAAGCAGCTGCAGTCCTCACTTATCCCCACTAGCCTGCAAATCTTTCCAGTGTTTGTCCTTCGGAGTGAAAGAGTTGCATTCCCATTTGGACTTTGACAGCTGCAAGGATCCAGGGGTCTTCCCTTGCCTGGCTGCGTGCTGCTCTCCTTGACTTCAATGGGAGTTTTATGCACACATCTGTGGGCAGGATTTGTCACTCCCTCTGTGTGTTTAATTTTTTTATTAGCTTACCCTGCCCATGCATCCCCACCATAATGATGTATTAAACACAGACCCACATACATTCTTACTCGTTCTTTTAAAAACATATCTGGACATTTAGCAGATGATGGTCAAACGGAAGAAAAATAAAAAAAGAAGTGTTCTAAAAAAAAGAACTAAAATCCCTGGGGGAATAAAAACCCATCTTCATTGCAGAGTCTCTCCCTCCCATGCGTAGGCACTTGCTAACTGTGAGTAGTGGCACTGTGACAAAAGTAGCAAAACCAAAAGCAGGCTTTACTAAAAGAAAAAGGGGGAGGGGGAGTCTTCCACTGGCCATCTGTGAAAATAAGGCATGTGGCCATTAAATGCAGAGGCTGTAAATATAAATATACACAAGCTCCACAAAGCAAATGGCAAAAAGGGTAAAAAAAAAAAAAAAGAATTAAAAAATAAAAAATAAAAAAAGAATAAACTTTCAGTTGAAGCAAATCAAAATGTTTAATGCTTAGTTACCAATGCTGGGCAAAAACAATTTTGATCTTTGCAGCATGCAAACTTGACATGTGTTTTTAATTAAATTTTGGGGAAAAAAAAAAAAAGCTCCAAGAGAAAATACAACAGATAGAGCAGCTCTGCTGAGCAGAGGACTCCTTTCCTTCGAGTGATGCTGCTGAGAGTGCTGACGGGGATTCGTGAAAGGCTGGCACAGGCAGTGATGGATGGCCCATCACATAATACCTGCTCGCCTTGTTGTCAGGGTTTTGGAAACCTGTCTGCCCTCTGTTGATGGCATTAACACGGGGGACTGCACCCTGCGTACAAGAAATTCTGTTGGCAGACAATCTCCATAGGAGAAAATTAAGGAGAGGGCATGGAAAGGGTGAGAATAAGTGGACGTGCAGTTGTTCAGATAACGCGCTAACGTTCCTGTTGTAGGGTGCCTTAGGTTTTGTACCAGTTTGTTGTCCTCTACACGCTCCCTGGTTCCCACATTGTATAATCATTATTCCGAGCAGAAGGATCTCTTTGCACAGTGTCGGAAGGGAACAAAAGGGTTTCCCTGATCATCTTTCCTAGGGTTTTTTTACAAGCCAGGGAGGAATAGAGTGGCCTACAAATTACAGGACAAATTACCTGTCTGCTGAATTTGCAGGGATAAGCGTGTGCGTGTGTGCGTATAATGTCTGTGGGTACTACAGTCTTTCCTAGCCAAAAAGCTGAAGTATTTTTCTAGAGAAATACTGTGGAGATTATGAAAACGAATAGGGTTTAACTTTCAGAAAGCAATTTGGTTTATGATTATGTAAGTATTGCATATCTCCACTTATTTCCAGGAGGTTCTTCCCATCTGGGAAGCCCAGCTCGCCCCGCATTGTGTTCTACCCAGTTGCAACCCTTGCCACTTATTCACTCCAGCTGGACCCACAGACTGGCAGGGTCCGCAGGGAGCAGTGGGGCAGGCTTTGTTTTCTAAGCCCTTCTCCACTTTGCCCATCTCTCCAGTTCCTTCCTGACTTTCTCGTTCAAACATAATCATCTGAGGAGGAAAAAAAAAGGTATATTTTTGAAGAAAAATTCTCCACTGCAGGAGAAATGTAAATCCCATGTGTTAAAACGGCTCCTCTGCTATGCCGTTAGGAAAGTGAGCTCCAGCCCTCTCTTTAAAAAGACAGCGGGATCTGCTGGTTTAGGAGTCTTAATGTCCCCCCCCACCTCCCTTAGGGGAGTGCGGGGACAGAATTCATTTCAGCTCAGCAGATCACGGCAGTTTCTTAAGGGTTAACTCGGCCAGCCCCATCCATCAGGCAGCCAGCGAGGCATCAGGAAGGAATGATGGATGTAAAATTATTACAGGGCTGCCACCCGATATACTTACTGCCATTTGTAACTAACGCTGGAACTGACACACTTTTTTCATTATTAAACAGCCACATTAAGTCAACATTGGTCACTGTCATTCCACGTTTGGCACTCTGTTAAAGGGAAGAGGGAGAGGTGGGGGCGGCAGCGGCGGGTGGCAACGGGAGGAAAGGCATCCTGAACCTGGCCTGCTATAAGCACGAGCAATAAAATAGGTTCCTGCTTACAGTGCTGGAATAAATATTCTTACAAATAGCTCTTTAGTTACAGCCCAGCAGACAAGCGCATGTCAGAGCCTTTTAAGAGGACACGCTCCTAGCAGTAGGAGAGAGGACTTGTATCCTGGCTTAAGATTAAGCACGGGATGTATTCACATGCACTCCTCCCAGAGTATGCATGCTACAGCACGGCTGCGCTCGCACGCGTGCTTGAAATGCTTGCATTGCTGCTTCTCCTTACACAGCTGCGACAGCTGTTTGCATCTTCCACAGCGGGCACCAGCATTCAAAGACCAGTACCTGTGCTTGCCCCAGCGCGCATCCACACGTGCTCAAGCAGCCGCTTTCACATCCCCTTTCTCCTTCTCCCCCACTTTTTTCCAGTTATCAGGGCACATATATAAATGTTTGAGAGCCTGGCCATACCTGGGCAGCGAGGGGCCCGCTTTGCGCGTGCCGGTGCTGCGTGCGTGTGCAAGGGGGCCCTGCAGCCCGCCGTGCCCGCACACTCGCGCTGCTTCGTCCTGCTCGCGCGCGTCCTGTTCGCAGCAGCCTGGGGACGGACCCAGACCAGGGGCCGCTTGCTGCTGCTGTGGCCCGTTGTGCCGTTTGCATGGGGTGACAATCTGCACGCTAAGTAACATATATAAAAAGGTAACGCTGCTTATGTATAGTACATATCAAGCTATAATTAATTGTAGATGGCAATTACAAGTAAAACTGTGCTCCTGGGTTTCCAAGAAACCAGAAAAACATATACACACGCTTCTCGTTTATACATTGAAATGTTTCCAAGAAAAGTAAAGTAAAAATATGTTTTATTGCATTTGCAATTAAAATAGGTTTCAGTAAAATCATGATGCTCATAGTTTTTCCTGAAAGCCTCTGAAAATCAAATCGCTTAAGAGGGTCCAAGTTGGATGCCCATAAAGTGACTCACCCAAATCATCCTAGTCACTTTAGAAAATCCTTTCCCATTTGTGACTCCTTTTATACAGCATCCCTCCAGCCCCAGCAAAATTCCTGCTTGACTACTGCCTTACAGCTGACAGGTCTGCCCATCCATAGGGAATCCATCTTGGGAACATGGAAGCTAGATAACGGACCATGGACACACGTGGCAAATGCCTCCGGGCTTTAACAAAGCGATTCACCAAGGCGGTTGGTTTCCAGTCCTGAACCCACCCGCCTTTCCTGGTGGATACATCCCTAGCAATAGTCCAATCGGCAAGTTCAGATCTGAAAGCTAAGCAGTTATGATCAACGCAACAGAAAGTTCCACGAGCCCCAGGGTGAGCTCTGCAACGCTAACGGAGGCAGCAATGAATGGAGGAAAATTCTGGATATCCCCAGACCAGTGTTCGTTATCCATAAAGTCCGGGATGACTCTCTGCATGAAGTGACCTTTCTTCTATACATCAGTGTAGACATAACATACATTTTCATGCAAGAGCATGTCTAGGTACACACAGCTAAGTATTAGACTAATGCTCTTTTTGCTCCCTGCCACCCCCCACAAAATCTCACTGTCAGCAAGCAACCGGCGAGCAAACATAATGTCCGAGAAGATCAGGGGGCTGCAGCGAAGCCACCAGGCAGGACTCGGGGCTTCCGAACCCAAACCCTAAGTGGCTACGCTGTAACATCCTCTATTTCTCACTACCCACCTTTCCCAACTATCTTTTTTCCTTGAAAACAGGAAAAGAGCATCTTTCAGACAAAATCTAATTAAATATGGCACCACTTCCCTTCCTCTCAGATCCTGCTCTTGACAAGGGAGAAAAATTTAACGAGAGCCCTAGATCACAAAGTCAGGAAGCTCCAGAGAGCGCAGGTGCTTCTCTGGATCTGAACGTCACACCTGGATAGTTAGTGGAAGGGCTAGAACGTATGTGGCAGGCAGGAACAGGCACCCAAACTTCACTGCCTTTGGCTTCTTCTCTGTTGGGTCAAACGCAACAGACAGGTATCCCTCAGCTTGGGAGACCCTGGATACTGAGGGCAGTCGTTCAACCAGTCATTATTACATTTAAGTAGTCACTCAGCAAGCCAAAATGCCTTCTCATCTAGGACAGATCAGACTCAGTTTTATCCTTCCCTGTCTCCACATTAAACAAATAAGCAAACAGATAAATAACAAAAACAAAACAGTGCCTCCCTGATAAAAGTTTTGGCATTTATTTTCTCAAAACCTCCAAACCCTAGTGTTGCTTTAGAAAAAAAAAATTAATCCAGGAAATGCAATGTTTTTCCTCCTGCTACCATGTAAAATAACTCTCTGCCTTGTGCAAGCCCACCAGGAGGCCTGAATTAGAGGGGAAAATAAACTTCAACGTGGTTCGAGGGTGAGAAGTGAAAACAGAAGGGGTAAGGAGAATCCCAACAATAGGGAAGTAACAGAATAAAGTGAATGCAGATGGTTCCACTCCTGTTACTTAATCAAAAGGCTGTGCAGAGTCACTAGAGCCAGCATAAAGTCATGTGTTAGAACAACAGCTGATCTGTATTAAAGAAGATTAACTCGCAGTGCCATGGTGGAGGGCCTGGGATTATTTTATGTACTTCCATTGCCGTACAAGCCGTCAGCACAATTACTGCCCTCCAATGTGAATGACTGATCTGTAACCACAGCTAAACAGCATGCTGCTTAGGGGCCTGGGTGCTTCATGAAGATGAATTTCCATACCATCAAAGTGCTTTTAATGGGCTTCCTGATCCAACCACAAGGCCTGCTTTGCAAGTATATAGAACTCAGGATGAAGGCTTCCTGTCCAAAAGGATTTGGTCGGTTGTCACTTGACAATTCCCAGCCAGCACAGGGGAGGAGAGGGGGGAGATAGGTAGAGTTGTCTCTGCTTTGGAGGATTAAAAAAAAAAAAAAAAAAAAAAAAAGAGGGTACAGATGCTTTCTGAATGCAACCAACTGCTGTATCCACAGCTGAATTCAATGTGCTTAACAAATAACGGCAATTTAGCTATGCTTGCGAGGAATAGCTTGAGTCACTTTGCATTAGCATCTGGCTGAGTGTTAAAGTCATTTCTACATGGGGAGCAGAGAAAAGAAATTTCTGCTCCGAGCATCCTTTCAAGAATGCTTAAATATTTGAATATAAATTCCTTTGTGCTTGTGATCACTTCTTCTTATATCTGACACTCTGCTTTCCCCTTTTCCCTTCTGGTACTCCTCTACATGAAATGCTGTAAACATGCTCCATCCCTCTTTCTTTCTCTCGCCCCATACCAAGGCTCTTACTCTTCTAAAAGAGATTATACAGTGCCAGATACCTATTGCAATGACCCCTTTTTTCCTTCCCCTTCCTCTCAAGAAAGTGCATGAAATTGGAGTCATTTCTACATCATTTACACCCAGGCTAGGCTGATGAAAAAAGTACAATAGTGAGAGACTCACACGTACATTTAACATTCATTACCCAGACTGCTGGCTTCTCACAGATTATTGATCAAACTCCATCTAAAAAAAAAACAGGGAAAATGGAAAGCTATCCAAATTAGCAATCTGCTCATTCTGGACAATATTGTTTGACTCACAAGCTTCCCAGGATGACCGACTTTCAAGTTTCTGCTAAATAGCTGATCATTTTTATTCATTCTATTTATCGGGCTATCTCAGTGATTCACACAAGGCCTTACGCTGAAAAACCACTAGAAGAGGCTTCAATAATATTTGGTCTACACCAAAAGCAAGAGTCTTTTCAGTTGTTTTACATGGTTCTCTTTCATCTCAAAAAATATTGCAGGGGAAAGGGGAGTTCGAGAAAAAGTCTTGCTAAACAGATAAAGTTGAGATGCACACAAGAGTTTGGATATGTATCTTAGGTGGCAGCATTACAAGGACATCTCACTGTAAAGGCAGCGGCTAAAGCACTGGCAGGCCTATTTACCCTCCGTAAGCCGGGCCAGTGCACAGAAAGATGTCAGGGATTTCCAGAGAACAGCAGGAAATCGTGCACTCTTAGACAGGTGTGACAGCTACACTATGTACAAGCTTTGCAAGACAATACTCACTTTGTCTATATTTTTGTTACAGTGCAGCTTAGGAAGCCAACTCAAAAGCAGAAAGTGGCCAGGCCCACACATTCCTCTGCTTCTAAGTTTCACTAGAAGTACTTCGTGCAGTTTGTGTTGTCAATTCCCTGATTTTACAATTTTATTAAGTCATCTAACATGACTTGACAGCGCTACATTGCGATGGTCACAAAATATCATATATGACAACCTCATAGGGCTAAATACCCAGAAGCTGAGCCTGAGTATCAGCAAAGCTTATGTTCCTAAAGAAGCTTGAATATTTTCAAATCCAGCTCATCTCACAAACACATGTAAGCATTTCCATAAAGCAAGATTTCTACTTAGACCCAGAGATTTCCAAGATCACTTTGTCATAATACATATTGACAGGCTGGAACAGAGAATTACTGGCCTCCAAATTTCTCATGAGGGCTTTAACTCTCCCCCCCGCTCCATCACCCCCCTGCCAAGTGTCTCCAGGTCTCTCTCTCTTGTCAGCTTTTTGGTTGTGGTTTTCATTTTGCTTCCGTTTGCTTTTTGAAGGAAGCCACTATTCTACTGGAAAGGAAAGAAGAAAACAGAGCAAGAGAAAGGAGAAAAGAAAAAAGAGAGAGAGGAAGAAAGTACGTGTTTGTAAGCAGGGATAAACACGATCTCATTCACAAAGGGAACTGACCTTTTCCGTCCTGCAGTTATTGAGACCCAGACTATTCACAACAGCCACTTTCCCATCGAGCACCTGTTGTTCCCTCCGAAGTTGCTCCTTCATCTGCCGGGCCTCCTGGATTGCCTTGGTAACAGCATCATGGTCATTTAAATAACCTGACGACGTGATAGAAGAAAGGATATCTTAAAAAAAGAAAGTCACAAGAAAACACTTTAGCTTTTGTCAGCGAAATCCACCGTGGTTTTAGCACTGTTAATGAGAAAGAGTTAATAGGCAGAGACCATAAACCTGTCTTTGCTTGGTAATTCTGCTATGGCTACGATAGAGCCACCTGGTTACAAACCACGAGAAACATCAGTGCCAAAATCAGCGTCCTGATACTTGATCCCATTAGTTTCAATATTTTCCTGACATTACAGAGGTTAGTCCTGTGGTTTGTATGCAGCAGGATGTAACCGGATAGGAGTTAGGGGAAGCTTTGATCATGCCAGCAATCCCAAACTCTTAAAAATAGACCATTTTTATTCTTCCCCTTCTAAAATCTTGTGAATATATTAAAATAAACCACAGGTGGCGATGGTTTGCTATAGAAATGAAATGCATAATGGCTGGGAAGAGAAACCTCATCCACCGAATGCTCCCCACCACCACCTGTCATTCAGAAATGTATAAGAAACCACAGCTACACGGACCTACATTCCCACTCCTATTCATGCTGCTAAGAGTAGGTCAAATGTCCACTGTTTTGCTGCAAATTCACAGCCTAGGGCTTAGCCTTAGTAGTCACTGAATTATTTCCTTTTAAAATGTTACAAGCATCACCGGCACAGCTAATACTATTTAATTTTAAATGTGACACTTTGTCATTTTTTTTTTTTTCCTTTAGCATACTGTAGATTATACTTATTATGATCTGCATGCGATTTGTAGGATAGAATACTGATGGGCGACTCGGAGCCCCGGTCTATTTTTCAAACATTAAAGCAGAGGCTAATATCTATGAATCTCCCTCCCCCTTCACACACACACACACACACACACACACACACACAGACATATACACAAGCGCCTGCACCCACACACACTTCTTTCTGTCTTTTAACTAGGGCATAAAAATGGCATAAAATGAATCTGTAATATGAAATTGCCCAGAAAAGGGACTTCTGTTTGTGACATGAGGCTAAATCTAACCAGATCCATTGGCGAATTGTGACAGATGGAGGGACTGTGAGACAGAAGGCAGGCACTAATCACACACAAAATGACCGGCTTGCCTCAACATGTTCCATGGATTCCAGCAAACTTTACACCCTAATCCATTTTTAGAACAAAAAACATCTGGGCCATAAATCCTCTAATCTGCCAAAACACGCTATTAAATCCCATGATTTGTTGAAAAACACTAAGATTAAAGAAAGGAAATATAAAATGGCTAACTGCCGTGTTAGGAAAGTGTTATTAATACTCTTTCTTTGTCTCAATTATGAATGTTCTGTTCCTAAAGAGCCTTGTCTAATCATGTCAGATTACACATCCTTGTTGTATTGCTAGACTCTTCTATCTGATCTACCGATTGCCAAAAAACGCAGGACATCATTGTCTTGCCGCTTAAAACATTTCGGGCGAAGAAGCCAATGTCAGATTAGTTCGGCGCTGCCCTGCTCGAAAGATAGTTTGGGGGGAGTGGGTTTTTATTATTTATTGTTTCTTTGTAGGTTGCCCTCAGAACAGCATTCTGGGCTTCGGCTGGCAGAAAGTAAAAAAAAGCAGAAGTTTCTGTGCACGTTGAGTGCTGCTAATTGTATTAAGAGATAGCTTTTGGCTAAATAGCCGGGAACCCTGAGAGTTTTTAATGAAATTCATTTGATCCACACTGCTTTTATCAAATGACCCAGTTCAGTAATTCCAAGCCAACGGAATTTGAGTAATTCCGGCTCTCCCGGCATAAGGAAGGGTATAACCTGCACCTACACAGTGCTACTGGTTGCATTTTTTTTTTTAACCTCCATTTTAACAACTCGCTTGGTTTCTTCCCCACTTTGCATCTGTTCCTGATCAAGCTTGCCCGTAGTCAGAATAAATTAAAAAGGAAGCAAACAAACAAACAAACAGTAGTGTTAAAAGCTGGTTGTGCTCTTGATTAGGCTAGGTATAATACTTCCAATCTGAAATGCAGCTGAATTTGCCTAGGAACTGGAATTCATGCCCTTCTCCAGACTATTTTGGCTTTTCCTGAATACTGCTATCTTTGAGACAGTTTGGCACATGACAGTGAATAAAAGCAAGCACTCCTTATGTTTTTCAGTAGCTGCCAAGATGCTGGTGTGCAGGGAAATGATTAATATAGAAGCGAGTTGAATGTAAATTATTGTTGTTTAGGGTAGGTGGTGAATTATTGACAGAGAGGGGAACTGCATTACATAAAATGCACTTAGTTACAAGGATTGCCAAACTAGCACAGAGATGTTGAAGATAATGGCAAAGGGTAGAGAGAAGTTGTTTCTGTTTTTAGTACATGGACATATGCCTGTTCCCAAAAAGAAACGCTTGGATTTAAAGTCATACATGAAGCCATGACATGTGTGACTGCTCAGTCTGTAGCATAATTTATATGCTTTAAGGACAGCTCTACAAGAGGGCTATGTGTGTGCACGCCTGAGTTCTGCAGCTACACTCTTTACCGCAGGAGGCTCACGGGTTTGGCTGCTCCAGATACACCCCGCACACCTCGGGCTGACGGCTTCTCCCTCGCACGCTCAGCCCCGACTGTTGCCCGGGGCAGGTCTCTCTTTGGCGCTCGACTGCAGGTTCCGCAAACAGGGACCCTTCCTGGGAGAACTGCAGGTAAAAAAGCAGCCCGGCCCCTCCATCTCTTTTAATTCTCAGCCCCTTTGCTAAAATTGCTATCGAGATTATCGGTGGGCTTGTTGTGGAATACATCCTGGGAGGTAACTTCCACAGGCCTGCACGGTATTTTAAGGTCGCCAAAGGGTGTCTACATGGTAATGACTTTTTCATGCTGTAACTTTGGTTGGATCTGACCTAGCAGTTAGCAGAAAGAAGACTCTGTATAGTGTTTGCAAGCCTTACCTTCTTGGAGTCCTCCCTAAAGGACAGACTTTTGATAGAAGGAGGCTTTGTCTGTCCTGCTCCTGCACCACATTTAAAGAAGGCTTATCTTATATATACAGTATGCACAGTGATACTGCTCAGCAACCTCAAAAAGTCACTTTCTATATTTGTAGCTAGGAGATATACAGCAGTGAACTCTATGTCATTAACAATAACTTAAGTATGTTATCTTTTGCTCCACAGTTTTCCATGGTTTATTAATGGTATAACACATTAATTCTTCTTACAAGAGTGACCTTTAAAGCTCCATTCATCCTCACAGCTTTTATCCAATTACATTATCACTCATTACAGGTACAGCATTTCAAAATCTGCATTTTGTTAAAAGAAGTAAATTGCAGGGGTCTCACACCTATGAAAAATATCAGGTGTGTAGGGAAAGAAGATTGGAAAGGAGAGAACAAGAGATGTCCTGCCACTGAGATGCGGGTCAGATGCTTAACTCCTCATCTAAATGTGATGCTCACTCTGCTGAAGACAAAGGATTTAATGTGGGGAAAAAAAATGAAACTCAGTACATGGATAGCAGCAGGGCCACCCAAATTAAGGATGAAATACATTATTACCTATCCAAGTGTAGTGTAGGGCTAAATAACACTATTAACAATTAACAATGGGGCATTTATGAAACATTTGTACATTTTAACATACCAAACCAGATAACTTTACTTTCCTTTGTATAAGACACAGAAGCATATCCTCTATCTGATATATGTAATGGTCATCAACATTAGTAATAATAATATCTCTATGTGTTTTAAACTCCGGAGATGACTGTGGGTCTTTCTATTATCTATTTAGGTAGAATATGGGCTACAAAGCTTGTGAGAGATCCATATAGAGAGAAAATATAGCACTGTGATAACACAGAAATAACTCTGACCTACGCTTACTTTTGTTCTTTCTGCCATCTCTGAAAGTGGACAACATGAGAAGCTTTAGGAGCGGTAAGTCCCACAATAGCAAGGGATAAACTGCCTGCACATTTGCTTCTCCACCCAGACTTCAATTTACATTCTGAAACCTTAATTCAGGTTACATTAAATCACATATTACAATAAAATGTCTCAGCTAGAAGAATCAAGAAAAGGGGGGGTGCATAAGCATTTATTTATACAGACACAAAAAACAGTCCCTTTAAGAACTGTAAAATGGTCACCAGGACCATTATTATTTAGATGGTCTGTAGGCAAAGAGCCAATTTTGATGGGAGGAAAAAGTAATATTGTTTTCTGGAATGATGTTCAAAAAGCCAGTCAAGACTGCAAAATACAATCTCAAACTTGTTTTAAAGCAAATCTGCTAGTTGTTTTCTGTTTTAGTTAGCCATTAGTCTGGTAGACTAAGGTAAAGCATCATCCCATACCGTTTTTCATGGACTAAACATTACACCTGTAACATTTCAAAGACTTATTTGCATCTGTAGACTTCTAACCATCGGGGAAGTTTTTGTTAAAGTTTATTCATATTTTTTTTTCTTTTTAAGTTGTCATAGTAGAATCAGTCTCTTCTTGATGTAAGCCATTAAACATACATCATTTATTGACTTATTGACAATGTAGCATCTCAGATAACTCAGGTTTTTGTTTTCCTAGGCTGCTGCATACAAGGTTAAGATGCTCCTCTTGCACTGTGGGGTAAGATGGGAGTTTCTTCACTGATACGAATAAACGCACTTTCAGGGTCAACCTGTGACGCCTATATATCACTGCCTGCCACTGGCTGCTAAATGCCCACTCATTAATAACACCTACTAGTGCATAGGAAGAGGGACAAATAAAAGTGAGCTTACCTATTGTGTTAGCTCTGGCTGAAGGACTAGCTAATGTTGCTGGCACAGAGGATTTTAGTGAACTGGCCCCACTATTTATTCTCAGAGTTGGCATATGAGGAGAGGTGGGTGAGGTGGGAGATTTGCCATCAGATGTCTTGGGTTTGGCTGAAAGGTTCAGAGGCTGGGCCACTTCATCCTAGGATGAGCAGAAGATAAAAACAATGTTATTTAAAAAAAAAAAAAAGGCTGTTGGCACAATACTACCCAAATGAAGACCGTTGTTTTCAGTTCACGTGAAGTTCTGCTCCTGCAAGGTTGTATGATATATATGTGATACCACCTTGTCATGCCACTTTGGAACTGAGATGGCCAATGGACTAGAAAATTAGCATGACAGGATTAGAGAACATTCTCTATTTGCACTTTTTTATGTAAGAATTGTCCTGGAAGAAATTATTCACATCAATAAGATATATGTTTCTGTTAATGAAAATTAAAAAAGTAATTTTACAGTTCTGTTCTATTGTGTTGTTTTAAGCTTAAGATGCATGAACTAAGTAAGAGCTAAAAAGATTTTTTACTTAAAACTCAACAGCTCTCTACTCCCCAGCTGGGCAAAGTTGTCTTGAATATGCTTTTTTTTTTTTTTTTTTTTTTTTTTTTTTTTTTTTTTTTTAAATTTTGTTTTCCTCTGAAAAGGCTTAGAATTGCAAGCACAAAAATACCATAAGAAATATACTTCTCTTTCAGCAGAACAAGAGAGCAAGATGGGTTTCCCCTTTCTTTCTGCAAAATTTGAAAAGATGACCTGGATAATTCTGTAAAAGTCTCTAGATTTTTTCATCTTTTTCTGAGCAGGACTTCCAAGATTTCAATAATTATTACTATACAAAAACAGAAAATTTGGGTATATTTCTTTTTTACAAAGTAATTGGAATTACCCTTAAAGCTGGCTTCATTATTCACACAGTGCTATGAAATACATAAAAGTTCTACGTTATCTTTTGTTTAACCATCATAAAAAAAAAAAAGAAAAACAGAAGAAGGAAACATACACTTCAGAAAAGGGACACTTTAGAAATAATTTTAATAATAATTTTAACATACTTTAAAGTAGCCCAAAATTATGCATATGGTATTAGATTCAAGCACCACGTGTGGGCTTAGCTTTCCTCTGACACTTTAACTTGGGAAACTCAACCTTTTTCTAAAGCAAATGTTGTCCCATTGCATAATTCTGTTTCAGCTATAGGCACAGAAGAAGCTGATTCTGATCTTCTTAAGCGCTAGGTAGGCTCACTGCTATAGAAGTATTCCTGGCTTACAGCAGTGCAAAGCAGACTGGAATTAGACTCGTAATGTTTGAGTGCTTTACAGTTACTACTAAACTATCAGTAACTACTATCATATAATACTGATCCTCTTGCACAGAGAGTGGTGTGCTGTAGCACAGAAGGAATTTTATGTTGTATGTGGAAGTACGATGTAAATAAATGAATGTCTCAAACCACCGGAAATTTGCTTATGTTTCTGCAAACTATTGGCATATAGCTTTTCAATTGCCTTAAACAAGCAACTAAGCTTTATCTAGTGCTTTGAAATAAGCACTTTGATTGTATTTGATTATTTTTATGCTTTGTAATAGTCATAGCTAAAAACCAAGCTGAGTAAACAAATCAATCAGGAAAACAGTGGACAGAACTGTCCTCTTTAAAGTGACAATTAAGTTCTCCTAAGCAATTTTTGCAAAACAATAAAAGGGAGGGAATCAATGGATAAACCTGACTTAGGAGTCTATACTGCATTGTCACAAGGGACTTAGGCACTTGGAAGGCAGAGATCTGCTTTGTTGGTTTGCTAGCAGACTGAAGCCTCTGGGTTATGCAGGTGTTCCAATATTTATCCCAGTTCAACAAGCAATTGATGTTTTGAGAAGCTATTCTTTCTCTTACGCAAGCACAAATCCACCTGAGTTAGCATAAAATAGACCTACGTATTAGCCAAATGGAAGGGGGCTCACCCTGCTGTTCCATTATTTCAATTAAGAAATTCCAGAGCAGTGCAGCTACAGTGCAGGAAGAGATAGTTTGCACAGAAGTGTAACCTCAGACTCATCAACAGCCCAACCAAGCGCAGCAATCCTGTGCCAGACTAGGATCAAGTTGTCTATTTAGAAGAAGCAACATGAATCTGCCCCAAACCTGTGTCAGTTCAACTCAAGAGAGGTTAGTTCAGATCCCAATCTGCCTCCTAGAGCCCGAAGTTTTTTCAGCATTGTCTTTTCCGGGACAAGCAAAGCACTTGGTCTATCCTGTCCCCAGGAAGTTTATTTTCCTTTCTTTCCCTTTCCTCACTCCTCCCTTTCCTCAATCCACTTAATCCATTTTTCCTCTTTTCTTTTTTTTCTTCCCATCCTGGTGTGAAGACAAGGTTTTGTCCACTATGCAACAGGTTTAGGGTCTTTTGGGTCTCCTTGAACCTAAGTTAGAAATGGGGGGGAGGAGGCCTTTCCGTCCTAGGCATCCAGTGAGGAAGCTGCCCATGCTGTAACTATTCTTGGTAGTAAGAATGCTCTTCTTCATTCAAGTCAACACAGCCTTCTCCGGAGCCAAGAAGCATAAGGCCTTGTGGAAATAATAGAAGGTGACAGTTCCAGAGCTGATAAATGTCATCCCAGATTGCCTCTTCATTCACTTTCCTTGCATGTTCAGGCTAATGGTAAATTAATCGGAGGTCACACAGACTTGGTTCTTACCAAGGAGAATAAGTAAACAATTTTAAGCAGCTCTATGTATTTATAAAATGATATTACTTCACCGTTTAGTCTTTATAACATTTTTACTTCTGTTGGAACACAAGTACATTAAAGACTCAGTAAGAGAGTTTAGAAATTCTCTTCTGGATTCTGAGCTGAGAAGAATTTCAGTCATTCCCTTTACCACAACAGAAATGCACTGATTTATTCCACAGGAATGTAAAAATACCTAGCTAAACCTGAACTACCTGGCTAAACTACCTACAATTGGGTTCAAAGTGAACACCATGGTTAGGATTTCCATGCCTACACTCAGTGAGACATTTTAGCCTTTTCTCTTCATGTAAACATAAATTTGAAATCTCTCTGGATGAGTTTCTATTCTGTGCCATTCCAGTTTAAACCAAGGAGAATTGCACTGTCTTCATTATTCATTTGCACCTGTGTAACCAAGAGGAGAACTTTGTGTTGGCCTACCTTTGCTTTTACTATAACTTCTTCAAGCTAACATTCTTCCAGCTAGGGCAAATAAGAGCAATAATTAAAAAATCATATGTAGCTTGTTCACTCCAGGTCACTTGCATCTTTAAACAGCTGGAAGAGACATTTTATTTTATACAGTGGGATCATGGAATCTAGAACAACTCCCTGCACTTGCTTTTTATTAAAGGAAGTCCAGTATTCATTGGTCCCTGCCTTCTCTTGACAGGCAGAGTTATTCTAAGATGCCATTGATAAGAACAAGCCTTTATTTTTTAGAGTAAAACAAAGTCAACCATTTATTTATATATCAGCCAAAATGATTATTGCTTAGAGCAGAGGACATGAAGACCCACAAGGCTTGTAATAATATAAACACAGATGTGATGAAAGTAAAATATGATCTCGATTAAAGGTTATGCAATGTTTCCTTTAAAAAGTAGCATATTTGTCTAACAAAACAAAATACAGACAAAAAAAATAAATGTAGAGAATAAAGCATAAGCAAAAACACACGATGGAGGGCTAATAAAATGAAGCACACGCAGTGAAGAGTGAAGCATTGGTGCAGGGTGGTGCACTCCATCACAGCATAGCAGGATAGCTGCTATTTTCGGCAGAGCCGGTGTTTGCTTCTCAGGAACAGAAAGTCTATCATTAGCCACAACTCTGGAGCTCAGGGTCCTTGATTTGATCTAGAGGTTTTCTCAGGAGATCTCTAGACACAGGGGAGAAAATACAAGAACCATCCGTACCAGCATTTGAGGGTAAATGGACAGCAGGAAGGATGAGACTCAAGAGTGGACTTTTGTAGCTTCATTACACCTGGATTTGTACAGCTTTGAGCTTTCATATTTAAGCATCATACTTAAGACATGGGAAATCCTCAAATGGGAGGGTTTGTAAGTGCCTCACAAGCAGTCTTTAAGCAGAAGTACTGCTGGCACTTTGAGCGTGTATCGCACTTCTTTTATAAGCTTTGCATGGTCCTTGGAAAATGTAAAATGCTAGGTAAACACAAAGTGCTTACTAACACGTAATGAAAAAAATGAAACAGAGCGAAAAGGAAAGAAACTTGATCAAGGTCATAAAGTAGTGCAGAATTTCAGACGGACACAGGAATTCTGCCTCTGTCATGAGTATTGCAAATAGTTGACTGAAATGGTGTCTTTTCTAGTCCAGATCAATCTGCCCCTATTTATTACCTTCTAAGATAAAAGGTTCACTTATGCCTGAATATGGAGAAAGAAGAGACTGGAATCTCATTTTGACAATCTTTCTAAATCAAGTATTAAAAATTGCACTTTTTCAATACCAAGAGCTCAATGAAAGACCAATAGCTCAGATGCATGAACCAGAGACAGCAAACAAGTACTGGTGAGGAAAAGAACCCAGATGATTTAGTTGGATTTTTAAACTGGCTTCTTTTCACATATTATACAGATTAGTTTGGTATTAAAAATACAGTTACTGAATTATTGTACTGTAATTTAAATCCAAGCACTGCATCCCACTGTGGCATGCACTGAAGGTCCGGGTTGCACAGTTTATTACAAAATCATGAACTATGCTGTGTATCATCTCACTGGCAATACAAATGTGCTTAAATGACCTGGCATAAGCACAGCCTAGCACGCTTTACTAAAGAGGCTTTTCATGACCTCTGGGAACGCATTTGCCACGTATTGCTGCCTATTTAAATGACCTTGACAGTACAAATTGCAGCCAAACGAGTTAGAAACAAGAAGCCGGAGAGGGGGTTACCAGAAGAATGCCTCTGCCACTCTCCAGAAACGCAGCCTCATTTCCCCCCACCCTGTTCCTGTTTCATGGAGATCTTCATTTCACCAGAAATGCAAAATACGGAGCCCTGGCTGGGTGTCTGGGCCAGGAGACAATGGCGCTATTGTTGTGCCCGGAACAATGCGGCCAGTCAGCGCCTTGCCCAGCCGCTCGGCTCCTCCACAAACGTCTGACCAGAATATACGGGAAGCGGAGGCCCAACGGCCCACGTGCAAACCAAACCGCGGGGCACCCCCGTGCCTCAGCGCTGCGGTTGTCCACGCGCTCGCACAAAGACGCGGGCGCCTCTCGGCCTGCCCCCTCCCCTGCTCTGAAGCCCCTCGTGGTGAAATTACCAGTAGTGATAATAGGAAGCCGAGAGGTAAAGGCAGTTGTGAAACATGTGGTATAAATGAATCACGCTGCTGATATTATCCTCGCTGATGAAATAATTGTATTAAATTAAGCAGGGCTGTTCACATGACAGGATGGGTGAATTAGATAACGCTCATCTGCAGCTGCACCTCCTCCTGACGCATTCTCAAGTTTTGATTAAGAATAATGTGTCCCTTCCTGCAAAGGTGGAAATTTCTCTAACTACACAAAAAGAAAGAGATGGAGACATACAAGCAGACATCTCAGTCATGATATGATAATACAAACAGCAGAATTATTCTTCACGTTCACCGAAGTCACTTTATCCTACTGTATCTTTGCCTTTGAGTTGCAGCAGAAAAAGAACAAGAGGCATGACCAGACTGCTGTCAGAAAGGAAACGCAAACGCACTTGGGATAAGACAAAAGGCAAGTATTAGAAAGGACTGCTTTCTTTTCTGGCCGGCAAAGTACATTGACTTTTCATTCTGTGTTATCTGCAGAAACGTCTCAGTCCAAATTTCTAATTACACTTTGAGCAGATTTTGTTACGGTGCTGCTTTGCTGAGCATCTTTTCCCTGAACGTGCTGCTGTCAGGAGCTACATACCTAATTAACTTAAAGCATGTTACCCAAAGTTAGTACTTCTGGTCTGTACTGATATTACCCAAATATGAAGATCATCCTCCAATCACGGGACTCAAAAGAAAGGAAGAAGATGAGCTGCCTCATATCTGTGCAAACATTATGTTTTTGTTCTCTCATTAGCTTCTTTTAGGGGACTAAAGTGATGCGGGAACACACAAGCTTAATATATTCTGTTATTTAGTATGAGGGACAGAGAGTCTTTTTCCAGTCCTTTTTACAACACTGGGGGCTCTTGGTGAGGATATGCTCCAGGGACTTTGTCCCTAACTTCTTGCCCTTTCATTTTTCTTTGCTGGAAGCCTAGCTGCCAGGGAGGAGGTCTGTAGCAACAGTCACTAATTTGCTGCCCTGGAAACCCCAAGCTTTGATTTTGTTTAGCGCAGATGTTGTCACAGCAAAATCAGAAAGTGGCCAGGTCGGGTTTTTTTTTTTTTTTTTGCATCTGTCCTTGTTTTTTTCTCCAAGTTTTACATAGGATTCACAGACAGATGTAGGAAGAACATAAGAGGAACATGCAAAATGACCTGCGGGTGAACATGGAAGGCCCTAGGAGCTGTATGCCTTCCCCCCGGCAATGTTCTTCTGTCTGTGTAGCATCTACTTTCTGAGTATCACTCTATTTTTAGAGCTGTAAAACACACCTGCAGAAGTAACAGAGGACCAAGCATATGGTCAAACCTCACTTGAGTCCTCCAGCTCGCTCTGAGATGGAACAGCACGGGGTATTTCAGCTGCCGAGAATCCTTTGTGGAGAGCTTCTGTCCACAAAACTCCCCCGCGAAGTCTCCACCCAACGATGATCCCGGGCAAGGCCATTAACTTGGTGCAGCCACTGATCTGAATTCTGCAGGCAGAACTGCAAAAGCAACTCTCAAATCTCTTTACGAAATACAAGTGCTGTACTGGGACCTAGCCCTTTTGCGTCTCATGGAGCTGAAGGCAGCCTGTTTGGCAAACAGACTACATCAAGGCATACAACTTAGCAAAATGAGCAAACTGGTATGTGTTTACTCAAAATTCATTCATTTGGATTCTAAAATTCCTCAGAGAAGCATCCTCCAAACCATACTTCCAGCTTCTGGCTGGCTCTGGACTGCCAAAACGCCCACCATCCTTGCAAAGTCTCCTGGTAATCTCCACAGACAAACAGCACAATGTGCTTGAGGAAAGCTGCCCGGATCATATTTCCATGCTATTTTTGCTTGATCATGAGTTTTCAGTCACACTAACCTTTAGGAAAACCTGAGGACTTGTGGACGCTTTTCCCAAATCAGATCCAAACTTCAAACAGGCATTTTCATCCATACAAAATATAACCTACTCCTGTTGTCATTATTTTGCATTTTGCATTTGCTCTTCCATTGGACTGAAACAAGCAGAACTGAGAGTTGCTTCGTTGGTTGCTTAGTATCTCATGCATGGATTTGCAGGCAGGATTTGCAACATGAGGCAAAACTGCAGGAACAAAGCTCGTTTAGCATTTGGTTGCCCCTCATAATGAAAAAGCTATTTCTCACGCTGCATGTCCGAGTGAACAGAAATTTACCTCAGCAGCCTCCTTTACAAAACAACAAAAACAAATGAACAAAAAATCCTTCACTCTGGTGAAGCTTTTTTGAACAAATCCTGCCAAGTTAGGCCTGAACTGGGAAGGATGCATTTGAGTAAACATGCATGAGCCTGTGCTGAAAGACCGGCCCCTTGGGGCTTTGCTAGGCCACGCTTTGTGCCAAACTTGAACCCTTTTGTTAGCTTTTAACACCTAATAATTATTGCTCCACTGTACATCCCATATCGCCACCGCATCTATTTCTTTGGTATAATGCTATCAATGAAGCGCCTCTCTAAAGGCACAAGTCAGCTGCTAAGCTGGAAGAGTGACTTAGGCGCAGGTCAGCAGGGACTAATGCAGATACACAAATCTGCAGGGGATGCCAACAACCAATTTTTCATGCTTTTAACCATGCAAATCCCTATGCAACAAGTGAAAAAGAAAAAAAAAAAAAGAAAAAAAAAAAAAGAGAGAGAGGACCACAAAATTGAGAGGGAAAGGAGAGAAAAAGCATCTTTCTATTTTGCTAGAGAGAATGTTTCTTCCAAACAGCCGCCATTGAAATACATGGCAAATAATAAAGTGAGAGAGGGGAAAAAAAAAGTCACTTCTTCAGTTCTTCAGAGGAATATTAATTAAAGCTCATAATTATCCCTACAGCTTTAGCCTTTTTTTTTTTTTTTTCTTAAACAAACAGGAAGAAAAGTGGATAAACGAGTTGCCTAACCTCACACAGCGAGTCAAATAGCTGCACCAGAAAGAAGCACAGAGCCACTGCCACTCTTACTCAGACCGAGGAGTTGTTTTGGTACTCAAATGCATCTCCCCAAATGCATCTCCAGCTGCTTCTGAAGAAGCTGCAGGACAAAGTAGGTGGCTGTCAGATGATCTGCTCTGTGTCACAGACATGATCCGAACTTGTGTTGGGTAGAAACTGAGGGGTCCCAGGTCCCCCCATAACAAGCCTGATGGAGAAGGGGAGATGGGGCTTTAGGCTGGGTTTGGGTTGCTGCCCCAGATGAACTTGGAGTCATCACCCTCCAACAAATAACCCTGAGGAAACGCGAAGCAGAACGAGCAGCAATGAAAACAACAAAACCTGAAAGGGCTTGGAAGGAATTAAAATAAGGACCTGCAAAGCCAAGCAGCACTAGAGACGGGTGCATTTTAAGCGAGCACCAAGAAAGCAGGAGCCACGCTGATCAAAGCCGCCCACCTCCTCTTGCTGGTGGATGACACCTTCGCTGGGAGCGCACCACCACCTCTAACCCCACACCTGCAAAAGGAATTAATTTCAAAAAGAACAGGGAGCAAAGCGCACCGGATCCAAACAAATTAGCAACAGCCCCCTCCTCCCACTGTGGCCGGGCACGGGAAGCAGAAACGCTGCATGGACTGGGAGATTCAAGGGGGAAAAAGAACGACAAAGCAAAACCCCCCCCCAAAAAAAACAAACAAAAAAATAGACTAAAAAACAGCTGTTGAAAACTTGAGAAGAAACAAGTCAAAAGAGCTTGAAAGAAAAGAGATTTCAAACAGCTTGGACAACTAAGAGTGGACTAAGAAATTCCTTTTCAAAAGCCACCTGTGTTTCCTCTGACTCTGGGTATCTCAGCGCAGTCGAGGTATATTTTTCACTTACAGAGGCAGCTACATGTGCAGTAAAACAAGTAGGTAGTGCAGAGATAAAATGCACTGGTTTTATTTATAGATATATACAGGCTGTATGAAAAGTGTCAAAATATGTTTTGTAACTGTAGATATGACCTGCCTGACAATTTGTTTTTCAAGCTAATAGCTTTTCAAAAGGAAACTATCAACACAAAACTCATCCTTCTTTAATGCTTGCATGCTATTAACAACATCCCAGATCACTGAAAATCAAAATGATTTTTTCAACCCTGTTTCAACGTATGTTTTTTTCATTCCACCTCATTTTAGCAGTAGGACCAGATCTAACCAGCAGCTCCAGAACCTGGGGGGCAGCAGAGGAGGGGGCTGAGTGTTTAAAGCAAACACATGCTGCATCTTTGAAAACTGCGCACATGGAAAAAAATCAAAAAAAAAAAAAAAAAATTAGTTGAAATCTTTACATCACCCATAGCCAGATGCCATAGCCAGGGCTTAACTGCTTCAGATTATACCTGCTGGCAAGGACCTATGCCACATTTGTGCCTTATTTATTGCTGATTCCTTGGGTCATGCGTGGACGCCCAAAGAGACTTGGGTTCATTTCCTGCTTTTGCAATAAACAACCTCCGCATGAGTCACTCATCAGCTAATTTTCTTCTGCACACGGTCACTGCCGTCTTTGCAAAGCTGTTTTAAAATATTACCAAATGCAAATGTCAGTGCTTTGCACTAGTACAAATGACTATAGGAAGTTAAAAAAAAAAAAAATCCCTCTTTTGCTATAATTCTCTACTTAGGGAGAAAATATAACCTCTTGTCTATGAAAAGGGTTTCTTCTATGCAAAGTGCATGACATATATGCATCATATATATGTTCACTTAGGTGCTTGAGGACCCCACTCCTCAAAGCTCTTTAAGTTTAGCAAGTATTATTGATATTATACTTACATAATTATCCTAACAAGCATATTAATCATAAAAATCATAATTAAAACTGAATTATGCTGTAATTCCATTGCTACTTGCTCCTGTCAGTCCTGAATATAGGTTACAAGCAGAACAGCACAGAAGAATTATTCAGCCCTCCTTGGTGAATAGACTGTTCAGATCTTATTCCTGATTCACACGAGCAAAAACGAAATCACCACCAGGACCAATATCAGGGCCAAATTGCTGGCAGGCACAATGAACCACTAATTGCTGGATTCATTAGTAAGACTCACAGTTTGTCCCCATGAGATGCTGAACACTTTCAGCTCCTTTTAAAACCTCTCGTCTTAGAAATTAAAATTAACAACTACAAACTAGTATTTCTGCTACACTGTAGAAACTCAGCAGGAATTTGAAGTCAGATCACAAGAATGCCAAAAATCTATTGTGTAAAATTAGGCAGATTTTTATCTACCATTTTCCTGTTAATTTCATACGTACACTCACACACAATAGATATTCCATGCTGTTCCTCAAGCCTAACCAATCGGTTAAAATAGTTTTTGTAAAGCTGAAAGAAGACAACTGCCTTAAAAAAAAAAAAAAAAACACCTTTCAAATAGCCCCAGCATCACACTGTTAAGATTGGCCTATTCTTTCCAGACGTAAAACAAATGTCTATTTAAGAACACATCCAAATGTATTTCCATCACTCAGCTAGCACACATCCACCTCCCAGAAGGAAACACTGTGTGATACGGAGAGAGAGGAGACCTTTAGTCTACCTACTAGCTTCACCAAAGGCAATGAATCCAGCCCTAGCTCATTTCAAGTAGGTTCAGCTGTGTCAAAGGTTACCCACGAGCTATTTCTTGATGATTTATAGCTGATGTCTACAGATCATCCCTGATTTTAATGATAACCTCAATGGAGACGTTCAGACATTCTTTGTCTTCACAGAATTATACAAGAGGGAAGCTGACATCTTAAAAAAAAAAAAAAATCCTAGAGGCCGATTCGCTATTTCTGAACAGGGCCAGCTCAGGGCAGTTTTTATATCTTATCCTGGAGAAGGAAGACATCCCTCCCTCCCACATTTCTCCCATACTGAAGCTGCTATTCTCTGTGACTTATTCTGGGCACAATCCTACAGCACTGACTCAATGTATATATCACCAGTTAATTAGGATCAAGACAAGACACTAGGATACTTGGAAAGCATAAGGTAATTTCATCGCTTCAACCAGTAGTAGCATGCTGGTTACACATACTGCTTAACATATATATTTATATATTATGTTTTCTTCTGTTTGAGCCCAGAGCCATTTACAAAGTGAGTCCCAAATGATACATGTATTGGGGAAATGCTTTTGCCCAGCTGAACTGTAAGTATTTGGGGGTGAAATACAGCACTTCGTAGCGGTGCAGAAGCAGCAGCAGCAAGACATACTGCTTGCACTTGAAATTTAAGATGTCTTGCTTGTAAAATCCCAGATAGCTGTCCAAATCTGAGAGTACTTTTAGCCTGTAAATTAGGGTGCATGTGAGATCACTGTGTGTGTGAGGAAGAACTTCGTTCCTGTGAGGGTGACAGAGCCCTGGAAGAGGCTGCCCAGAGAGGCTGTGGAGGCTCCTTCCCTGGAGATCTTCCCAACCCGCCTGGCTGCCACCCTGTGCCCCGTGCTCTGGGTGTCCCTGCTGGAGCAGGGGGGCTGGACTAGGTGATCTCTAGAGGTCCCTTCCAACCTCAGCCAGTCTGTGATTCTGTGAAATACTGTGAGACTTCACAAACCTTTGTGAAGCCAGGAACAACTTGTTCATATTCTTTGAGCTACCTTCTCCCTTTGGCTGATGAAAACGATGTGCCTGCGCTCTTCCTCACAAACTGGCCCCAACAAACTTCGTTTGTTTCGTGAACCCCACCCAGCTCTTACCATATCACATTTTTCAGCTTATGAGCTGAAGTTCTTTGGCAGGATTCACTCTGTGTAGAGAAACTGTCATGCCTACGTCTGTGAAATTAGGAACTGTAAATCCAGACATGAAATGTAGTGGGCAAACAGTCCTCTGACACCACTTCAACTTCTCCGATCACAAATGAAACGCTACTTGACACGCATTTCTCAACCAAACGCGTGTGTCAAATTTCCCTGACCCCAGATTAGGCCTGGGCCTTTTACAAAGCACACTGAAAGCACAGCTCATCTGCACACTTGTGATGAATAATAAGCAAACTGCGATGAATTAATTCATCCCAGAGTTTTAATTGCAGAGTCATGATTTTCAGTGGCCATCAGAAGCCAGCCTAGCAATATCCAGAAAGGGCACAAGATAGTTTCAGGGAAGACTGAGAATATTGGAAACAGGCGCAAAAGGGAGTCATTCTGATCTGCAAGTGAAGCAGAAAAAACAAGAGTTTAGACTAGAAGTACTCAAGATTTTACTGAGGCAACCAACAGCTAAATTCAGAATGTATTAACTTGCAGCTGTAAACTGAAGTCTATACAGCTCTTAGCATCGCCATAAATGAAAATATTCACTGACCTGGAATGACTGCAACCCTAGAGAGCTACCTTTAGAAAAAGAGAAAATCACAAGAATCTGACATAATAAAAGTATTCTCCAGAACTGTGATAATCATGTTGTCTCCCTAATGGTCCACTGAATTAAAACTGCTTTAGTAATTCTGTCACTACATTACTCCTTTTTCTGGTACACTGCTTCAGAGTTTTCTCTGGAGCACTCGGGAGAGGAATAAATGTACCCCTGAAACTCAACTTTAAGGAGCTTTTTGTGCCAATTTTTCCCATGGATATGTCATGTTGGGTTGTGTTTGTCACTATGCAACTCCTGTTGTGTTCTGTTAGCTTGAAATCATGTAACGCGATGTGGCTGATTCATGACGTGACATGTCACTGCTTGGCATGTCAGCTGAAAGACTGTACGAACCCATGTGTTACACTTCCAAACACACATAGCTATTAAAAACACTTCCAATTTTTAAAAACTCTACTAGCAGGTGCTGGCACATCCACTCAAAAAAGGTTTAGGAAACACTAATAACTTATGAAATGCTAAGTTACATTCTTTCAGTCTCCTCATGAGTGGAAATTGAAGAACCTTCTGTCCAGCATTCCCACTGCAGACCAGATCTTCTCCTCCGTGCACTCAGTTCATCAAGATACTGAGCAATCTTTTATCAAACATACTTTTTCCTCATTTTTTTTTTTCAAAGACATCTGTCACGATACCAACTTACCTGTTCCTGCCGCAAAACAACAAGAAAAAAAGTAGCAACCGAAATGAAACAACTAGAAGCTCAACTGACTCACTGGTTAAAAAACAAAACAAAACAAAACAAAAAATTACATTTGAAATCAATTAATGGCCAAAGGTACACGATCAGGATCAAAATTGTCTAGCTGGTTTCATATACGAGCCCTTGTTTAGTAATGTCAGAAAACAAAATGATTTGCTGACTCAGTTTGGCCACCACTGATTTCTGCTCTATTTGGATACCCTCCAAACATTTTTACCAGGTCAAAAAAAGGTAACTCTGCTGAACGATGTTTATGCCTTTCAGAATTGCAAACATGGAGTCTTCTTTGATTTGTCAATGAAAATTAATGCTACTTGATTAAAATAATAAGTCTTACGTTCATTTTATTGTTAGCTGCCCTCTAAGCCTTTGAAATACATTTATACCTGTCTCTACCTTTCAGCCACAATGGCCACAAGCTTTTTGTTTAAATGAGATTGTTACACATTTACATGGCTCCAGCAGCTGGGTCTTTAAAGAAACTATCCAGTATAACACCACAAGACATGGCTACACTGCTTTGAAAAACCTATATTCTGTACTGTAACAGGATTAACACTTAATTTCTCTGAAACTCTCTTTCACACCCTTTCCATTTTACAGCAAGCAATTTAAAATGTATGCTACAAAACATATGCAAAGTTCTCAGAAACTTCAGCGCAGTGTTTGCCAAGCCTTTAATATCATTCTAGAGTCCATACCAACCTATAAGAAACCGTCTCTGAAAATAAAATAGATTCCTTCTCCATTCTGCTGCTAATGTTGCTTCTCTTCAACTACTCAGAGCTACCAAGGATTACAGATTAAAATGTTTCAGATTAAAAAAGAAAAAAAAAAGGAGCTTTACAAAGTGTAGAGCTTCCTTGTTGAATGTTAATCATGAAGCAACAGGTACACTAATACTTACTGCAAACGAGATTTCTTTGATGCTTAGTTTAAATTGCATTCTGTCTGAACGTGTCAAGAGCAGCTAATTTCAAATCTAGCATGTAACGTGCGGAAGAAACCATTCTCAGCAGACAACACAAGCAGCCTCTGGAAGCTACCAGACTGATCATATTAAAATTTGATACAAGCAGCTCAGAAATTTACTTTCTGTGTCGAAAAGTGCTATGTTTAGTAGCAGATAGGTACACTGCAGTTCCAAGGACAGGCCTGCCATGGCAGCCTTATAGACTTCACTGTCATTATAGACATACTCCACAAAGTACCTAAACATTTGAACCTGAACTTGTTGAGAAAGGGAAAAACAAGTGCCTAAATTGAGGCATCTGGCTTCCTTATAGAAGAATCTTGTACAATCAGAACTGTTTGCTGCATTTCAGACTGTCTGCCACTTCATGAGGGCAGTACATTGCACAAGCCTGTGCTCCTGGAATAAGCATATTCCTTGACTTGGAGTGTCTAACAGCTCAGGGTCTAGAAAACAAATCTCTGGAATAAGACATAGATGAACTTTCCTTGAAAAGAATTTCATATCAAGAAGGAAACTAGAAATTATTGCAATACTCATGCAGCTGGTTGTTTCTGTTATCTACATTTAAACTCGGAGCTGGTAGCGGTCCTTCATCTTTTCAGTGCTGTGAAAGATGTCCTGATACCTGGCAGTCCCCTGTGAAGAAGGCTGACTTCCTCTCAAGCTGAACTTCACATATGAACGTCTCCTAATGGCTGGTTTCCTTTCCACAGTAGAAACAATCTCTCCCAAGTATTTTCCAACTATCCCCCCCAAAACAAGTCCACATGAAAGGTAAGGGTGACAAAAACAACAGCAACCAGAAAAATCAAATCTTTTCTGTTTCTTTATGCAGCTCCAGATTTCATGCTGTCACTCCTAGACACTTTTAGTGCTACTCTTGGGACTGAGTACGTCAGCACAACAGCTATCTTAGGGGCATTAAAAAAAAAAAATCTTGTGAGAGCATAAGAGTGTTTTCTTGCTTGGGGTTTCCTCGGTCTCCTCTGAAGTGCTGATCTTCCTTATTCAAATTCCTTCCTCCAAGTGTCACTAGGTGGGCAATTCCATCATAAGGCCTCTAGAGAAATAAGAGCCTAAATATTTCTAAGTAACAAAATAAGACATAGAACTGAAACAAATTGTCAGGTCCCAACATTCCTGAATGTTGAGGGAACCTGAAACTGGATCTGATTTTAGTGGCTGCCTCCTGAAAATAATAGTGCATGGTGTAATGTCTCAGTCTGCAGTGCCACTGCAAAGCCAGAGTTATGGAACAGTTACCCAACAAGGATGAAAACTACTCCCTGTCTGCCTGAGCTCCTCCCCACCACCCCAAACCTTTCCCACTTAGGAAAATGTGGATCGTTGGATAGTTCACACAAGGTAAGCAAGGCCCTCGCAGGAAGGAACGTGTCAGGAGCACAGACTGCCCCTTAGTCATTACCACTTTGTTCTACATCTCTGTTGTTCCCCGTCTGCTCTCCCAGGACCTCTCTGCCAGAAATGCAGTGGTCTTGCTTAATTTGCGGGGCTCGCTTTTGTTTTGCGAACCGCAGATTTCCGAGGGCTTTTGTTCCTCTTCTCTCTTTGTTATGGTTTCTTCTGAGTTTTTGTTATTAAAAGTACTGACTGAGTCTTGCAAGGGCTGGCTGGCTGGCAGCTCTGCTCAGGAGACGGGCTCCTGCCAGAGAGACGCGGTATCGGGAAACAGAACTGTAGCAAGTTAATCTGAACGAGCATCCCAGGAGTCCTGCCGCGCATTTAATTTATTTTTAGGAAAGTGGAGAGGTATGGAAAGCAACAAGAACGCTGTGTTAGTCCCGACAGTTGCTGCTGCTGCTGTTTTTCGGATACTGTTATTAACACTGTTTTTATTGTTCAGAAAACAGTCCCTATTTAAAAAAATCATCTTAAGAAGTTCCATTAACACACATCATTTCACTGTGCTCAGGCAAGTGGTGTAAAAAGTCATTGTTTATGCGTTTGACTGTCATGTATAGGGAGGAGAGCAAAGAAGAGAAAGAGAGTCTCCAAGATCCCGTCACCACTCTACATTCTGCTATTTGGGAGTGCAAACACAAGGCAGCAAACAAAAAAGGCTCCCAGGTAAAGAGACAGCTAGCTACAAGCTCTCCATTGAAGAATGAACACAGATATCAAAGAAGTACCGAGTACTACAGCACAGATAAGGCCTCAGTTTATAGCTCCCTATATATTACTGCCTCCGTACTATCACCTCTTAACTGTTTTACAGCTATTTCTTGCCTGTTAAATGGACTAACAAGGGGACAGGGAAATGCAAGTGCTGAATAATGTTTTGAGTGCACTGATTTACAATGTTCTAGGTCTAACTGCTGCTCTGGTGCTGAAGAGTTTAATGGATTCATTTGCAAGGATTTTTAAATCAATGGCATATAAAGATTTGAGTCCAGCCCAGAAACTCCCCAAACCTGAACTGCAAATCTTGGAGACGAATCTACTGTAAACACAGCAACCTCCTAGCAGGAATGGTGCGTCTTCCATTACTTTTGGGAAACCCTTCACTCTAAAATACCCTGGTTCTCTGCTGAAAGTAAAGACACCTTAATTCCCTCCTGCCTGGAGATGCATTCAGCAGCTGCCGAGCACTTCGATCAATAAAGAGGACAATAATTGCCATTAGGATACAAGTCGCATGGACAATGTGCTAGTTTTGCACAGTACCTTTTTCTCTTCTCTAGCACTTCAGGACAGGAAAAAAAAAGTTTGCCCCATCCAGCACGTGCAGTCACACCATTTAATCAGCTGTACACTGCCAAGATCAGTCCTCTTCATCATACAACTGTCCTCTTTATAGCTAAAGTACTTTGCAGTGCCATGCAGAACAGTTAGCTCACATCTCCAAATATATTTTATAGCATTAAATAATTAAAAAAAAAAGTGTTAAGAAGGGGAAACGCTGACATCCTTTTACATATGAATAACAATGTAGCCATCATCTGTAGAGCTCAAATTAATTACTTTCCTGCAAGATGTTCAATCATGAAAAACAGAGTGATCAAAAAAGGAAACTCTAAAGGTAAAAGCAATCTATGTGATCTCTGGAATAGTCATAGCTTGATGTGGCAAGCAAACTGGTAGTTATGTGTGTAACGGAGCTTAACCTTTTCCCCCAACATAAATTTTCACATTCTGTGCTAGCATACAAAAGAGAAAGGTCAAGAAAGGGGAGACAAAGAACCCCAAACCTCGGGGTTGCTTAGCGTAGTCATCTAAAATGAAGTTCAAGTCAACAATTTGCCTGTATTGCAATCAGAAATATCATTTAAATGAGTGCCCTTGTTACCGAGCCATCCTGGGTTCTCTCTCCTTCTCTTTGGATGTTTTTTTGTTGTTTTGTTGTTGATGTTGTTGTTGCTTTTTGATTACCATATTTTTAACCTGAGTCAAGAAAGCTTTCCTGCTGAAACTGGTAAATACATTCCCATCACCAGTTTTCACAGGGAGAGCAAATTCTCAACCAGCTCCCCATAGTAAATAAGTCTCCTTATTTTTTTCTAAATAGGGAAATCTTTGGTTGCGTTCAAGTTATTCCCATATCCAAAGTCTCCTTCTTTTCATTATGTCTCTAGGTTTAGATATCATTGACAGTGAAGTCTACAGTGAGTCAGCTGTAGTTTCCCACTGGGATCCCGTTACCGGGATCACCTGGGTGAGAAGAGAGCAAGGTCCCTTTCTACCCTACCATGAGCAGGACCTGGCTGGTGCATACGGCAGCAACTGCGACGCTGTCAGCTGATACTCTTCAAATACACAAGAAGCTCCCAAGGAGAATGTTTGGCCATTTTGCGGCCAATCTGTGCTGTATCAGAGGAGCAAGCCCTAAGTCTCTAAACAGAGATTCTGATGCTGACTATAAGCAACAAGAAAGATTTTCAGTCCAGTGTTTACTCTGGTGATCAGAGGACCAGATAACACGAAAATAAAGCACCATCTTTGGTTAAAGATTCACACTGATATTTGTCTGGATAGTGCAGCTGAGGAGAATCTGATTGTGTCTATCCAACTGCTCAGTGCTGTTTCTGGCTTGTCTGAAACACATTTCTTTTCCTTGTCACAACTCCCAGGTGCTACTGCTGAGCAAATAGTAACATCACTGCCAGAAGTATTTGAAAAGAACAAAAAAATTGATTTGGACAATCTGTATGCCGTTGCCATTGATGGAGACACAACTGTGAGTAGGGTTAGGGCTGAGGTCGTAGGAAGGTTAAAAGAAAAGCGCCCAGGAATTCTCTACTGTCACATTTCACACTGAATTGCTCTTGTTTTTCAGCAGATGCTACAGACAATGCGCTGCTCTCCACCACATCCTGGGAATCGTTTAGCTGCATTTAGAAGCTACACTGAAAATTTACTCCAGAATCACTGTATTTGAAAGATTACATAGGAAGGGATAAGATCTTATGACACCCACGCAATTCTATTCGTGGGTTCATGGGTTCTATTTATGTGTGCAGCAAAAAGCAAGGAAGAAGGACAGGAATGAACCAGACCTGCTTACTGCTGAGGGTGGTGTTGCTGTCCTTTCCCAACAGGAAGATGTACCTCCTCTGAGGTCACTGAAGCTTCCACCTATCAGTAAGAATCCTCGCACCATGACAAGAGGCTCTGTCCAGACATATATAATCTTTTATCAGGTTACTTCTGTTTTCCCGTGTGCCAGTGTGCAAGAAAGAGGCTTGAAGTTAACTGTGGGACTGGCTTCTGGGTTATTCTGCCTAGTTTTCATCTGTGCCTAGTCCTCTCCTACTTGCTTGGGAGCATGTAACCCCCTTGAACACCCATTTGAGCAGCATGCAAGTATTTACAGCATCAAGGGCAAAATGTGCTTAAGACAGACTTTGGAAATCCAGCACAATTTGGCAAACTTAGGATAGTTGCCTTTCAAATGGGTTGTGGAGGAGGCCTTGGTAAATTTGAATGGTATGATTAGCATACCGGCTGTTTTTAAAACTGCTCAAGAAGAAGCTGTGTTAAAATCCATTTCCGCAAGACACACGCATTTTCTTTTGGACGGGCTCCACTAGCTCTGTTTCTTAAATCAGTTTTTCTGGCACGGAGATTTCTTCTTGGAAGAACGTACAGCACCAGCTCAGTTCCCTAACCAAAACCTGACAGAATGTGCAGCACGGCCTAATGGTATCTCTACTTCATGGTTTCCTAAAAGATATAGCACAGAAACCTGCGAAGCGAGTGAATTCATCTACTCCAGGTCACATCTGTTGAAAGGCAAGTGAGATGACAGAAAATGCCAGGTTAGCCTGCCCAGCGCAATGTTCAAACACTGGTGAGGGCCACTGATAAAAGGTTTGCCAACACGGGGGCTGCCAAGGTCTTAGAGGAGTCTCGGGGATGTGTTCAAGTCTTACTAGATTTAAAGGATGATCCTGGCAAATTCCCCCTCATGCTTCTCAGCATTTCTAGAGCCAGCAGTCGTTCCATCTGCTGCTGAGGCCGACTTTGAAGAATCCTTGCAAAGAGCAGCACAGTAACTTTGACGTGCTACGCGAGGGAGAAAACACAGCTTTTCAGAAGTGACCTAGATGTTTGCCAGGAGCTTGACACCCTCTCAGGTAAGGCTGTCTCCTTGTCTCCAAACACTTGAGTGTATTTCCAAAGCAGCGCCAGTGTAAACTGCGGGCTGAAAATAGAGATTCGGCAAACAGCATCTACTGAAAGCTTGTCTGAGGCATTAACTGTTCATCTGTGGAGGCTTGATGTGCGGTGACTCACCGAAAAGGACCACCATGAATCGACTTCACGGATCAAGCTGCTGTTGGGAGGGGGAAAGGCTGTGAAACTCAGGCAGATACTCCTTAGCAACAGCTTAAAAAAGAAGAAAAAAAGCAGCGAACACAATAAACTTTTGGAAATGTTGAACACAAACAGGCTTTGAAAAAAGCAACGGAAGAGACAAGGCAAGGTGCACGGTTTCCACACACAAGCTTCAGCGTCTGCAACTAGCACAGATTTACCAGTGTGTTTTCTAAGCCAGGCCATTTCATTATTGTGTAAGCTTTATTCTAATTACTGTAGGCACTATAAAGGTTTCTTTACCATTTAGTATGATAAATAATTGTGCTTCCAGGCTGGAGTTCAAAGCTCAGCGTAGCATTCGCACAACACCACAGGCAGGTCAGGTGACCTTTCTCCAATTCCCCTCTCTCCGGTGCCGAGGACAGACAAAGTGATATGTCTGTCATACGCCATTACCATTAGAACAGAATCTTGTTCTTTTATTACAACTGAACTCCGCCGGATTTCTCAGCAGGAATGCTAAGCGAAATCAATGTCTTGGATTTCCAGGCTGAGCTTGGAGGTCACAGCCACTCTATCATTTCTCAGCATTATCCTTTCTCTTTCTCGCGCTCTCTCTCGGAGCCTCCAACTGGCACACAGCAGATTGAAAACAGCATGCATCACAGGGCTCACGCTGCACGATTTTACAGCCTTTTGGAGCCCCCTTCCTTTCCTTGTGGCCCACTTTTTTTTTTTTTTTTTTTAAATTTGCAAATAAGTTTTGTTTGTGTCCTTCTGCAGAGCTGCAAGCCAAAGGCACTGAATACCTATGAAAACGAAAAAGCAACAAAATACAAGGGAGAACAGAGCCGATTTTGACAGCTGCCAGTAAGACGGTTATGCTTGATGTTACCATCAGATATGGCAGGCCTACAGTTGCCACAAAATAAATACTGTGTCCCCTTAGATCTCATCAGACGGGCTGTTTGTGCTGGCAAGATCCAAAAACAACATTAGGATTTTAAGTGTAGTGCATCTAGCAAGCCGCTATGCACACACAAAAACCCCTTGTAAAATGCACAAAAATCTCTTATAAACCATAGACATGAAATTTTGGGAAAAAAAAGTATCATCAAACACTGCCTGACTCTGTGATTTCTAACTGTACAGTATACAAAAGAGGAGGCCAAGCCAAGGACAAACTTGAGAAAGTCAGAAAGTCTGTACTGCGGAGAGAAAAAAGGAAGCATAGACCTTAAGTCTGATCCATTAACACAACAGCCACTAGTTCCTTCTCTTTTATTCTTTGAACATACATCTTACTGAGCTGACAATGGCATTACTTATTTGTCTGGTTATTTTTAATCTTTGCCACTTTACTGTTAGGGTAAAAATGAAGACACTACTGTCAAATCAAGGAATCCTTTCTGACATGATAAAGGACATGGACAGCGTGCTAGAGGACACTAACAAAAAGGAAGGACACATTTTTACCAAGCTCTTGCTGTCACTTTAATGGGACTGCTTTTTCCCTGAATTCCTCAGCTAAATTCTTACTAGCTGTTTTGAAACAACTAATATTCGCCATTGAGACCAGTTGCCTGAGCTTTGTTGTGGAATATACTGAGCACATCTTATTCTACTTATTTAACGAGATGGTCTTCAGTAAAATATAGAAATAATTCAAAAATTAAATTTGTTAGAGGAACAGTAATAGCAGCTGACATTTTCAAAAACAAGTAATTTAGGAATATGCATCCCATTAAGCAGTGTGTGTCAAAATAATTTAGTGACTTTTGAAAATTTTCTTTAAAGAATTATTATTATATATATAGGTCTGATTCTGCAAGACTTCAGGCATATCTATGCATTCAGTTGGTCCCATTTGTTGCCACTGGAGGAGTCCTACCTAGAAAGCAAATTCAGTATGTTCCTTTTGGAAACAAGCTTTAATGACTAGTTCAGATTTTTCAGTAGTCATTTTATGGGCAAGTACAAGAACAGCAACGACAACAACAAAAAAGGGTAAAATTTGCTGAATCAAACCTGTAGCAGTTCTCTTGGAATGAGCAATAATGAAAAATCAAATAAAAAAAAAGAAAATTGCCAGATCTTATCACATACATTTGTTCAGCTGATTAAGCAGAAGGGAAAGACAATGTTTGTCTTTAACTTAGAACATTGATTTCAACCACCTTAGTCCAGATACCAACATGTTAGAATATTGCTGTATAGGAGCTTCAACGTGTAGAGGAAACAACTAGATATCTCACTTTGATAGAGCAACTGAAATCTAAACAACTTGTTGAGGAACCACAGAACCTGAATTACCTCCACTGGGCCAGCAAAGAAAGGCTGGCCATAGCTTGTGTCTTGCTTCTCGCTGTAGCTAACTCACCATCCGCTGGCAGTGACCTCTTAAACCAGTAAAGATCTAATTGCCCAGCTACCACCAAGAGTAAGAGCTCTTCACTTTATAAACAGTTTCAAGCCTGTTCTGTGATACAACACACTGATTTGGACGCTCATTCTTCTACAGACTCCCGCTGAGCCCCCAGACAGAACTGGGCTGCTGCCAAGATGTCTCTGTGCTTCCCATCTTTCGCTGGATGCATCGCTCATCCAGCTCTAGCTCCGAGGATGGAAGCGACAGTTGTACACTGGCACAGGAGGCTGGTGACCTCCGCCGGCTACCTCTTACCAAAGATGGAAGAAATCCCAGTCCGTTAGCTATGGCACTGCAAGGGAATCCAGGGGGTCTTGGTTGAGGTGGTACTCACTGCTGACCTCACTGTTCTCCCCCTGTAAAAACGGCACTAAAGAACTTTTCTTATTTCCTAAAGCCGTCGTGAGAACAAAGCTGCCTGCAACTGAGTGGCACAGGGGCATCATTCAGAAAAGGGCAGTGCAAACAGCAATGCTGTGCGGCAGGGCCTGGTACAGTACCTTGCTTTTGGGTGGAGGGCTGTTTGTGCTCTTGTCTGTGTGGATGCTGGTAGGGGATACAGCAGCACCGAGGTTACCTTGGGGCATGCCAGGTATCTTGCCTCCCGGAGACACTTGCATTGCAGCAAGTTGGGCAGCATACAATTGCTGTATAAAAAACAAGAGGAAGAAAAAAAAAAAGAGGAGAAAAAAAGAAGACAGGAGAGAGAGAATGAGACACCATCAATTAATAAATAATCTTCCAAAACCTTCTTCTACTGCAGATACTGTATTTTCTTTCTGATGGGTATTTTTTATTTATCACATTGGCATATTTCAAGTCAAGAAGAGTCATCTCAATTTTTGTGATTCATTCCTCAGGGGACAAATGACAGACATCACCATGAGAAATGTCCTCACTTCCATGTGTGTCCAGGGATTCAAAACAAGTTCAAAAACAACAAAAGCTAATCTTCATGGTTTGCCAGAGCCAGGGGCAAGTTTTGTCTTCGTGAGAGGCTTTAACCATAACAGCATTCCCAACAATATCATACATCAACCACTGTGGAATTCACATGATGTCTGGTCTGATAGTCTCTGAGATGCCATTTGACATTTCTCTACCTTACTTGCTGTCTTTGTCTCATCTGCACAAGCTGTAAGGTGTTTGGGGCAAAAAATTCAAAGCTTTGTTTTCCCTTAGCTCTTACTGCAAGAGGATCCCATTGGGTCCTGAGATACCACTACAGTCAATATAAGTATATAACTATTAATGGTAGTGTATTGCTCATCAGCAACTATAAGTTCCAATAAAGGTTGAGATCTCCTTGTGATAGATGGGAATGAGTTTCCCCCTCAAAACTAAACCAGCAAGCCACTTTAAACATATACTTGATTATTAGCATATGAGTACTTGCAATCACAGTTATCTGTTGAAAGTTAAGTACTACAGTAAGAATTAAATGGACAGAGAGAAAACAGGCAAACCAGCTGTGCCTGGAAGTTTCCCTGACCTTAAAAAAAAGAAAAAAAAAGAAAAGAAAAAAGTGGAGAAAATAAACACAATGGCAGGAGAGGCAGTCACTGATGGTGTTTTATGAATAGAGGGGAATTCAACTGAAGTCAACCAGAAGTCGGATGCCTGAGAGAGCAGGTAACGTAATAACAAAAGGCTTTCACTCCTCAGTCACAGTATCAGTTTCAAAAACTCATGCTATGTATTATTTGAACTGTGCAGTACATTTGTAATGTGTAACACTGAACAGTGGCACATTCTGCCCGCAGGTGCTAACAAAGCTTCTGAGATGCAACATGACAAGCAATAACATGCAGGAACATGGGTTTGGATGTGAAAAAAAGAGGGAGCATCAATATGACTAGTCTAAGACAGCCTTGTTAGCGTTGTTTTGTTGTCTTCCTGGCCGTTTTTAATTTATAGATATGCTGATAAGAACAAAAGTCAGACCGGAGAGCACAACACAATGCTAACCCTACCCAGCATGGTTGAAAGAAGAAGATAAAGACTCAGTGTGGTCCGACTTCCAGGGAATTCTCCCCACACATCTGTGAGAATGGTACAGAAACACCACCAGTGTGTGTTCAGAGCATGGAAGCCCTGTAACAAACACTCAGCACTGCCCAATGCTCACGTTTACCGCTCTGAGTTTAGGACAACACCTCATTTCTGATCTTCTAAGTGTAATCGGTTAGGCAGCAAGCCCTTACTTATTTCTTTTCACTCCTATTCTTTTCAGACTTTCTATTCTACTCAGCTTTGAATCCTTTTAATTTCTCTTCTTCTACTTTGATCACTGCTTGTTGCTTGTCTTAGTGTACTTCTTAATCACCATTTATGTATTCCTCTCTGCTTATTCTCACTCTCCTTCCCTATCATCCATTCATGCATCCTCTCTCCCTGCCTCTTCCCCTAATTTACTTACTCATTTATTCTATGTGTTATCCCCACCCAGGCAGAGGCAAATGGATGCAAATCAGACAGATAAAAATAATCAAAAACAATCCGGCCACAAATCAGTCACAGATTCAAATACATGTATTTATAAGCTGCCACTCATATCCATTCATTCTTTGAAAAGAAGACTGAATCCAGCAGTAATATAGGGAGAAGGAACAAGTGTTTGTGTGAACCAAAGATGAAGTATTGTAGCATGCAGTTGAAGGAAAACAAGCCAGCTTTTATGTATGAATTACTATACCAGAAGGGCAACAGTATTTAAAGAAATAGGACACAAAGCTAGGGTGCAGCTCAGTATAATCAGACTGGTCACAACAGGCTGAATTCCAGCTTTTCCCTTTCCTTTTGCTCCCTGTTCAAAAAAATGACAAAATGTATTGATGTAAGTATGGGAGGCAGACAAAAAAACGCAGAATGGCAGGAAAGGTTCAGGCTTGTTGAGAATCTGAAGCTGGGGTACAGCAGATAATAAGACGACAAAGTTTGAAAACAGATTAGGTATCAGAGAAGATGTTAGTCCACAAGCATAAGTAAAAATAATGAAGTTTGTCTGCACACTTGGTAGTCTGAGCCAAATGAAGATCACTGACAGGAGAGAACTTGTAGGAGAGGACTAGCGAAGGACGCAGCTTCCTGCACGTGCCCGATTTCTGTCAGCCTTTGAGGAGAATTTTCAAACAGAATCCTCAACTCCATCAGAAAGCAAAATCTCTGCCTCAAATACAGCTTTCAGCCTTCTGCTGAGGTCCAAACAGTGAATCACAAGCACTAGGCTATAAACTATATAAAATACAATTAGACATTATGCTTCCCAGGGATCTGTGCCATCTTACACCTGTTCAGTGATCACAGAGGAATATGTTGAAAGCCATGATTACTTTTCACAGCTTATCGTCAAGCACCATTTTGATAATCTATGCAAACCAGATCATGACACCAAGTACGGAGACAGAGATGCTTCTCCAAGCACGGAGAGCATTTCACACAGCACAGTCTGCAGTAATCAGAAAGGAAGGAAACCTACAAAGCTCTCTATGCTTTGCGTAAACTTTTGTCTTCCTGCTATCAGATTTGACATTGTACCTCTATTTAATTCATTTTTAGGATTAAAAACAAAGATGTAAAAAGTTTTATAAGAAATCCCTTATAAGCCTCACCTCTTAAAGAGGTCTCTTCCTGCAACACAAATCAACTGCTCTGAAGTGAAATACATCCAACTTAAGAAATGGCAAGGCTCTGGAGTCTACCTGACCATTAAGATTACTCCTATACCCCCACCCATTTCAAGGAAAAGGACAGAACCACACACTATGCAGCACATTTCTTGGACTGTCAATATTTTTGAGCTTTGACATTACTGAACTTGTCTGTTCACATTTAGTTGTTTTAGGACATGATGACCTTTAGCTTATACCCAACAAAAGGGCAACGGTGTGACCATGTGCTGCGAATCAAGATGGCTAAATGACAACTGTTTAGGCATCCATTCCATAAGCTAAAACAAAAGTGTCACGAGTCTTTATGCTGAAATATTTGTGCTGATTTTAACAGCAATGAAAACAAGGCCTCAAAAGTGAAATGAAGACGTAGTCTGTGTCATTGCTGCAATACACTGTTCTTCGGCCTTGTGAACACCAAACAGGGAATCCTCAAGCCACTTATGCAACTGTCAGTTAACCTAAAAACCCAAACTCCAATTCTAGCACTCAGGGAGGTCATTTTGCTAAATTACAACTCATGCAGGAATTTCAGTACACATGCTCTTGACCGATTCATTATGACCAAGGCATTCAGTTGAAAACAGTGAACTGCTATTACTTCAAACAAGGTAATTTTTCTTATATATGACAAATAAAATAAGGACAATACTCTGCATTTAAGAAGACAAATAATACTCCTCCAAAAGGCAGAACTGGGCGTCTGAAAAAGCAATTAAAATGTAACATCTATTGTTTGTTTATAACTAAATAACTCTCTTTCAGCTGCCCTGCTCATGTGCAATACTGCATGCCTTGGTAATGTTTTTTCATTAACCTCATATGAAAATCTGCGTCGAAGCAAAATCATCAGTACAAAAGCACAATTTGATACACTTTAAAATGAGCAGGAGGTATAGTTATTTTTATAATGTTGCCCCTCAGTTCTTAAGCTATTAAACAAAAATTCCCACTTCTCCCTAGGTCAGCACCTTAGCCATTCATAATTCTTCCAATATATTAAAGAGAAATATTCAGCTGAACTCTTCAAATAGACTAGCTCTAACTGCTCTCGGCTCGATGGCAGTGTAGTACATCAAGAGCAAAGCCTTACGGATAGACCGGCTTTGAAAACTTTCCCTTGGGCATTGTTGTTACATGTTAACAATGCTCATTACTGCTTTAAGGGTTCACTAAAAATGAAATCTTGTTCTATTAATATGGAAAATGAGAATGAGATTTAATAGCCATTTTTAAAAGGGTTGAACAAAGTGTTAGCAACTACATAGGTACAGGCAGTTGATTCGAACACATATGTGTATTTGGCTTACACCACCTTTTTACTAAAATATTTTTATTAGTGAGCAGTATAGATTAAGATCATTTCTTAAAAACAACAGCAACAACAACAAAAAAATGTACAAAAAAAAAAAAAAAAGGCAGCTAAGGAAAACAAAGCAGTTACTGCAACACATTTGGCTCTCATATAAACCAGTTCTTCAGTGGAGTTACCAAGTGATGAATTCACAAACCATCGTGCTTATAGGTTTGGAACTGTTGACTGATTCAACACTTTTCTGTTTCCTTCTAAGACCCATCATTAAAAATATACACATGAATGGCCCTGTTCTGACTTCACAGATTTGATAGCTTTGATTTTTGCATAATCTAGATGAAAAAAAAATGGTATAAATTGAGATTCTCTCACTCAGAACACAGGAATTTAATCTTCTTTACCACAAATTTTATGTTTGTATAAAAAGTACAAGAAGGGTGTCTGATTACAGCAGAAAGAATTAGTTTTGGATATGTTCACTATGTTTTTTCTAAAAGTAATAAAGATGATAGAGAAAAAAGAATTCACTCAGAATAATGAACTGGCATACATCCTGCCATAAAATAGGTTTTTAAAGCAGTGGAAAGGTAGAGAAGGTGGCAATTATAGAAAAGAGAATTAAGGGTGCCCTCATCCACAATTGGTAGAAATTCTTTCTAGATCTTATATGAAAAAAGAGTTCTTCATCTAGCTCTTTATAACAGATACGAAAGACATAATTTTTTTATCTTCTCTATGCCTGAGTTTCCCTCAAGGTTGTTAGCGCAGCATTTCAAAGGGCCACACTAATCATTCAAAACTTCATCAAATGCTTGTTTGAACCAACTAGGGGATTCTCAGAAAAGAATAATACACGAACACATATTCATTTAGATCCCTTAAAACCTGGCCCAAAGGGTCAGAGTGAGTTATACTCAGTTTCCGTGTTTGAGCTTCCTAGTTTTCATTTTGGGACACTTTAAGATAACAGCAATATAGTTCAAGATCCTAGGATGTACTTTATTTTTTCCTTAGAATTTTGAATAGAGTTGGGCAATTACTATTACTCTATATACTATATGTCTTTGTCACACCTATTTCTTAAAAGAAATTGTCCTTGTTCCCAG
Source organism: Nothocercus julius (assembly GCA_013398735.1). NCBI lineage: Eukaryota > Metazoa > Chordata > Aves > Tinamiformes > Tinamidae > Nothocercus > Nothocercus julius. The sequence continues at coordinate 2,598,301 of VZSV01000089.1, forward strand.
TGCTGAGGGATACACAGGTCCAACAGTCTGTCCACTCTTCTGGCCAGGCAATATGTAAAAGCATTTCCCTTCTTTACCAAGTTAAAAAAAAAACCACAAAAAACAAACAAACAAACAAAAAAAAAATACACACAGGTTAGATGTATTAAAAATTGTGGACCACACAGGGACTATGGAAGATACACTACGTGTTGAAAAGCTGCAGTGTTCTTTCCCCTAGCCACAGTGACCAAGTAACTTCCTGTTAGAGAGCAAACTAGGTCTCCTCTAATTTCTTTAGTCTAGGGGAGAAAGACAGGTAAATAAAACATGAATCATGGAACAACAATAAATATTTGGAGGTTAAGGCTGGGCAAACTGAACCTAGATGAGAAATATTCCACTTTATAACCAGAAAGTGTGGGTAAGGCTTTGAAGAACTAGAGAAATGGCAGAGTCTTGGTCTCTTGATGTCTCAATCGCGATCAGATGTGTTTCTGGAAGATGAACTTTAAACAAAGAATTTGTTATACCCACTACTAGGGTAAATGATGAAATTCTACGTCTTGTTTTGTCAGACTAGACAATCGACTAGTCTCTCCAGCCTTAAAGAAATCTAAGTCTTCAAAAGAAACCTTAAGAAAAACAAGTTCTCATTAGAAAAACTGTGAAGCATTCACAAATAGAACAAGACTTCATTTATACACTTCTTGCATGCAAGTTACAAGCACAGCCTTGTAAGCAGCATCTCTCCCCTATTAGAAAAACACTGCTTTTAGAATCGGTGACCACACGTCTCTAAAAAAATACAATTCTGGTAGCTGATTGCTGTGGTTCCTGGGCCACAACCCTTATTCCTGAGGATAACTGGCTGTGCAGCCCATGCCAGGCCGAGCACGCTTGCTCTCATCCGATTTGGAACTTGCCGGGTGTGACAGCCTGGACAACCTTGGCATCCAGACACAAGGCTAGGAGCCTGGGTCACTGAGAAGCCAAATGAGCTGCAGGCCTGTGTCTGGAGTAACAGAGACTTCCATCATTACTGCCCTACATTCAAAATAATGCTGAAGAGGGGATAAAGAAAGAAAATTGCTAAAAAAATATGGAATTTTGAAGTTTAGGACAATGCTTTTAGCTAAATCCAAGCTACACTAAATTCAGTTTTTCTAAAAAGCAGCCTTCAGTTCCGTGAATGGATAAATGGTAGGCAAATACTGGCAAGGTCAGAATCAGCACCCAAGAATGACCCAAAAATGCTGGCCAGTCATGGTCACACAGGAAGACTGTAGGAAACTCTTGATTAGAGCCTAGACCTTGTGGCTCCTTTGTCTCATGCCTTAAAAACAAGACAATCCTTCCGCAGGATGTAACTGTAGGAACTTATCAATAGACACTTCCTATCAGGGGCTAATAAGATCTGCAAGTTTCTGTGATAAAATATCATCGTAAACTGTGTGTTTAAGATTGTCTGCTCTTTACACATTAAGAGTTTTTAACTGGAAAACTGCCCAAGTGGCCTACATATTCATACATACCATATTCACACCATATGACAGTAATTGAAATAGAGTGACTATATGGCATGCACATTGGAGGGAAAACTTGATAATGTCTTCTGGAAAAAGCTCGTTGGATGAAATGTTGCAGATGAATATCGTGTCCCTTTCAAGGAAAGTAATAAATACTGCACATATAGGAAGAAATCAACCAACAATTTATCCTTACTTGTAGTTTGTTGCGCAGCACCAGAATGTAACGAATTCTTGCTGTCACTACCAGGATTTATTCTTATGCCAATAGATTTTTTTTCGGGGGGTGGGGGAAAGGGAGAGGAATAAAAGATGGGGCTAGAGAAAAGATAAGAGAGAGTTCCTTTAAAGTATACACTGAAATAAGCCATCCTTCTGCAATAAACTTATTAAGGAAAGTATGGCAAAACGGACAGCAGTAATGTAGCAGACCAACAAACAACACGGGTGTGTAACTTAAGACGGCGCAGATGCTTATCATGTAAACTGCAATCCCTTTATCAGTAGCTGACTTTTATAATGAAGATGAAGTGTTTGCATGATGGTTCCACATGGAAACTCCTATGTCTGCACAGTTTTTCTATTAGACGCTTGAAATCAGTAAAGTGGCACAGACATTATATTCTTGCAGGAAAAGAAAACACAGCGTTGCCCATTTGTTTACAACAAGTATGTTTCCCAAGAGCTTATTTTTTGATATATCTGGATTTTTGGCAACTAACTCAGAGCACCTGACTTCAGTAAATGTAATTTCCCATTTGAGAGTGGAAAATTCTCTGAGCAGCCATTTGACAAAATACTTATTTCATATTACATTGCTCCACTTGACTGGTACTGTATATAATCATTCATTGTTTTCCATTAAGTGACTACAGTAGTTAATAAGCAAACACTGCCAGCAGATTTACTGTAAATAAGGTTTGATATATTTCAGATTGTTGAGCTATAATTAAGGCATTTCACTATTTTATACACACCTCCTTAAATGACTCTTTCTTCAATTTTTTTTTTTAATAGATTTTCTGTTTGCATTTTAAAGTTGCTGTATTCAGTAGGGAATTAAGTCAGGAAAACTCTGCCTGCTGTAGGATTGATACTGAATTAATTACTTTAAATCTGAATACTCCTCCTGAAATTAAGAGCAAAGCTCACACTAAAACAATTAAGTTCAACAGCATTTCTTACTTTGAGAACACAAAATTGCTCACTTGAATTGGGTATCAGGTTCTTACACGCTGATCCTCACAAGACTGCCAGATGTATTGCCCCTTCTCTTCAGGGATGAAGGAACAAACACAAGTTGCTAAAATTTCACTTAAGATATTTTTGCCTGTGTACTTCCTAACGCTCCTCCACAAATATATCTTCATTGCTTAATTATGATATCAAATAGCAAAATGAGAACAATATCCTTTCGACTATGTTGCCATTGACAGTAAGAACATTTCCGAGGCAGGTGAGTCAAGCAAGTGTATCTGTTGTCCTTGAAAACATAAATTAACACTGTTCCTTGGTTATCGGATGTGTACATGAGCTCAGTGGCAGCTACTCAACTCATTCAAAAGCCTAATTTGCTCTTTGAACTCAGTTATATTATCTGGTCAAAGGGCCGGTAGAGGAGACAGTGTGACAAACTCTTACTCCATCCTAAGCAACTTTCATCAGAGTCCACGCTCTGCTGTAGCTGTTCTCTTCCAGTTTGAGTGGAGATTAAAGAACGTGACATTTGTGCCTCAGAGGGAACCAAGGGCTGTTTTTGCTGCTTTCCTTATGCCAAGCCTCCCTGCAAAGCACACAGTGAGGAGGAAGTACGGGTAGAAGAAGAATACAGAAATGGAGAGGATGGTGATGGAGAGAGAGATCATCTGAATTGCAGAAGAAAATTTCCTTCTTCCCTGAGAGCCAAACTAAAACTAGTTCATCCCTAGAATGGCTCTAAAGAATTATTTTCCCTTTCCCTTTTTCCTTGTCAGAGAGGGCTAATAGGATGCGACATGGCCTCTTTATTCCCTTAAAAAAACGTTATTTTATTTTGTTTTCGGAAATGGGAAAAGGACAGGAGAAGAATGTCAGTCCTTCTGGAGTGCTAGCTATCCAACTTACTTTCAGCCCTTGAATGCCCGTTAAATGTGCTTCTGCACTGCAGACAACTTTCAAATAACTCCTATCAGACTTATCCAGAATGTATTTTAGATTCAACAAGAATCCTCCTTTACCCTTCATGCAGTTTTTGTTCATCTTCATTCCCTTACAGGTACATTACCAGGCTCCTCCAGAATACTGACTAGGCTTCCCTCTCCTTATGGGATCCTGTGGTGTAGTCCAGAGTGGGGCACAAAGTGACTGTCCCAGCAGCACATTGTGATCCCTTTCCATAAGGGCAGAAGACATGACTGAAACTGTGGAAAGCTCCAAATCGCCTGCACATTTCCTTTGGCTTTAGACCCCCCACACTCTCTCTGTAACACAGTGTTTCCTTTTATTCTATGCATTGCGAAAAGCAAAGCTTGAAGAAAAGGTCAGTCAAACTTACTAGACCTATACGGAAACTACAAAAGCTCAGTCAGACTTATTAGACCTACAGGGAAACCGCAATTCCATTCGAAAACGTAGAAACTAGTCCAAGTTTGATGTAAAACTTCTTGAGTCTCACTGAATCTTTGAACAAACCTGGTTTGTGTTTCAAACTGGAAACCAGCTGAATTTTGCCCTGCTCCTGCTAATGTTCTGAACAGTCAAGAGAGAGTCCTATTCACTTTAAACTGAAAGCATCTACAGAGATGCCTGGCCGCAAACTAGCCCTATTAATATAAGCTGATTCACTTCGATGCTTAAAAACAAAACAAAATGTTCGTTGACCTGGGATGCTTGAGATTACCAGATGACAGGCTGCAAAGAGGAGATATGTGACAGGGGGCCTTTATTGTACAAGTCTCCGGGGACAGCTAAAAGAATACAAATGTACTAAATTAACTTACTTTGCAGTTTGCCTCCCTCTATGGAAGTCCCACTTTAAGGAAATGAAGTAGTCGAAACACAACTCAATAGCTGTTAAACCTTTTTATCCTTTGATTTCATGATAAAAAGGGTGTGGTCTGTCAAACTCCCCCTCCAGTGCAGCCCATAAAACTCCAGAGAGCCTGAAACCTCTGTGAAGCTTTGGCAAACATGTCAGGAAATAACATAAGAAGCTGCTTTCTGGTCCATCTCATTATTTCCATGCTTACACTGATGTAATGGGAAGAGCAACACTTTACATATTCCATTAGGACACGTTCAGTTTAATTCTTAGGGACTTTGTTCCCTCAACAGTGGTCTCTGGAAAAATATCCGAAATCCCTCAGGATTCAGTTTCTGACTCTCACTACAATGAAACCACAAGCACTAAGGTCCAACGACACTGCGTGATCAGACTTCAGCCCACGCATGAGAAGCCTTGGATCCAGGCTGGAGCTCACGCCAACAGGCCTCCCTTGGCACATGCTGTACGCAGGGTTTAAGAAGTTGTAGGCACAATAACATGAATGAAGGTCAGAGGGAATAAAATCCTTACCTCCTTATTTTCTTTGGATTTAAAGAAGGTGCTGTGCATCATCCAAGCCTAGAGATCGCTTGTATAAAATGAACTAATCTGGAATTTAATGTTCACCTAAGAGGAATGCAACGGTGGCTTCGAGACTCGCTGATCCATATTGATAGCAAAGAGCTGAAGCCTCATGTTCCCGTGTAAAGTGTGAGCCTTCTACTACTTAGAACCAAGCAGACCAAGGGAAATTAAATGCAGTTAGAAGAAGCAGGCCACACTGAAAGCTCTTGCGACTAAAGGATTTCTGCCCAGCGGCCTAACAAGTGCTACAAGGCGGTGAGCCCACGGGAGCATCTCCGCACTTCCCTGCTCGCACGCTTCCACCTCGAAGGAAGGTGCAAGGTGCGCTCTTCCAAGCCACCTGTCTGGAAGGGACTTCTCTCCTCTCAGGGAGAGGGAGCAGTTTGCTCCTCACGCCGCTCTCCAAGTTAAACACGTAAATCCAGATGGCGTGAAGACACTCCCGTTTGTCAAGCAACAAGGATGCCATTCACCCGCAACAGGGCTGGAATCTTAGCTCCTGTCTTATAGGATGCTACATAACAACATATTCTAGAACAAGTGATGTGGCGATGTGGATTATATTAATAAACACTAGTTAACAAGATCTATAATCCATTAGAACAAGTGATCTATTCAAGACTATTTACTAAAGTTGATTTTCACACCTGCTTTGAGGCAATGAATAAATAAAGACATAAAAACTTCACGCTCCTGAGTGAAAACGGTGCTTTTTGAAAAATTTCCCCTCTGTGCCAATTCTTAGAATGGGGCTTTTTATAACAAAACACTTTATGAAGTGGACATACTTGTCCAAAAACATTATACACTGAAATAACTCTGCATTCTTATGAGACATTTTTCAATTGTTAATAATGTGACTAAGTTATAAAAGAGCTAATCCGCATTTTAAATTGTTCATCTGGAAATTTGGATTAGGAGAGAAAACCCAGCAATTTTTATGTTTTAGAAAGCAGTACCAAAACACTAAACTCTTTTCAATTCAAAACAACAGCCAAAATCGATGTAAAATCAAATTTTAAATTGCTTCTAGCTGAGTAGATGTCTGTAAAGCAGAAGGGGTGGGAGTACCAAAGAGTTTGCAATGGAAATACCGAGAAGCTCTTGACTGTAGTCACACTAACAAGAGCTGCTATCGTGAAGTAATAACATTATCCAGAAATCTTTTTTTCATTACCTCATTCCTAATGCCATCTCATTTCACTTGAGTTACTTGGGTCTGATGATGGGGTTAACGAGGGAGGAGGTGTTTGAGTGGGTGTGAATTAGGGGTGCTGCTAAAATAGAAGCTATTTCAACAGTTCTGTGATTAATATAGCTCTTTTTTTTCTTTTTTTTTTTTCCAGGTAAAATACTTGTGTGTTCCAAGACTGACACTGACTTTGGCAGGGCTCAGATAATACCTAAACATATTGATATTATACAGACTATTACAGACAGCTAATGGTACTATTCCATTCTTTCCTCCTCCGTTCTACTCACAACCAGTCTAACACAACAAGAATGCTGAAGCTTCAGCTTCCTGTGTTCAGAAGCTTTCCTCAAAAATTTGGATATTTTACAGTGACCATAGCAGAAAACACCACCAATAGCTTCTCTTCCTCCCCCTTCCCTGGGCTCCACAAGTCATCCTTACATACTGCACAGCAATCCATTACAATATGTTCCAACATCTGCCTCCTCATATGATGTACGACCTATTTGACTGACCCTTTTTATGCTGCTCCAAGACGGACTGTTCCTTGCAGTGGGAGGCTGAACCGTGCTCAGCGCTTCCTCAGTTACTAACTGGGAAATGTATCGCCATTTTGGGAGGGACCTGGGATGTCAGCCTGGGAGCCTCCTCGCTTCCCTTTGTGCCACAACGATTGCCTCCATACAGGGTCTTCCTTTATCACCAATTACATGTCACCCTTCAATCGCAAACAGGGCAGGTCTTGCGGGTCCACCCATCTACCGCTAACATATGAAACATTTCTGCCAATTAATTTTTTTTCCATGACAAATATTACCCAGTGTTTGCGAATCCAGCGTGGGAAGCATGAATAATGTAAGAAAGAGAACAGTCCTCCATTACACAGGGAGGCATCTTGTTTTTGCCAAAGTCAGCAACTGTAAAATATGTCTTAACTACTCCAGCTAATACCATGGCATAACCCAAATGCGTAGGTTTTGGTCAAAATGATTGTGTTCACTATAAATAAAGGGAGCATCTAAGGTAGCAAAAAAGCACATCCCAACGCTGCAGGCATGCGATACAATCCTTGCTCTCACCATCTATCGTTCTGTCATGTATTTAACTGCATTAACATATTTTAGAACCACAGCTGACTGTCCAAAGGCACTTGGCAAGAAATGTGAATAAATATGTCCATGAAAATGCAGAGAAGGAATGACCCACCAATCAATATGCTGAGATACCTCCTCTTCCCAAGAGAGGAAAATTCATGAACACATGGAAGCTAGAGCTATGTCCATTAGCTGGTTAAAAAGTTGTTTGCACTGATGTCAATTCAGCATCTTTCACAAATTCCAGCCATTATAGAAAAATGGAATCAGTTGGCCTGGAGCCTGCATCTCTTACAAGCAATCACAGAAATAGTTTCAGCTTAGCATTACACTTTATTTTCTCCTTTGACTTATCTACTAACTGGAATTGCCTGGGCAAGTGAAAAAGGAAATTAAACCACAGCAGAAAAGAGACACTGAGTGAGGGCAAGTGGGGAATTCACTTGAGTAGGTCTGAGCTAATCACCCTGCATTCCCTGCATTATGAAAAACAGAAAGGAACCTGCAACTTTAGGCAATAAAATTGTACATTTTAGCCATCGACAGCTAGGTGAGACGAATCTCAACCTAACATCCTGAGTCAAACCAGGAAAAGAAGACTAACTACTCTGTGCTGAGCACATCTTTCCTAGTCTTAAATTTCATGGTAGAAGCTGAATTCTTTAAAGTGAAAACTGTCTTTCCTCTCTAAAGTTCATGAAAAATATAATTTTTCTTTTTTTCTCATTATATAAGTAATATGGAAAACTCTTGCTATGACTCTTTCTTCCCCAAAGCTGTATAATTGGTATGGCATACAGCTACACTTTCAGCACAGAACATGTGGAAAAGGGGCATATAACTCCCCAAAGTTGCCTGCAAATTACTGCACAATTGTGTGGAGAATATATATGTTAACATAGAGTGTGAACCCAACTAAAATGATGAGAAACAATGACAGCTGGCCAATCTTGCCCTTCTTTACTGTGTTTGCCTCAAATATAGTATGTTTGTAAGAATGTGTGAAATACTTCTGAAAATAACAGTTATATTCCATTCTGATTAAAGTAGCAAAGGAATGTACAATTTGGAGTCTTCTTTAGAATGATCCGATTTACTAAAATTCAAGGAGAGGCTTCAGATAAGGCCCAGCAGGAGCTGGATATCTTACCAAATATCTTGGAAATTCTGGAACACAGGTGATTTGTTGTGATCTTTTTGTTCTCCTATGTCCAAGTTTATTTTTAAATTTTATTTTAAATTTAGATTTCCAAAAAGAAATGGACTACTCATCACACCACAGCTGGCAGCAGCCCTCCGGCAGTGCTACCAGTTCAGAAGAAAACCGAGCACCAGCGACCTTTTGCGAACTAAAAGAGAACGTACAAGCAGGAACTTTTGCCTTCTGCATCCCAGCAGTGCCCAGCGGCCAGTCTGTCTCATGTGTAATTTTTAGAATACACATCATGTGGGTGTAACGGACACATACTGCACGGCTCATCTCCAGTTAAATAAGATCAATTATTTGATAGATTAGACCAACCTTTGCCCTTCAAATTTACTACTATTCCTCAACTATTCCTCCCATTCTCCCATGTGAGTTGACTGCAATCATATGAAGGATCCACTGAGAGCTTCCCATAGCAGAAGCAGGAGCTGTGCCTGGAAGATACCAAACAATCATCCTGAAGGGAACTTTCACTTTAATTTAATGTGTAGGAGGATCATACTTATTTTAATGAGCTTAGGGTAAGTAACATCCTAAAGGATATGTGCCATACATTTTCTCTCTTAACTTCCAGAGTTGTTTATAATTAGACCTATCATCCAGATTGTTTCTCTTAGAATAATTGTTCTTATAGATGATACCTATCAGTGTCATCACTGACAGCTTTTTGGATTTTTGACCCTCCTTAAAAACAAAGCATCGTATAAACTGTCTTGTTTTGACTAAATAGACTGAAAACGCCTGAAATGTTCAGTGACTGTAAAAGCTGTATTATCAGGATTGTATGGCATCTGTGGACATCGGTAAGAGAATCGCTTCTTTTAGCCTTCCAGAGTTAAGTGGAACCTCTTCAAACTGAATCCGAGCATTTCGGCAGCAGCAGAAGCAAGCATCCCCCAAGACACTATCTATGCTCATAGGCCTAGTGGAAATCTAAGAAGTTGTCAGCTGCATCATCCTTCCTCCCTCTCGTCACCCTCCCCGCCTGCTTGTCTTCCATATTCTGATGACTGTTTATGAGCTCAGCTGTCATTCTTTGCACCAGGGAAAGATAGATGGGACACACCAACCCCAACCTAAGTGACCTTTGGATGTGACAAGATTTTTAGGTCAGTCCCGCTAAATGGAAGCCTTGGTGCATCGAGGCTCGCCTCAGGGTGAAATTTCCAGCAAATTTATTATCTCCCAATGCCCTTTGGACTGCTTCCCACCATCAAACACCATGGCAGCACTCGGAACAGGAAGAAATACATTAACTGGAATCTGATCGTTTTAAAAGGTTACAGCTGCCCAAATATAATTTAATTTCATACTTGCCCTTTGAGGGTTTGGTGTATATTTTCATTTTATGACTGCAAATGATAAAGCTCTTAAGATTCCAGGCAATAAAAAGGAAAGGGGGGAGAAAGTATTTTAAGGTTTAGAAGTCTATTCAGTTCATAGTCAGTGAGCAAAGTGACAAATTAGCTTTTTTTTTTAAATCTAACATTTCCCCATTTTTTTAACCATTCTTCATTCCTCCACCTGATCATGAGCAACAATACCTTTTAGTGAAATCAAACCTATAATGCCACCCAGTGTGATATGAAAGACACATTTGACTTGCACACAACTACCCATCCTACATCCAGTAAGGACCCAATTCAGAGCAGCAATTAACGTAAAGAAAAATGAAATTAACTGAACGCAAACTGATGCAAAAATCAATCAAGCTTAAGAAAACACTTGAATTTAAGTATAACCCTATGCGTTTTGACTGAGGAGGCCTTGATTTACTTTGAAATCCCATCTTTGACTTCTGTCAGCTTTGTTCACATACACAGGTGCATCTACTCATGCCTATACAATATGATAAAAATCAGACTATTCAGCATTGGGTTTGGGAGAGCATTCAATTTGGTATGAATCCCATACCTGTGCAGTCATGAAACGGTAACGTAAGAGGATACGGAGTACTACATCCTAGCACAAAATGCTGAAAGCTGGAAATCATATTCCTTCTCTCTTCTGCCCATTCTGAGTGAATGCCCTCAAAACGCAAACTTTACACCAACCTCAGCTTGCCCAGCTCAGAGCAGGGGTAGCAAATGCTGAGCACTTGTCTTGTCACTGTAGCCACTGAGAACTGAGTTACAGAGGGAACACCCCTCTCAGGACCAAACATTTTGATCCTGTTTTGGTGACTCTTTCCTTTCCACAAAAATAATCACAGGAAAAATAAAACAGCTGTAGAAAGGAGGAAGGATTAAGTGTGAATGTTGCATATGCTATTTTCAAAGCCACCGTAAGAAATTAATTATTGTTGGACTCCCAAATCCCTTCAGGCCTCCTTAAAAATCTTATCCAAACATACACTGATACGTACTGTGTGAATTAGTTTCACCCCCAGTGTATCAGACCAATATATAGCACGAAGTAAGGATGCCAAGATAAAGGGAATGGGATGATTAAGGTTAATTAGCCTAACTGGAAATAAATTCCCGGGCAGCTATTCGTGCTAAACCAGACCAGTGAGTTAAGCATACATACACACTATACTGCTTACCCTAAACATCAATAAACCCTGGCTCTGTAAAGTAAATATTGGACTATTGAACAAACAGCAACTCGGAACTACTGTGGTGAAAGTAAGAGGTATTTAAAGACAGTTTAACACGCTACAAAATGTAACATGCCCGGTAATGTTTCTATCATGAGCTTTCTATTTTTAAGAAGTTCAGAGTTTAACTGTAAAATCAACAGCAGAGATGAAATAGGACTTCAGCCATGTTCTTTTGCCAAATTCAGCTAGATCCATTTGGTTCCCTTAATGAAATAAATATGCTGCCGTATTTTATGGTAATGGCCCAAAACACTTTAAATAACACTATCACAAGCCGTAATGTTTTGGGGCATTAATGGAGAACACGCTGTTATAGTTTGCAAAGAGCGTTTTGAGGTAAAAGAAAAACACGGAGAAGAAAAGGCTTTGCTGCCAGGCTCTCTTTGCACACTCCGCGGTGGAGGAAAGTCCAACCTCAGGAGCCGCGGGTGCTTTGCGGCCACAGGGCCGCCCGCTGCAGAGATAGGGAGGCGCACGCAGAGCTGGCTGCTGCTTCTGAAAACCTGTGTTTCTGACAGCATGGAAGCGCCCCGCAACTGCAGAAAGTGGCCACTTTCTCAAGACTTTTTCTTTCTTTCCTTAAGCGCTTTTTTACTGTGCTTTTCAGTTTGATGGATTGATGGGTATGTCCGACAGGGCAGACAACTCGAGCGGTCGCTTGCTGCCAGCCTTGCTCCCTGCATCTCCGGAGGCTGCGACACTGAGGTAGCTTGGCAAACTTGCGTTCCTGGCCACTGAACATTACCATAATGTGCCTGGCCTCTACAGCGAAAGGGTTAAGAAATGTAAGTCCACTAGTTAGTGACACCTTTCCCCTCAAATATCGGCATAATGAGCAGATGGGAATAGAAGCAGACTACTGGTAAAAACAGCAAGCAAATAATTAAGTTCCCCAAAGAGAATGGGATGCTAAGTAACCTGTCTAGAAATCAGATTCAGACTCAAGAGATGAGCAGCTCATTTGCGCTACATACATCAAAAACTAGTCCTGAGGACCACTAAGAGCACTAGGCAATATTGCCTCCAAGTTTTCTTGCCCAGATTGATCTGTGAGATTCAACAGAGTGGAAAACACTAAGCACTTCTGAAAGCAGCCAGGCGATTTGCAGAAAGTGAGCCTGGATATGCAGGAAAAAATTGTACTCCTATCTTGGCAACAGGCTTATGCGATCCAGGCACAAGGGAATGAGCAAGTTCAACACACTTAAAGTTACTTCTCCAACTCTACCTTCTACCGAGACAAGACAGTTCAACGCTGACTTGACAAATGCAACAAGCATTCTCACCTCAGTGATTGTTATTTAATGCATAGATCTATAGCCTACAGTAGCTACGTATTTCATAGTTTCAAAACTGTCCTAATATTAGCAACCACCCATAGAGGACACTAAAATATCCTCACTGCATACCTTTGCCGGGAAAGGAACTGGACATAAGGAAACAACAATGAGAAAAACAGCACAAGAACTTTTAATTGATGGCTCTGTTCTTACTGTTGCATTTGATTTATATCATTGGCCAGTGATCCTCTCCTTGCGTGCACATTTACTAAGCTCTTTATATGTTTCTGTCCCATTCTGCTTTGTCAATTTGAAATGATCTAAAACTTCAGAGAAAAAAAGAGAACTGTCATAAACAAGACTGTGCTAACAAATAAGACATAAATCCCAATTCTAAGCCATACTTATATATTATACCAATCTACATTTAATAACATACTGTGTGCTAGGTGCAATAGAACTAGCAAGATTTCAAAGGAAATTTTTTTTTTTGTATTAACCTTTGGGATACATACAATGCAATAATTTGATTTGTGGACCTAAGGTAGCAAGAAAGTGTCAGTAAGTAGTAAGCTTTCTCTAAGTCAGCTTTTTCCACTGTTTTTATTTATTATTTGTAGCTTTGTTCTGCAGGTTTTGAAGAGTGTGTATGTTAGCGCTTTTCAGTTTTCCTTTGTATTTTTCTGTCACGAGGTTTTGGTGAGGCATTGTAAATATACACTATTGGCAAAGCTCAGCATGAAGACAATGAATTCCACAAATATCCAGAAAAAAATCATTAGTCTGACACAAGCTCTCATGTTTTATAGGAGGCCTATAAACCCCCGGTTTACGGTTTCAGAATGAACCCCACCAACCAGGCAACCTCCACTCAGTTTGGTTTCACATTTCTCCCCCCTCACAAACAGTTTGCTCAGGATTATATAATCTTATTTGCATGATTATATAATCTTCTTTTCAGCAACATCTCTCTGAAGAGCAAACAACATAATAGGAAAACCAGCAGTGTAAGCCAACTATCTCAAAACCCAATATCTGGAATGTGCAAAGAGCACAAAATCGATTTTTTTTTTTTTTGGCCTTGTTACCAGATTTTTAATATAGGCGCTTTTAGAGAGAATCAATTCAAAAAGAATATAAGACACTAAACAGTGGTTCTGTGCAACAGAAACACCTCAGAAGTTTGTTCTGCCGCCTATGTAAAAATGCGTTTTTTTAGTTATCTCAAGGTACATATGCAAAGACGACTATTTTCTTCTTTCTCCGTAAGATTTACTTTGAGGCTCTGTAAGACACTTTTCAGACTTTCTTTTTTTTTTTTTTCCTTCCCCTGTTTAAGATTCTGGGGGACAGATACTGCCATTGCTGCTGTTTCAACAAAGGTTGCGCCTTGCATCTGGCTGAGCTCGCACCATTGACATCATCATTGCAACCTACTGAACCACCAGTCATAGCACACAGAAGAATAAACCGAGTTTTAGTCACCTTAAATATGCCTCCACTCCCGAAGTTTTTTCTTCTTTCGATATACCTCAAACTTTGCCCTAGACAGGCCATTGTATAAGTGAAGACTGTCATGTTCCGATCTGCACACAGACTCTTCTGCAGGCTGCTAAAACTACTTACGATGTCAGTTACTTCAGCAATATTCATCTAAAATTAATGCCTTATAAATAATCAAGGAGGAATCTGCTTCCGTCTGTCAGGCTAACCCCAAAAAGAAAGAAGTGTAACACCATTACGAGAGAAAAGAAATTAAGGATGACCTGAACTCGCAAGTGTGCTTGCCAGACAGTTACGCACTCCTGCTTGCTGACCTATTTTCTCCCTGCTCACACCACAGAGCAGATCCAAACAAATGGCTAGGAATTCAATTGCTTACAACGTAGAGGCTGCCACCCTAACAATGCAGTTGGGCATCTTAATATCTTTGTCAGGTTTCCAAAAGTTTTTAGTGACTTGTTATCTCTTTTAAAGTTGTAATAAAGCTCTGCTTATCAGTCCATAAAGGACTATGTCAAATGTCCTGCTGTTCCAGACATCAGCAGACTGTGTATGTTGCAGGGCCTAAAATGTTGTGGTGTATCTTTGTGTGTGAATGGCCTGGGTGAAGAAATATACAGAGGACATATATCTAATACATACAATAGCATACTCGGTGTTTCAGTTATAAGGCAAACTACCCTTCCCAGTAATTACTTACAGCAAAGGCAACTAATCACAGCTAAAGTAAGCCTCCTTACAGCCTAGGTTCCAACGCTGGAATATTTTCAGCCTCACATCTATTGCCCAGTCAATTCCCCTGAGACTTAGAGAACATGTTCTTCTACTGTTAGAATCACACTTTTATACCAGCACAAACATGGTAAACACATCAGCTGTAGCACGAACTACGTAGTACCTGTGACTTCCAATGGTTTTGATTTGAACTTCACAAATTCCTTAGTGGAGATGAGGGCCAATGTACAGTAACATCAAATTTACAACAGGCTAACTTTCCTGAGTTACCTTTCAGACCCACTAAATGTATTTCACAGTCTCCTGTGAGAAAGTGACTGAACTCTACTATTATGAGATATCTCAGGTGTTGACCCGAGAGAAACCTCTTGTGGTTTGACCACAAGAGGGGGGGAAAAAAAAAAAAAAAAAAAAGGTATAGAAATGGTCACCTTTTTCTAAATCATAAAAGCCAAGAAGATAAGAGAAAGACAAAGTAAGACAGAGCCAAAACAAGAGACAAAGGAGAAAATCAGAATAAATGCATCCATATGCAAGGCAGGAGGCAAGACAAGAACGGGCTTCTTCATCCTGGGGCTTATATGTAAAGAGACAACAGTACGAAGCTGAGGGCTGGCAAATATGAAAATAGCAAGAAAAAGCCGGTGCTTGTGCCACTTCCATTGTCCAAATACAAAGGCCTTCCGGGAACCCTTCGGGGGGTGGGGGTGGTAATAGCTGCATCTCCTAACAGGTTCTTCCTAAGGGGGATTTCTTGAAAACTGCTGGGCTCTGACACTAGCCCATATGGGCTCAGAGAAGTCAGAGAAAACGCTGGCTGCACTTTTTTTTTTCCCCCCCTTTTTTTTTTTCCCCAGGCCTATTTGCATATGTTCTTTAGTATGCAGAATGTCTCTGTATGTAATTGAATTGTTGTTTTTGCCTCTATTAATACATATGCAAATGAGCCACCAGTGCAGCTGTGCTGTATTAATCATATGTGTGCTTCTGTCTGCCTGCCCTGCAGGCGCAGGGGCGGCGGGAGCGGCGAGAGGCAACGCGGCCGCTCTAACCCGGGAGAAAACTCACCCGAGCAAGCAGCAGGCTGGGCTTACAACTGCGGAGAAGACAGGCTGGGCATTTTTCTGTCTTCTTCATTTTCTTCATCGCTATGGGTGGAATCCCAAAGTTGCACCGAAAGGACTGCTAATTCAGATAAAAAGAATATGGGACCACATCTAATTGTCTCCCCTGGAGGGCCGGGGAGGTGGTTATAATCTGACAATCCACAGAATAGCCATGATATTGTTTTACCATGTGTATTTACTGCCTGTAAATGTAAAGTGTGCATACGTTCAGAGACTCACACTGCTCAATAAAACACAAAGCATTTATCTATATTCTGTCACAATGATTTCATCTCTCAGAAACTGACTGGAGTCTGATAAAATGATGTGACTCAGCTTTTCATTCAAATTTATTTTGATAGAATATACTGAGCTTACCTATAAAATTGTTTCAGTTGATATCAAAGGCAAGCATGAGTTACTTAGACATCAACTACAAAGTACATTTCTCGACCATGAACAGGATTTATTTGAGCTGGTATGTTCTGTGGTTCATGCTTTCACACAATCTATCACAGTCTCTAGCTCTCAGCAGGTATCTTGAAAGTGAGGAGTGGTTTTACCCCAGTGTTTTGAAGCTTGCTTTTGAGTTAATTTGGAGAAACTTCTTCCATTTAAAAACATGGAACTTGCTCAAAACTTCCTCAATCAATGACCCCCTCGAAACGAAGGTTTGCTACCACCATTGAATGATTATTTTAAAATGATTACTAAGACTTAGCACTAGGTCTTTTCCATCACATTTTTGAAGGCAACTTCACACACACTACATGGGGATCTTTACCCAGTTCAGATGGTTGTAGCTTCTCTTACATAAAGAGAACTGTGCTCCATTGCTCTAGCTGAATAAGTGGATCTTGATCTTCAGTAATCTCTTTTAAAACGGCCATCTTGGCTACTCATTTGCAGAACAGGTGGCAAACATCTTGTGGCCAGCATATTTGCTTACAAAGCCAGAAATAAATTGAGGACAGAAGCAGGGAATATAGAATCTTCATGAATATAACACTTCTTACATCTATTTAAAAGGGCATCCAACAAAAATTATACCTATTATGTTGTTTTATTACTCCTATTATTATTATTATTTGCGATGGTCATCAGAAACACCACAGCAATACGCTGAGCTAATGACAGATGGACAAGTGCCTTCTTTTGGCTATGCTAATGAGAAATGTTGCTTTCATTGGCTTAGCAGTTTTTTTTTTTCCAGATGTGCATACAGTTAAAATGTAATTCTACCTTTTCTTATGCTTAAGTGGATTGCATGAATTTTATAATATTGTAATCAAACTGTGCACTAATGATTCTTTCCCTACAAATTAAGCCAGAGTCCTGTTAATGAGAACAGGTAAAGTAGAAAAGTAAACACTGAAAGGAGACTGATTCTTAGTGTTGAAAAGCCAGCTTAGATGGTATTTAAAGGCAGATACTCCACAGCAAATAGAAAGAATAATCTTGTAGTTCTAAGAAATGGCTCATCCTCTTGTAAGCAAAAGACTGGGAACATTGATATCCCAAAGAAGTCATGAACACAGACTGCAGATAATAGCTAGAAATGTAGGCTGGATAATGGATAAAGTACTGCCTACAATGTGTAGAGGCAAAGAGAGGATCTTGCACTTTTCTTCTCAATCAGCAATAACGCAAATGTCTTTTCAGCTCTGGCAAGTTGGCATACCAAGAACCATAGTCATCACTACAGTGACTATACATTTTTCAGGGTCCTCTTTCCTGGCTTTGAGGTGTTGTTGTAACATTGGAGAGCAACTACTTACTTTGGTCAAAACTGGTTAGATCTACAGATTATGGGAAGAAATCAGAGATAAGTAAAAATGAACACATTAAAAAATGTCCTTGGCACTTAATTCCTAAAAACGGAGAGCTGTCTCCAAGACGGAGAGTAAGTTCCACCATCAGTAAGATTTCAAATGAAAGCTGAAGTATTCTAGTAATAACAGTAGTATTAATAAAGAATGGATCCAAGAACTTAACAAAGAAAGTGCACTGTAAAAAAAAAAAAAAATAAGGCAACATTCTTTATCCCGATGTACACTGCTTATCACCCTTACAGAAATAGGCAAAAAGATTCTTCAGAGGAACAGTCTGCAGAATTGAGAAGACAGTTAAAATACTTGGTTAAAACCAGCTAAAATACTCACACCTAGCTGTGTAATAACAGTCTTAACTGCAATGTTGAACGTAAAAACCAAATAAGTATGATGTCCTGTTTCATGCTAAGATGAAGAGGAAGCAAAGCTTGCATGTGAGCACTCAAAACCTTTTTGGTGTGTTTTTCCTCGAGAGCAGATGTTTGCAGGAAGTCTGTATTACATCAGATCGCTCTATTGTTTTGAAAGAACACAAAATGTCCATAGAGTAACACTACACGGGCAGCTGTCATTATGTATCCAGCATCATCTTTCAAAATAGTTATGGGTATATACGGCATTTGTATTACTGCCAATTAATCAGTCCTTGTCATTATTTCGTTATCAAACAACTGATGTGGGAAATCTGAACCTTTCGCGTTCCCAGTAGTGCAGATTTATCTCTCAGTTTTTAGATCAGATGATCAGGTCTGTCGCCTTGCAATGCTCAGTAAGCATTTAAAGGTTATTTTTTCTCAGAAAAGAAACCACCAGATCTTATTTTACACTGAGTCTGCTCAGGCTTCTGGAACCATCTATTTCCCATTAGATGTGCCTAAGACTACTGGTATTAGAATAATCATTTCAGTATCAACTTAATATTTACTTTGTGTAAAACTTTTTCCAGGGCAGCTTTGAGTGCCGATCTACAAGACAGAGGAATTTAATTCCTTCATCTGCAGAGCTATCTAGGAAAACGTTGTGCTCAGATAAGGCATAAGGCAGAACTTACAATTCATCAGCCTTATTTAATGAAACACTCTTGCAGGCTCTGTTCAGTTTTGTTCTTATTCAGTTGAAACAGAATCGCTGCATCACTTCTGAAGAACAAGGCCACAGGAAATTTATGGGGCGAAAAAATCAGTGCAAGAATCTCACCTCCTAACCAAGAGGGATTTTGCTGAAATGAGAGTATACTTTAAAGTGACACCACAAACAGAGTTTAGGCCCGAATGCTAACATTAACAGGAAAAAAAAAAAAAAAAAAAGTAATTACATTTTCATTAGTAAATGCAAATATGAATGAATATGGAGGGATAACAAATGGCTCTTTATATACAGAGGAGGTTCAAGCATGCAGCATGTTAATTCCAGCTTCTCCAGCATGGCCCCATCCATCTACTTCTTTCCAGACATTGTTATGTAAGTTTTAGTTTCCATTCTCATTGAGCCATTAGTCTCTCTGTGTATACTGGAAATAAAGGCAATCACGTATAGCTAATTGTGGCAGATATCAGATGACAGCATCTGTATGTCCCAGTGGGGACTCAAAGGCAGAGAGAGAAGCAGAGAGCTTCAGATTATGAACCTGTCAGTGGGAATCAACAGGGCATTTCAAAACAGAGATTACGTTTTCACTGACAAAGGGTATCTTTGCCACAGGAAAACAATAACACGTTTCTCTGCAAATACAGCGGGCACTTCATTTACCAAAGGAAAATTCAGTTCAGACAACCAGGGATAAAAAAGCACTTCCTGTTGATCTCAAAATGCACTGTAAAAGCCATGCCCTGACTTAAAATTCCATAATGAAATAACAATGGCATGTTTATCGCTATACAAACAAACCAAAAAAAAAAAAAAAAAAAAAAAAAAAATCCTTGGCTTTGTCTTCGCTAAGATAATGTTGTGTTCCAAATTCTGCCGGGAGCGACAAAGCGAACATGTTGTCAGGTTCTTTGATCTCCCCGGAACATGACTGCTTTTAGTATACAAACTCTCAAAGATGAGTGATAGGGAGGATGGAAAAAGAAGAAAAGAAGGAACGTTGTATTTTTGTGACCTTCTGCTGTTTGATGGCCAGAGGACAGAGGCTATGCAGGGAACGCTATGGTTACGCACAGTGTAGATGAATTTCTGAAGAAAGAAGAGCCCCTCCCTTGAAGGGGCTACAAAGGCTATACAGCCACCAAGTCTTACCAAACAAGGTCAAAATAATCTCTCCCTTGATTCCCCCCTCACTCAATCCCATTTATGCAAGTGTGGGGCCATTCTGAATACCATTCCAGAAAACCTTTTGCAAAGGTTACCGCACTCTTTCACATAGCACCAGAAAGCAGGGGCCTGTCCAGTTTCCACTAGACAGGTTGTGCTGATAACTGAAATCATTGTTAGGCATGAGGGAACTTTTTTTTTTTTTTTTTTCCCCTAGCATATATATATATCCTTAGAGATCAAGACTGAAAGATCTGAAGGAGTCTATGGAGTTAATCCCACCGACCAGATGCCAAACTCCCCCTTCAATTCCAGACTAAATGATACATAAGCAAAATAAAATAGGTGAACTTGTACAATACTCCCCTTTTTACTTTCCCCTTTCCTCAGAAATATGAGACCTTTGAGTTTTTCAAATTCTTCATCTTAAGATTCTTAGAAAGTCAGTCAGATTTGCAAAAAGGCCACATTTTTAATAGGGAAACTATCACTGTTACAATGTCCAATTTAATCAGAATACTTCAGCTCACCACATGTCAAGATACGGCCCAAACCTGGTCATGAAATGAAAGGAAAACTCCAACTTATTGGAGCACTGATGCCATATTTTAGGACTAGCTTCAATGGCTGCTTAAATAAGCAGAATTACACTCGATTGTCTATTTTCTCATTTCTAACTGGCTCCTGTTTTGGTTTTCCTTTCTCCTCTCTTTCTTCCACGTGTGTGTTCATGTGTGTTTGGCTATTACAAGCACTTTATCAATACTGACGTTACTCCTCAAAAATCATTTCAGAGCAATGACTTTTATGGCTCCCAGGATTCTTAAGCTGCCTGTGGTATTTGTAACTCTCAGAATCAGAAACTACACAGACAGTGTAGCTTTTCATACACAGGCACAATAGGAATGAATGTATTAACCTCTGCGGTGCATGGAATGTGTCAGCTTACACACTGGCAGCTATTTTGGTGAAACTCAGCTAACTTCCGCTAGCTGTGTTTAATGAAAAAAAAAAAAAAAAAAAAAAAAGAGAAAAATTTCCCCAGAATTGTGTCCCACGCTCTCACGTGCTGGCCAATCATACCGATGCTGGCCAAAGCGAGTTCGAGAACATGTTCCACCGGTGCTGTTTAGAAATGCTGAGCATTTCCAAGCAGGTGAACTGCTGTGGGTTCTGTGTGAGGGGGCAAATAATAAGGAGCAAGGAGGCAAATTAGGAACCGAGGGTTTGGTTGTGGTGCTTTTCTTTGCTTGGTCTTAAAGGAAAGTGTCCGTCACTTTTTGGACAACTAGAGATGATTTGGAACTCATTTTACCTGCAATTTTTACCCAGGTTCATTCCAGGAGCAAAACATATACGAAGATTTCTGAAGTCCAGTGCCCCCCAAACATGGATTTAGAGTCTGACACCGAAGACCTGAGGAACATCTGCGACATGGTGACTAAGACCCATGGACAACACCCTAAAGTCTACAGAATTTAGAACTATATTGGGAGCTTTAATCAGGCGACTGGGAGCTATGGGGCTGATTCTTATCACAGCTGAGGAGAGGTTCTCTAGCACTCTTCCACCTGTTTTGTAATTGCACGTGTTAAATTAGTATAATCACTAATTATCTGCTCTACAGCAGGGCCTAAAATGTGCCACATACCATAAATCACCGCAGGAGGGGCCAGTCATTGCTCTGAAGAGCTTAGAGACTAAAAGGACATAATCATGTTAAGCGACTTTTAAGCAGTTTAAAAGTGCTTGTCAGGACAGAGCTCTTCTGTCTAGCAATGTGTTTGCTCTTGCTGGTTTACACTTAGCCACTCTTTACAACCTGTGTCAGAACATTGTAATGGAAGAGCAAAGCAAACATTTTGGCCTACTGAAATTCAAAGAACAAACCCCAAAATAAATAGTTAAACTAACAACATAAATATTAAAATATTTTTTAAGTTCCCTGAAGGTAAGAGAAGAAAAAGAATGAATACAATTTGCCATCTATTCTACTTCAGATGCAAATTTTATATGGCGAGACTAGACCAAAAAACCTGTTAACTGCATTGTGTTTAACTGGAGGAGAAATGGGTTTTCCATATTTACTTAACCTTTGCCTCCCCAGCATTGTTTTTGGACTTACCTGCAGTTGGAGTGGGCCTAAGCCTGGTGTTGCTGCAGCAGCAGCTGCCATGGTAGTTGGGATCAGCTGAACAGGGTAAGGGTCACCTAAGTAAGAGAATAATAGAGGCGTCAGCACCTTTTATCTACTCTCCACCTGCAAATTAAAGTCCTGCATTCACTCCTTCCAAAAGCCTGCTTTTGTGTGCCTTGTTGAGGCCTAATGAAAAGCGCTATTGTGCAGCCTTTTACTAACACTCTTTTCACAATTCTGGCTGAGAGAGGAATGTGAATAAAAGGCACAAGCAATTAAGGCGGAAACCTCATCCTTTTTCATGATGTATTTAGGGAAATGGAAAAAAAAAGTGCACATTGATCAGAAGGCTGCACTTCACAAAAAAAAAGGGGGGGGGGAAGGAAAGAAAGAAGATGGGGGTAGAGGAGAAGAAAAGGAAAACAGTACAACCTTGATAAGATCACAGCACTAGAAGGGACAAATTTACAAGCTTGTCCAAAATATGAAGTTAACCGAACTCAGATGATTGTTAGTAAACTGAGCCTCACGCAGATCAAAAATGGCACTCAACTACTCGTTTTGAGCTTAGAAAAAAAAATCTTGCTTAACAGTTTGGGGGTTTGATCCTCTGACAGGGAAAACCATGTGAGGTTAAGTAAATCAGATAAAAGCCTCAGAAATCCCTGCATTCCATGACTTGTGATTCAGTTCTGCTTCTGAGAGAAAACTATTTCAATTTTAGTAAGAACTGCATTGTGCCGAAGGAGATAAAGGGATCTAGTAAAAGTTGAAGGAAAAGTTGCAGGCATTTGTAAAGGAAAATTATCTGAAATGGCAAAAATCAACATGGAGATTGGCAAGTTTTAATCGTATGGAAAAAATACTTTTGGCCCCTTATATATCTGACTTGTTGAAATAAAATTCTCATTGTCCCATCAACAAAGCTGTTAAGAAAATGAGCAAAACAGTAACAAGCAACTGCTGCACATATTATATATTCCTATATACTCCTATCATATATTCCTTCCCCACGTATTATATTCCTTCTCCAAATGATAAAACATTTGAACACTTTCCACTCAATAAAATCACTAGAGCCTTTCCCTAAGGCCCAGTCATCTGTCCAATGGCAGAACTACTGTAGCACCAGAAAAGCTACTTACACCGAAACTAAGGGTAAAGAGAGAACATGGTGTGAGGACCATCTAGGTAAATATTGCTATGCCTTTCATTAGGCAGGTAAACTAAAAGTTTTCCTCCTCTATTGCCCTATTTTGAGTGAACTTAGGAAAAACAGAAACTAAAAAGTCCATGCAGGCCATCCAGCATTACCATGACTAGTTACTACCAACTAAAGGCTTATAAAGGTCTCACGCCTAAGTGTTGATCTTGGTCACACAGCAAGTGGGTGGAAGACCTAGCACTAAAACGCAGGGTCTCAGTACTTCACACACTGCCCTTCCCAAGGAAGGAAGCAGGCTCTGGATCCATGAGGAGGCCAAGCAGTCATGTAATGCCAAGGGCAGTGCCACCTCTAAAATACTAGCAAAGGCTTTGAGTCTCTGCTGGTAAATACCTACCTGCTCTTTGCTGCTGCTCTACATTGTGTTATCTCTTTCTGCGGTCCTTAAATTGACTTCCATATCGGACTTACAGTTTTGCCTAGGCAGTTTTAGTTAACTCTAAAGTCTGGGAAATGCATTTCTTAACTATTTCATGAACACTTCAGTAAATATCTTATTTTTAGATCTAAATAGTTGCTAAGTCTTTTTCCCAAGCTCTGGGAACACTTCAGCAATGTGTGGCAAGATATACAGTTATTAGAAACACTATTTCCCAAGCTATTCACAAGCTTGTTCCACTGAAAATATCAATGAATTCTCAAAAAAAAAAAAAAATTACATTTCAATTAAAAAAAATCAGTATCAATCTACTAATGCAGGACAAATGGGCCTGGCTTTATGTCCCTGAATCTTTCAAAAAACAAAAGATACATTCTGTGCATTTTTTTTTTTTTACATTCCAAGCTATCTGCTATTATTGGCAGACTTTTCTTACAAACACCGTATCAGAGAGAAAGTTTGCCCTTTTTTTTAATGTCTTTAGTAAATTACATGCTAGAATCATAAACAGGTCAGAAGCTGGAATTTTTATTTTAGCAACAGATAAAAACTATTTCAGTAGACGACAAATTCTTTTCAAATATATAGCTGCTTCCCAGCTATGTGACATCACCTTGAAGAACAGAATTGTTAAAGACTGACTACATTAAAACAACATGGAAATACAAAATATACTGGTGATAGAGTATGTAAAGGGTACATGTCAGCCTGGATGAGCTGTATCAGAGGGGCTGGCACACATTGTGAGGGAAGGAGCATGCTTGGAGCCAAGCATGGCTTAGGGAGGGAGGAAGGCAAGGCAGAAACCTCAGTTCTGGTCCAGTGTTTTTTTTCTCTACCCCTCCTTTGGTGTCCATCTTCCATAAACATACTCAGAATCTCTTTACTGACAATTTGTGCCATGCTACTTCTTTCAAATTCACTTCAGATCTTCATCCTTACCCAAAATAACCTAAGATCTTGCCTACATGAGGATTTTCCATCAAGTAAATTCATATCTAAACCACCCTTTGTGTGAATTATCTCTGTGATCCTCCACTGAAAACACTTCTCCGCTACACTTAGTTGTGGTACAGAGCCAAGCTGACATCCTGTCCCAGGCACGAAAATACAAAACAACAACCCTGTGTTAAGGACCTTAAGTTTTAACCGACCAGCTACCAAGCTGGTGGATGACAAATGATTTGTATACTAGTGAGAGTCAGACAGAGGCTCTTAAACTGCTTATGGATTTTGCAAAACTTTATCACAGGAGTTAAGTTAAAAAACAAAAACAAATGGACTTATTTAAAAGAGAAAGTGTATGAGCTAACATTACGTGTGTTGCGCCATACACCTAAATTCGTAAGGCATTTTTTGTATTCCTTTTCCTGACACTCATCACATTTATTCTCCTTCATGGTGTAATTCCCCTAGTGCCTTGTCTTGTCTCCTGACAGGCTGCAAGCTCTTCAGAGCAGGCACAATTGTCTTACCTGCTATATAAATCAAGTTACATGCTAGTGTTAAATTATAATGTTTTGACAAGATTTTTAGGTTGAACCTGATTATATGAAACAATAGAACTCTCTTTTTTCCTGAAATTTTCTTCTTTAAAAAAACATGAAACCAGAAAAGGAGAAGTAGGGGTTTTATTTCCCAACATTTTTAAACTTATTTTTCCCTCCTACTTCTCTTTCAGGGGAAAAAAGTGAAAAAAGTTGGAGGTCATGGAAGGAGAAGAGAAAAAGAAAACAGTGTAAAGAAAGCATTGGATATGAAACAAGAACAGATTCTTAAATAATAATTTCTCAAACCAGAATGCTAATCAAAATTTCATAAAACATACAAGAATAAATATTTCCTCCTAGCAGATTCTGGTGAATGAAAAGGAAGTCTACATTATCTTCCCCCCCATTTTTGACAAGCTCTAGGAAAAGCTATAATAATTTTACACTCAATTTATTACTTAAGTACATTTATAATGAATAATCATAGCTGATGGGTAATTGACAGGTAAGCCACAGCATCTCTTCTCAGCATTCATTTATTCTCGTCTTCACTGCCATTTCACTTGCAGTTCCCTGGTGTGGTGGACATAAAACATGAGTAGCAGGAGGCTGGGAAGATATGGGCACTGTTCTCTAATTTCTGGCCATGAATGAGGAAGACACCATTAGTGGCTTCGAAAAAGGAATCCAAACTGGTTTCCTGACTAGACAGCATGGCTTCTACCTACAAGGGATTCATTTATGTTGGATTTTATACAAACAATTAAGTCTGCAAAGGACATGCCTTTGGAGGAATCTAAAAGCAGCCCGACAGTTCCTGTGAAGAGGTCATCAAGAAGATGGAGCCAACTTATTCTTAGCAGTACTGCAAGGGAGGACAAGAGATAATGGACATAAAGTGAAGTAAGAGAGGATCAGACTGGACAAAAAACCTTTTCCCCCTGAGGAGGGCCAGATGCTGGAATAGGAAGTCAGTGGAGGTTTTGCAGTCTCTGTCCTTGGAGGTTTCAAACACCTGACTGGGTAAAGTTCTGAGCAGCCCGGTCTTATCTCAAAGACAACCCTGCCTTGAGTAAGAGGTTGGACTGGACCTTCTGGTCTCTTCCAACCATGAAAACCCTACGATCTTGTAATTACCCAAGCACCCAAATCTTCTTTTATACCTGTTGAATAAGCAACTCTTTTTCAAAAGCACTGAGAATTAAGGAAAACCAATGATTTCCACACAGGTTTCTAGATGTTCATGAATTTTAAAATCAGGACTTCTATTTGTTGCCCAACTATGGATAATAGGGTACCCATCAGACATCTATTATTGCCTAGGAAGTGAACTGAAAATATCAGCTTGTTCTCACAAGACCATTATTTTTTCTTCCTATTTTGTGTTTATTAGCATCACTGGGAGAGGTAACACACAGATTTGAGGGGTGGATTTCTGGGTTCTTTCAGCTGCAAGTAGTCTGTAGTTGTGCTGTTATTTTTTATGATGTCGATGCTTTTTGTTGCATTCGCAGCATTACAGAAGTGACACATTCTCATGTACACTAAAAGGCAAAGTTGTTACCAAAACTCCCTCATTCTTTCTATTTCTATCCACAATGCTATTATTCTTTTCTTATCCTGAGGGGAACATGAGAGTTTAGTCATATGCTCATTCTTTGCCACGGCATAAACAGTAGCTCTGAAAGATGACTAGCATCTTTATAAAGAAGCTCCAGTATGTGGTCCTCACAACAAATGCCTCCTATTTTTGTCATCCTGATAAAAGCATACCAATGTCAATATTTTTTCTTGTGATTTGGTGATTGTCAATGACCTGTTCGTCAGCTGATACAGCTGACACAGTTAAATCAGAAATTAGCATTCAGTCTCTTCAGAAGCCAGACACATGGACACTGCATACAGGAAAGATTATAGAACAGCCCACATGATACGCCATTAAACAATGAAACATGTGACTAACTAAAAAACAGAGATACATCAGCAAATTTCCCTGAGGAAGTTTATGGTATTTAACTCCTAAACATTAATTTTATTGTACTGTGTGAGGAACCAATTAAGCGAGAGTTTCATTTTTGCTGGACATAGGAAATATTGTTCAGAAAATAGATGAACAGTAAATTCAGCATATTTTAATTTTATTAGGCTTGGTTCGTTCACCTTACATATTTTTGCCAATTTTATAAGGTAATTAGATATTTCATCAATAACTTTCTATGTCTGATTTTACTTAGAACATTTCCAGCAGCAATGAGCTGATATGCAAGAAACATACAATGTACCTATTGTATATTCACATTTTTTCCCTTTAATTGGATATAGTTGAAATAGTGATTAAAGTGCTTTCAGAAAACCCCATGTT
The DNA here is from genome assembly GCA_013398735.1 of Nothocercus julius. NCBI lineage: Eukaryota > Metazoa > Chordata > Aves > Tinamiformes > Tinamidae > Nothocercus > Nothocercus julius. The sequence continues at coordinate 2,625,816 of VZSV01000089.1, forward strand.
GATGACATCTGACTGGGAACACAATATGATTTGTTACAACAAATTATCCACAGGGGAGAGAAGGAATGGGCAAAGAAAAACAGTTCTTGTTTCTAAAATTTGGCAAAATTCCATCAAAATAACATAGGTATCTGCAAATAAAAAAAAAAACCCTACCTAGAAGTAGGAGCTTTCCTGAGAATTTTTGAATAACTTGGAAAACATATTTGGAAGGAATCCTGCTTCTAGAATATTTTGAAGTACAATATTAGTAACTATAGCTTCCCCCCCCCCCTCCAAAAAAAAGAAAGCAAATATTAAAAATTCCCATACAGTTCCATTTCTTGCAGATCTCAGTTTAGTATCAAACTGTCTTGCTCTTCATCCTCCAAACAAGAAACTATCTGGAAACCAACAGCCTCAGTCATACTCAAAAACGTGGCCATCAATACAAAATACCACTTCTTTGTAAGCAGCTAGCCAACGTTTTATATCCTTTTTAAAGGGTTTACCAATTGCTTGAAGAAGCAATGACATGCAGCTTTCCTAAAAAGCTGTTAGTTAGCACCATTAAGGGGGAGGATCTGTCTAGCTCCTTTACAAATCTTGGGCTATTCCATGTTTTTTAGGGAAAAGTTAATTGTAAACAGGAGTGGAAATAGATAACCTCAGAAGAAGCATGGGGAAGCATTTTACCTTGGAGCATTCTGGTTATATTTGTTGAAGAATGTCCAATTTACCATTAATCCCAGCTTTCTCCCTTCTGTGTTTTCTGAAGCAGGCCTACATGCTTTCATAAAAAGATCTCACGAGCTACAAGAGAAGAGCAACCTCTCTGAGGTGGAACTATGCAGCTTTTAGAGAGCACAACACATGGATTTCTCGTCCGTCACGCTGTTTTTATGCTTTAAAAAGCACTTTGCAAATATTAGTTAGCTCTAAATAAATTCTGTTTCTAAGAGTGGTCCTGGCAGATCTTTATCATCTGGTGTGAAATCTGGTTTCAGTGAAGTCAATGGCAACAGTTCCTCAAACCTCAGAAGAGCTGACATTTCACTTGCCGCTGCTAAAACGCGGACAGTTGGGTATATTACCTAGGTAAAAGCTCCCACAAGTACTACGAGTGGTACTGGGCTAGTAATAGCAGTAGTAGCAAACAGCAGGGTTAAGAACGGCTGGCTCATAAAAATTAGAACCTGAGCCACCCTGTGTAACCTCAGAGTAAGAGAAGTTCTGCTACTGTTTGGGAAATACAGTAAATCTGGCTCTGTTTGGTTTCGACATCACTTGAAATGGAAGGAGATCATCTGTTGCTAAAGCCCAACATACTGAGGACAGCGGGATTAAGTCTTAACAGCTGCGCATGCTATAGGTCACTAAAGTAGTTACCACCCTGCCCTGAAACATCATCTCTTTGTAAAGAAATGACTTGCACAAAAATTTGAATATTTAAATTCCAAATAGCATATGTGAATAGACAACCAGATATCTAGCAAAGAGATAACCAGTGTTCTTCTTGCTAACCATAGGCAATATAGTCACATCACATACCGCTTATTTTTCTAATATGGAAAAAATGCTTTGGTCGTAAATAATAATATTAAAATTTTTACACAATCATGCAATTATATCTAGGTATGAAGGTCAAAAATCAGCTGGAACCACAGATCAGGAGTCTTTTTTTTCACATAGAAATGTAATCCTGATAGAAGTTCCTCCCTTTCTCTCTGCCAACTTTACCACTACACAATATGCCGTAGGGAAAAAAAGGGGAAGTGTCAACTTGTGTAAATTGTCCCTTATGTAATGCAAACCATCTGTTTAAAAAAAAACAAAACAAAACAAAATGAAAACCCAAGCCACTCCCAAGCACGATCTGCTATGAAGAAAAGGAAAGAAAAGGAAATCCACTACACTGAACTGGAAGTCAGAGACCACGATCTGCCATGAGGAAAATATTTTCCCCTACACTCTCTGTATTTATGCAATTTCACAAAACATTTTGCAAAGTGTAGGTGAATAATCTGCTGTGAACATATTAGACAACATTGATATTGTTGTATTTTCATTACCTTCTAGGATATTTCTGATCAGATAGGAATTGAAGTGGGCAATCGCCTCTTTTTAACAAGGGATAAGAGTAGCTCTTACCCCAAGACGACCACTGGGTCAGAAAGTTTCTGAGTCCCTGACCACTGGGATTTTCCACAGCAAATAGGGACAAAGTATTGGTAGCATATAGGGACAAAGTATTGGTATACTTTTGCTCTGTTCCACTTTTCTTTAGCTACCTGCTATCAGAGACGCTTAAATGGGCTCCTGCAATGACTTGCGATGACTCTTCTTTATTATCTTCAGTTAAATCACCAAAAGAGGTAATATATGTAGAGAAAGTAATACTCCTCCCTTCTACAGTTTGCCTCTGGATAAATCACTATTCCATTGGGAAGTGCTAGCTGAGGAATCCTATCACATACACTCTCTGATGTCCCTGGAAGACAAACATCTGACTTCTGTTGCGCTGAGATGGACAGTTGAACCAGAAAGCACTGAATAATTTAGTTTAGTTTCACTATGGAAGCTGAAAGAAACAAAAATAGCAGTAAAACTAGGCATTCATCCTCTTTTTCTCCTCTTTCACTGACCCTGAGGTTTCATCACACGTTCTCTTCCAGCCGCAGCTGTGCTGGCTGAGGAGGCCACCATCTCCACTCGCAGTCCTCTGCCAAAGGTTACCACTGTGACCAAGCTGCTCCTTTAATCACTCCCCTACATGTTTCCATTAAAATGAGCCAGCTTAGCTTAAACAGTTTAAACAGAAGGTCTTTGCTTTCCCATTTTGGACAGAAACAAGGAAGGGAATGCTCAACCAAGAAGCTTGGCCAACATGTCAGAAGTTAGAGGCACGGTGAGGAGCAACTGGAGGCAGTGACCTCTTCAGCTACTTGGCCTGCAGGCAGAAGAGGGCAGGTAATCCAGCCATGAGGTGATATCAAGAGCACAAGTGCCTATACATCTGGAGCACCCTGGACGGCACACTTCTTAATTTGAGACGTGTTTTTGGAGATTTGATCTTTCAAAGGGCTAGGGCACGAACAGTATAACGCCAGGCCCTTCTGAGGTGTCTCCAGACAGGGGTCCATAATCAAGGTACTCCACGACGTTAATTAGTTATGAAAATGTAGGTTATTTGCCATGACAACTTCCCTTTCATTTTCCCTCCAGATTTTCAAAGCTCCCTTTTATTGAGAAATAGTACATGGAAATTTCCATTCTTCTTAGCTACTTGTGACTGGAACTGGATTGTCCCATGGAGATATTTATTGTTCCTATGTGCAGGTTCTTAATCTAGTAAACAACAGAATTATCACTAGGGAAGTCTATGGCTCATTTGTACCAAATAATTCTGAAAATCTATCAGTCCAGGAAAAAGGGCAGATTTTCCAAAGGACCTGGAAGATGTAGATAGTGAAGTTCCATTTTCACAAAGCACATAAACCAAATTTAAAATGTACATTTGTAATCCTCTAAAGATGCAGGTGGTGGGATCTTCAAGAGTTCACTGTCAGGCCTGCTTCCACAAAGTGAACTCTGTGAGAGGCATCTAACATGCTGAGAAGCTGAGTAAATTAATCTGCTGACAGCTCTCTGTTACAGTGTTAGATTAATACTCATTTTAGCTCTGTTTAAGCTAAGAGACTGTCCTGGAGTTTGAATGTTCACTAAATATCCTTGAGACTTAGGTCTCAAAGTGTTCTTGGTGCTTTTTAAGTGGGGCCTTAGTCTCCGAAAACATTCAGGTCCTTTAGAAAATTTTATCCAAACATCTTTGTTTTACCATGTCTTTGCCAAGAGGCCTGATAAACAGAAGGGCAGGCAAAAAAGTGGGAGAAATGTTATAATGGCCAGTCAAAAATATTACTTGATGTATGCATGCCATCATTTTAAGGCAGCTTGTTTTTTCATTTCTACAAGCTTTCTAGGTGTAGCTAAATCCATATATGTTTTGTTTACACCACACTGTGAGAGAAGAGAAAAAATCCTTTGGACTACTTATCACTTTCCCTCAGCTTCTCAGTCAAATTCAGTCAAACATGCCAGGGAATCACCAAAAACAGAGCTGTCTTTTTCCACTGGCTTCTGCTCAGTCCTAGACCTTGGCATGCTGCTAACTCCAAGCCTTACTGCCAGGAGCAGCAGCAGCAGCAACTTTGCTCTTTTTTTCTTTTTCATTTTCAAGGTTACTAAAATATGTGATGTCATGTGTACTTCATGGATGTGAGGTGCTATAGGACCATCTTAGGTTTAACGTTCTTAAAGAAAGAAAAAAATAAAAACAGCCTCAGTTCTACTTAAATCAGACTACATTAACATGGAACTAATTTAGTCTGCCAGATACATCTAATAGGGTGCTTTCCTGACCTTTTCCAGGCCTACAGTTATGGTGGCGTTCATATTCAATGTGGCTTTCAGTTAAACATTCTGTAATGTGAATCACTACTTCTCCCATCTGAGAAAGAATGAGTGTGAAATCACTGGAAGAACTGAATGAGCCCGTGTTTTGGCACTGCAGCTGCCGAGGGATGAAGTGTTTTGAACAGTGATTTTCAGTAGTGGTCCCGGTCTGTAAAATATTAGGAAAAGGGATGAGTGGCCAAAGGAACTGAAGTTCTTACTGTAGCACTGTATCTACAATGCTACAGAAAACAAAAAGAAATCTAAAACAGTGGGCTAAGCCAATTTAACTAAAGGAATCTTTTTGCATTCTAATTTTATAAACCCGCTTCAGAATCAAGCACTGAGTAACTCAAAACAACTGATGAATTCATGAGTTAGTCAATGATACAGATGGATACACTGACATGGACATAATGAAGCTAAACAGACGTACTAGAGGCAGAATGGTAGAACAAGCAAGTCCTAGATAACTCAGTAGGAAACTGATGTCAGAAGAATTAGATAAGCAAAAATGCATGAAACCAAGTCTGTGAAATTCATACTGTAGCTCAATCTATCCACTTGAAAGGAAGTTCTTTGATTAATCTTTAACTTGTATTTATTGGCATCTTGTTAACAGGAACATGAGATCCTACCGAAGGCTTAAACAAAATTTCAAAAAAATCTGGAGAGTGTAGAGAACAATAAATATCTTTCAAAGATTAAAAAAGTAGATGCTGTATTTTTTAGTCTTAGGCTCTCATGAATATACTCATGGTTTATGTTAGTCCATCAAACTGAAAGGCATATGCTATCTTTGATCTCTGTGCAGAACCCCCGTTGAGATTAATGTGAGTTCTGTGTGAAGAAAGAGACTAGAATAGACCCGCAGTTCACAAACAGTAAACAGGCTGCTTCAGGAAAAAAACATATTTTCTTATAACAGTGTTGAAATTCATTTGGAAGTTTCAAATAGCTTCTCTTCAGACAAATGTATGTATGTGTGGTCATGAGCATGTTTACTTGCCAGAAAGACCTACTGGAAAGAAGGTGCAGAAATCTACTTGTCATCTGGTATGTTTTGCTGTTACGTCAATACAGATACTTCTTTGTCTCTCAAAGAACCTTTTCTTGTATGATCCTGACCAATTCTGTATTTTCATGTCATCTGTGCAAGTTAGTGATTTTGTCCTTTGGGCTAAACAAGGTGATATTTTTATACAGACTGGTATGAAATTCTGCCCTATACCCACTTCCAGCTAAAAAAGTCTACAGGACTTACTGCATCCCGCTTTGTAGCTGAAACCAGGAGGAAGAAGGAATCCTTGCTGAGCAGCTGCTGCTAGGGTTCGTTGGTCTGGAGGGAATACGGGAATCATTAATGGAGGCAGCTGACCCTGGACCTGCTGAACAGGAGAGGGAAAATCAAACGTGGAATTTTTTTCTGGGGAAAATGTCTGCTCACGTGCTTTCTCTCGCTTCTGATCTGAGAGGTCAGTTCAGAATGTGCTCCTCCATAATGGGGTGTTCCAGCAGCATCACCTAGTCAGCCTCATCTTAATTATCACAGCACTTCAGATGAATTACATTAATCCAAAAGAAACGAAAAGATTCTACTAATGCATACCTGTATCCCAATTAATTAGTCTTCCTTCCCCGCCCTCCTGGTCCATAATTCCTCACCTCTCCTTGGTTGCTTTTTTTTCCCCCTGGTTTTATTGTATTGAGTAATAATATTGCTAGGTCTCAATCTCAAGTGGTAACTTCCACCCAGAATGAGCCCAAACACACGCCCAAAGAGCCACACACACAGAAGTAAGAGTACGTGCATATGTAATGCACAGCATATGCACAGCCCATACCATCTTGCTGCCCGTACACATGCACATATCCATCCATACGAAAAGACAAAGTTTCTGAGAGGGTAAAAAATGAAGCTGAGACACTTTGTTCACAAGTAAAACACCGCTATGGCTGAAGCGCTAGCTGTCCAACTTTGCACAGCAACTGTACACAACAGCCTAAGTCAGGAAATGGAAAATATTATATTTTAAGTGAATACTGCAGGGGACTTAAGACATGCAGAAATTAGTCATCTATGCTGGAAGTTGGCCATGGCGCTACAGCTAATACTACTGCTTTTACCAAGTTTTGTCAGAGGTTTTAATTGCTACAAATGGACATCATCTTTGCATTTTATGCAGAAGAGAAACAAATAGCTCGCTAGCTTAAACTGTTAAACGGCTGGTCTTAACTAAAATATATATATAATATATATCTGCAGTAACAAGCAAAACTTTGTTTCTAGGAGATCAGTCAGTTAAGGGAGAATGACTCATTCTCTAAGAGAGGTGATCAAGATTTGTAAGGACACGGTAAAGCTGGGCCAGCAGAGGTATAGATAAACTATCCCAGGTTCAAGCTTCGGTTGCCATGTGTAGCCTTAGGAAACACGGGGAATCAGGGTGTTGCTAGACCAGCTTTTTTAGCCAGAGGCGTAAGAAGATGCTACTCCCCCTATTACTGTGATCATAGCAGAGATGGCAAAAGAGAAGCCAGGTCCCAGGCTGCAGCTTTTTTTTTGTTTTAAAACAAAAGGATCCAGGAGGTGTTTCAGTTCCCCCAGCACTGAAGGGGCAGAGGAGTGATACAGAATTTGGGAATGCAACCAGGACGTGTTGACGCCTCTGCGTGTGCGATGTCCCTTCGGCATCCAAGGCGCTTTGCAAGGCGGGAGCTCGAGAGCGCCGCGGATGGAGCTTCTTGCAGGCGGGATTAAGGCCGGGACTGAAGCTAGAGTAGATGTAGCTCCGCTCGCTGAACTAAACTGATCCAATTTGTGCTACTTCAGCATTCCCCTTTCTATTCTGATCCTGCTAGCTAGAAGACATAATGTGGTTTAAGTGGATTGCAGGAGAAAAAAAAACAAAAAAAAAAAGAAGAAAAGAAAAAGTGATTTCTTCTCTGTCCCTACTCGGTCATCCTGAAATTGTCCAATGTTTGCCTTTTCCTTGTGTTTTTGTTGTTTTGTGACTTTTTTTTATAAAGACAAAGACAAAGTAACTATATTCTTTTAGAACAAAAAAGAACAGCCGTGTGGAATTTTTGCATAGTACTCTTCTTCGGCAAAAAGCCACAGAACTTTTTTTTTTTTTTAAATGGTTTCCAAGGATGAAAGTGACTTTGCCAAGCAAAGAAGCTTCAAAACAGGACTCAAAAACACTAATAGAAAGACAGATGGTTCTACTAAGAGCTTTGCTGCCAAAAAAAATGTTTAAAAAAAAAAGTGAAAAAAATGGAGTGATGTTATTGAAGCTGACTGCAAAGTTCTCTGATGACTGCAAATACTCTTGTCCCACTGCAAGTGTTAACTCTGCCTCCAGGGCTAATATAACTAAAGCACCACACACACACAAATTGTCATTGCCAAGCCCACAATGTAGCACAAGTCTGCACTTGATTCCAAGTGACTGCCAAATACACGAGCAAAACACGGCACTGAAAAATTCCCATTTAGGAAAACATTTATCAGGAAAATGCCCTTTCTTCTTAAAGTCGACTGTTACATATTCTTTTTCTCAAATCACCGTTCCTCTTACCCTCTCCAAGGGGCCTTTGGACCCTCTGCTTTCAAATGACCCAACCCCTGGTGTGTGAAGGAGGGAAGAACTATAGAGTGATGAGGATGGTTTGCATGGATACAGAAATAACGCAGTCAAAACAATGTGATTTTCATTCCAGCTTGGAATATACGTAGCACCACTCAAACAGCTACACTTCATTTTCCCCCAAATACAAATAAGTGCAAATATTATTTTATTTTAAATGGATTACCTGACACAATGCAATACAAATTATGGACTCTTCATTTTTATAGCTCATTTAACTACTACATTTTAACTTTCATTATGTTTATTATTATTACCTAGAATTGCTAGGATACAACTGCTTCAAGAGCTACAGAATTTAGTTTCACGCAAAGGGTATTTTCCACTTCCCCTTCTTTTTTAATGCTAACATTATGGATCCTCTATCTCTCTCACATGTTTTTTGCTACATAGCTTACATTCTTTCCAAAGTTTTCTTGATTTTAACTTCTTGATATGACATTTATAATTGCAACATAATGGAGTCCAAATCAGAGCTATTTTCTGGTGTTTCATTTTTTTCTGCTGCTGGACATCAGTAAATAAAATTGCAATACATATGTAACAATGTAAAAAAATATCTTCACTTGTCAGTTTCTCTGCATGGTTACATACTCTTAGTTGTGAGTTCTTAAAGGTAAAGATTGTATTTTATATCCTGACCAAAACCAAAAACAACTCATTGAATTTAATGGGCTATAATTTTGTGTAATTTCTTGTAACTTTTTATCTGTTTTTATTGCCTGAGCGTGGATGATACCAGCTCAATCTTCTGAGCACTGATTACTGACACTATTTGCATTACTGTTAAAATGGCAGTTGACCACACAGCTCCCTGATCTATCTTTTAATTTGAATCCCATCCCTTCATATCAGTTTAACCTGAAGTACTATTGTGCCATGTGAAAAACTGTAGAGACACATTATGCACATGAAAATAAATGATATGACATACATAAAATAGCAAAGAAATGAACACAGTGAAATGAGAGACATAATATTATATATAATCAATATATATAATCATGGAATTACTATAGTTCTCTAATTCACAGTGAGGACAGCAAGTCATCCTCTGCGATGGCGCTGTGTTTCAGCAGCAGTAAGCACTGCAACTGAGTTGCAAAACTGGAACCCACAATCAGGGACCCTTCAAATCTGCCACTGAAACTACACAAGGAAGGGGACCAGATCTAAGACTACATTTAGCAACATCCTGTGGTTATTACTACTACCTAGGCAGTAAGCACTCTGCTTTTACCAGTTATCCCTACTGTTTGTTACTAGCTCCAGCTGTAACTTACATAAATGCAGACTGCAAACACTTAAGGATTACAGTTCTGCTCAGTTTTCTGCAAAATGTCATGTGCACTTTGGCTCTCTATATAAATAGCCACAAATATGAAATAGTTTATGGAAAGATTTAAGGTTGCAAAGTTTAGCATTCGAGGCTAAGGAAATGCCAGAACCAGGATGGCATGTACAACTTTATTTTGGCCCTTTATGCACATGCATTCTGACATGGTGTTTAATTAAAAGGTTTCCATTTTTCCCCCGAAGTGACTCCTGCTTAATCCGGCTGGCTCATAATATTTCTCAAGTGGTATAAACCTACACTTTCAACAAATCTAGGCCACGAACATAGCAGCTGGTATTAGCCTTATATATTTTACTCTTACATGCTTACGGCAATGTCATTTTCATAGTTGCCCATTACATGTTTATTGGCATACACTTTTCGTGTATTTTTTCCTCTCTCAAAAATAACTATTTTAATACCTCTTTCTGCACCCCTATGTAACACTTTACACTGAGGGGTGAATATGGATCTTCCACCTACCTCTAGAGCTTGAGAAGCAATTCTTTCCATATCAGTGAGACAAGCCATGGAGCAATGTACGTCAGTGTGAATAAGAACGGCAGAGAGAAGCAAGCCGCTCTCCCTTACGAACTGTCACAACTCTTAGCAGTAGTTTACTCTTTCAGTCTCTTCAGCTGTATAAGAGGACGTCCTTCAGGAGCTGTATGAAAATCTTCATTTAAATGGACTCTTACATGGTTCCTTTATGTAGAAGTGTAGCTAAATTTTATTTTCATTTCAGTTATTCTCAGCTGCCTCAAAGAAGTTCAGATTTTACATTTTTAGAACAGTGAATGAGCTTAAACGATTCTTTTAACTTCAAACTGTTGTATGAACATCATCTTGGCCACTTCTTGTTTAGAAGTTAAGTATCTCTTCTAGAGTACGTAAGAGGAAGTAATGCACATTTTTCATGCAATGACATAAATATGCCCTTCAAAAACAACGTTTAATTGCATCAGGCCCCCTCTCCTCCAGAGCCACTTGGCTCGTGGTGCCGCACACGATGCTGAAGGGCTGCATTCTTTAATTAGCTTATGTGTTGGCCATCTCTCTCTCTCCCCCTCTCACACCCCCCACATCTATCTTAAGAGAAATAAAAATATATGTCCTCATATAACTACAATCTGCTATTTTCCCTTCCAGTGACGTTTTGAAATAAGAAAAGAAAACGCTGTTCTCATTCTTTTCCCTGTGTCAATTCCCTAAATCTACAGCATGGGTCCTAGATCTGCATGTCACGGGCTCTTGCGTATCTGCGTTACGCAGCGATCGCTCTCCTAGGAAGCCGGGGGTGGCTTCTTTACGGGGTGCTCCGTAGCTCCTACGGAGCAAACACACAGGGAGAAGCCACTAGGGAGCCAGAGTGACGCGGATGCTGCTCCGTGGTCCCCCTTAGGGCTTTGCAGACCTAAGACTTTGCCCTTGCTGCTGAGGAGCCGCTCACACCTCTGCTAGAAACAGTAGCACAGTGGGTCCCCAAGAGGGCATTTGGTGAAGGCTTTTTCCTCCTATGTTGTACCTGAAAAAATTTCAGTAGTGGATGACCTGGGCCCTAAATATTATTTTTTTTTTCCCTTTGCTGCATCAGAACTTGCACCACGCACAGCCGTACTTACTAAAATTCATCCTTTTTAAATACCCCAGTTCATTCCATAGCAGTGTTCACAACTGTTCACAACTGTTTGCATGCAGTACTACTGATCTCAGAAAAACATGCTCTCATACTGGCAACCTTGAAAAAGAAAAAATAAGAACAAATTTTTCTCCCCATTTAGGGAGAAAAAAAAAATCCCTACTGTTCAATTCCATTAGCATTGGACAGCTTTTTTTGAGTGCTACTGGGAAAAAATTACCAGTTTGCCTGAACATGGAGACAATCCTTAAGAGGTAATCACTGACATGGATGTGCTCTGGCTCACAGAAAACATAAGGAACAAACTTCCATGAAAAGTGAAGAGAATCTCAAAGAATTACAGAGGAGTTTTGTATTTTTAAAAGACCAAGCAGGTTCCACCTAAAAACTTTCTGTCTTTGCTCATTCCAAGCGAATTCAGGTGCCAGGCCCAGCACCCATGTCCAGCTGAGCTCATCATAAGGACTTTAAATACTATTAAACGGACACACACTTAGCCTTTTTAAATGAAGTGCAAGGAAGAGCCTAAAACTGCCAAGTACTAAAACACTATCTGTTCGTATGTCAGTAACTCGCTTCCAGAGGCTTCCCTCCTCCATTTCATACTACAGAAACAGATGAGATGGGATAAAATAAACACGGCGAGTGACAAACACCTTTGGTGGCACTTTGAAGGACATAAACCAAAAGGTCTTTTTGCATTAATGAACATCTCTTGGATATTTCCAAGGGAAAAAAAAGCAGTATTATTTATTCATAAAAGAAGGAACTGGAGAGCACTTCTTCTATATTTGATTTGGTATACAGAAAGCAGGCAGTGGGGGAAAAAGCAGTACCGTGGCTTTCTCCCATTCGGGATGATGCCTAACAAGGAGCATCCTTGCTCATGTCACTCTAGCAGGGTCATCATCTACGGGGCGCGAGGGCATCTAAAGGCACTGGCTCAAATGCAAAAGCAGGGTGGGGAAGCCACTGAAATTAAAAAGAGCTGGAATTCATTCCAATACACAGCTGTTGTAAGCCTAAAACTTCAGGCAGAAACAGCTGCTCCAGGCTATGCAACACCCCAGGGGGAGGGATGCTCAGGTGAAAAAAAAGGCCTTTTGGAGCAAGCTACTGCAATTCAGGTTGCAGCTACCCTGCAAGACTGAAGTGCATTTGCAGAAGAGCCCTTGCTAATCCAGGGAGGTCACAGCTGAGGAGCAAGACTCAATTTGCTGCTTCTTCTTTGTAGAGGAAAAAATCCCCTTGTTTGGTTGTTGAGTAATTCTCTGCATGAAGGGGGAAATGTTGGCAGGGGAAATAGTAGGCCTTGAGGTGATTGCAAGTGTTTGGGCCAAACTGATAGTTGACATTTCACTTTGTTTAAAATTCACACAAATACTGCGTTTCGTACGTCCCAGCCTCCATGCACCTAGTCACCTTGTTTACGTTGTAGTACCCTTCCCAGAAGGGCAAGCCAGGACTACAAAGACGCCACAAGCTCACGCCTGTCACAACTGCTGCATTATTTGTTGCTTTGCCCCCTTTTTGCCTATTTCCTGGCTTACAGCAACTCGTTCCCAAGTGTAACTGTAACTGTGTGGCAAGAATTGATGTGCAAAGTCACTTCCTTCGAAGTGGAAAATCTATGTTCTTGCACTAATAACTGATTTTACCTCACAGCATATGATGGAGCACACAGTACGCAGATGCTCCTTTAATGCTCTGCCCAATGAGCTCTGGACCAGGGCTGCCTGCTCGAGCAGTAAGCTGTTCAGTGAAACATTTGTCAGCGAGAAGGGAAACAGGTGTGAGATTTCCTGATGTGCTTTAAAAGACAGCATGTAGAATAATTCCTTGAGCTGCAAATGTGGACTCTGCTCTACAGTTAAGATGATCTATTACATATTGTTCCAATTATTCAAATTATAATGAACTACTATTTTTTTTCCCTGAACAGGCTACAAAGAATGAGAGATAAAAATAAGTGTATTTGGCTTTCCAGTGTTCATACAAGCATTCCAGAACACCCTTGCATACTTTTTCTTTGCAATATACCACTTTCTGATCAAAGAGACTCAAGTTTTGCAAGTGTATGGTAACTCAGATCTTTTTCTTTCCAAAGAAACTTCTTTGGAATATCCAATACTCACATTTGACTAGGTCAAAATCATTTGCTCAAAGCATCATGGATTGTTGTCAAAAGAGTCCTGGTGAGAAGGTCCAGTATAAACTTGTGCTGCAAAGCAAGCAGGGAGGAGCACATAGGACAGTTTGTGTGCCACTTTCCAGGTAAGGAAATCAGTAGTACTACTCAGGCAGCAAGTCCACCTTCCTTTCGACAGTTAAGAAGTTCTGCTAGTTGGAAGAAATGTCCCATCCCGCGTTGCCTTCAGCCCTTTGGAGATGCTGTTGGGCACATCCTGATACCAAAACACCAGAACTACTGCAGTCAATGTTCTCACACAAAGGAAGCAAGCAGAATAATCTTCCTCACTATGTTCTCTAAAATACTTGGCTATAACCTGCCCAAGATGCTGTTTTCAGATTAGAAATGCAGCTTAAGAAACATGTTTATTTTAATTATGGTTCCTCCTCCTAGGTAGACTGAAAGTAATGCAGCTTTTGGAGTGTGAGTCTAATGACGACAGCGAGCCCCTACATTAACATATGGCTAAGTATAGGTCTTCTGGTGGAATCAAGAAAAAAAAAATCACACCAATTAACCAATTACAGAATTTTAAGATTTCCTAAGTGCTTTCCCCCAAAATGATCATACTATGGACTGCAAGAGTACTATTAAAGCAGGACTAACCAGTATTTTCCATCATATAAAGTTATTCAGAGGCATCTGTGTTATCATCAGCTCTTCCTCCTCCCCCTCTTTACCTCTTATTGATTTTTTAAAAAATGCCAGTAAATAATCATTTTGACGTGCAAGCTGCAGTATTCTTTTTCCTGTGCATTGTTCTGAAAAGGGATTGTTTTTTTCAACATCCAGTACAGGGAGACCAGTGCTAATATGGAAGCCATGGGATTTAAAACCATGTACAGAAGAAGGCAAGTGCTATGAAGACATTTTTGCCCGGCGGTAAAGTCCACTGTTGAATTCCAAATTCATGAACAGAACAATTACCACAGGCCTGAACCTCTTACTACTGAGCTGCCTTCATTAAGGAAGCTCGACTTAGCCCATGCTTAAGGAATAAGGGACGACAAAGCGAGGGAGGACGAAACATGAAGCAAGTGGCTTGTGGAGCCCAAGGGAAAGGAGATGGGAGCGGCAGGCCTGTTCCTCCTCCCCGGGCTCCCTCTTCCCCACTGTTAGGCTTAGGGACTAAAGGGCAGTGATGGCTCTCAAGCTTCCCTCTATTCCTGTCCTGATGCCTCCCTCCTAACGCTCTTGTTCCAAAACCTGGTCCTCTATTTCAGCTCTTCCTCTGCCACTCACTGTGAGTCATGTATGACACATTGCTCGCAATGATTCTATACATAACAAAATATTTAAATCTGTTCAAATAATATGCAATAATTCTACTTCCATATCCCTTAATAGAGAAATATTACATGCTCAGATTGGTTGACACGGAGGGCAAGGACAGCGCTAGAACTCTGCCCAAGGGATTTAACACAAAAAACTAACGTAAACAATAGCTATTTATTTAACAGACAAAAAAAGAAAAAATAGCTTAAACAATAACTATTTATTGTTTAGGCTATTTTTTCTTTTTTTGTCTGTTAATTCTTTTGGTATGATTTAAAGTTAAATTACAGTAGAGGGCAGATGTATTCTTTCCGTCAAAATCCTAAGGTCTCAAGATGTGTTTTGCACTCAGTATCTCTTTGATAAGTGGATTATAATTAATTAAAACAAATACAATAATTCTGATGTGTAGGCAGTGGACAAGAAATAGGGGCTATTTAATATCATGTAGCGGGCAGAAATTCAAAACCCATTAAGTTGCTGAATAGTGCAATGGTATAAACAAATATGAAAGTCTTATCAAAGTCATTTACTTAAAATCATACCATACTTAAAATCATCTGGAAAAAGAGAAAATTACATATACACACATACACAAATCTATATACACATACATAAAAAAGGACACAGAAAACAAGTTAATTCTGCACTATCAATCTGTACTTCCTCTTGGTTTCTGTAAATGAAAAGCTTGAGTAATGTAGTTAATAAAACAGTATACAATCTAATATGATATAAGAAAAAAAAACATTTTTTTAGGACCTAATCAGTTTACATTTTGGCAGAATTGGGTCTGCTCAAAAAATATTAGACTTAAATCCACTGATTAAGCCTTCTGAATGCCCCCTCCTTTTTCAATTTTTCTAAAATATTATTAAATCAGATACATATTTGAATATATAGCTGATATGCAGGGACATCAGTTTTGGAGTGCTAGTTGCTACAACAACTTACTGTAATTCTTTCCTGAAGACGGCATTTTATTATTATTATTATTATTTTATATTGAGTTTTATTCCTTTCTACGTGATCCGAAAAAAGCCTGCACTTAAACATGATGGACAAATGGCCAGGAAAACGAAGACCAAATGTTAGTAGAAGCCTCTGTGGAAAACACATTTCTAGTGCTGGATAGCCTCTAATTACTGCCCAGGGAAATGCACAATAAAGACCTCTTTTCAATCTTTCAGCTGTTCCTACTTGTTTCTAACTGTCCCCTTTGCCTGTAGAATTGTTCCTTAATAGAGTTTAGTTTCACCATTAACAGTTCGATTCGAAAACTAAAATGGATTCAAGTTGCAGAGGAAAGACTATTTGAATTTATATGTAGCCACTCTTCCACTCGAGGTCTGCGGCTGTTTTTTAGCTCTTGATACCATAATCTTCTCCATACAAAGATGTTTGTTAGAAGTTTTGTTTGGGAGCTATTTTTTTAAATAGAACTGAAGACAGTCTCTCATTTTTTGCTTACAATTTTGTGACAGTGATGCATTCAAAGCACAATTAACTGTCAATTAAATGACAGAGTTTAGACATCTGATCATCTGATTTCTGTGTGCAGTCAGGTAGCTAACCCAAAATCCTAAAATCCTGCAGCTTGTTACTGCATTGAATTTCAGGAACAAAAGTTTTGATTGTCCTCAACTTTTTTTTTTTTTTCCTGTCTCTTTCAGTTCTTTCTTCTCTTCCTCCTCCTCCTCTTTTAATAACAGAAATATGAGGAAAAACAACAAGAAGGGGGAAAGAAAACCAAAGGCTCAAAGAACTTGTTTTGTTTCTTCAGCACTTCTGGATACAGACCATTCAATAGAGAAGGGAATTATCTACCTCACAAGTTGACCTATCATAAATCAATTTTTAATTTTACTGGTGGGTTACAGCAATTGGATAAACATTTGCTGCCAGCCTCCCTTGCACATTGTTCTTTGAACAGGCTTGGGCCAAAATGCGGGCAGGTGTGGGAGTCCTCCCTCCGGAGCCGCTCGCGGCCCACGCGTGACTGGTATGCAGGGGGCAAAAACACCGCGGCCTTCGCAGGGCAGAGCAGGCTCCGAATACACGAAGTGCAGGATCTTACCATAATGCACATGAATAACCTTCGGATATTTTCTTCCTAGTCTGAAGTAGCTCTGGAACGTACAATCATTTTTCTTGCTTCCCTGCCTTTAAATATACACATACCATACTCCTAGTTCAACTTCTAAGCCACTGTAGGTATTAGAGAACAATTTACATGTGATTTGCATTTTTTTTTTTTTTTTTGTGCCTGTGGTTTTGGTAAATCTTCCAAACCTAATGACGGTTCTTTTGGCCAGCAACATAAATGCTGTAATCACACAATTATTGTGCTGGGAACAGTTTAATTCAGCATTTTGTTCTCAACCACAGAACAATTACTCAACAATTTTGGTTAACCATACTAGCTCACTGCTTGGAGAGGAAGCAGAATATTCACAGGGTCTATTGTCCTACATAAAGGCAGCCAGTAGATTCTTATCTATTACAACTTTCTAGCAACACTGTGCTCTTTGGGGTACTTTTACATACTCCCAGTTAATGAAAATAAATTACTAGTAGTGGATTTTATTGGTTTATTCATCTCTATCTGTTGAATGATTTTAACTGCCCATTTGCATAGCAAAGAAGAAGGTAGATGCGTTGTGTCTGGGAGAGAGGGATATAACAAAGCACTGCAAAAAGCTCTGAAAATACTAAAACAATGCTATCCGTCTACCCTCTTCTAAGCACAGACCACGGCCATTCGGAGTTCATTTTTAAGTTTTGTTCCTAAATCCGCCATTTCTCCCAGGCAATAAAGTAGGGCAGCTTTTGAGCAACTGATTTAATCCCACTGCCTTTTATCCTGAGACCTCTCAGCACACCGTTTCCATCCATAGTGCCGTCCGTGGCACTGCTTGCTGGGTGCAACCGAGGACCAGCGGCCTCCTGCTCAGGCTCACAAAGCAGCAGTTTCAGGCCGTGTGAGCGTGGGACAGCCCCAGCCCCTACATAACGGTGGGAACTCAAGAACCACTTGGCTCTGTCCGTGTCACGAGATACGACGGCGCTTAATGCCCCCGAGCAGTAGTCAGGAGAGAGCAGCGTCTTCAGCAGCCACCCCCTCACTTAGGTGCTCCGATTTATTCCCACTGTTCTCAGCAGCCGGAACAACCACGTGGCTGTTCCCTGGAAGCGGGCATCTCTTTGTAAATTTGGGCACTGATACTTAACATGCTTTGTGTGGTAGACGTGATTCACAATAAAGAGAATGAAAGTTCTGACACGTCAATAAGAACAGATTTAAGTTCTTTGTTTGTTTTTAACTAAGTGTCAGAATCCTTACGTATTTTCTGCTCCAAATGTCAGTTCTGGAAGCATTCTACCTAAGCAAATATAAATACTAATATTTTAATAATTTCTTCTCTCCTTTTGTTTTTGTTTCCTCTTGTCAATCACCAGGACTACGTTCGCTCAGAGCTGTGAATCTGGAAAGTGCAACCCTGGCAGTGCTGCTGAACAAGTGAAATGAAACTTCTCCAATAAAACTGACTCAATAACCTTCGCTTGTTACTAGCAAGAGATCAGCAAGGAAAACAAGAGTAACATAATGAAAACATGAAGTGATTTTTCATTTTGCAAATGCCTTTAGCTTTTAAGTAGTAGTCAGCTCATAAAAGTGACTTTGTAATAATAATTGCTTTCTTAAGGACAAAATTTGACCTGTAGGAACCCTGGTTTGAGTAACTGCTCTGCAAACCCAACACAAAATGATACCCGATGGTACCTGGCAAAAATAACCACATTAAAAAAAAAAAAAAAAAAAAAAATTACATTTCATTAAAAAAAAAAGATCTTGTCCTCAACCTAACTACGGATTTAAGGATTCTCTCCTGATCCCAAGATGTCGGAGACCCAATGCACATTGTTCTGAGGCAGCAGAAGTCCAGGTCCGGTTCTGACCATTTCTTAGGCAACTGCTCGAGCTTTCCCTAGACTACTGAACAAAAAAGCAAGGATCACCCCTTCTTTCACGGGTGCACGTTGGGAAGAAGGCAGCTACGTTTCATGACGCTGTCGCTGTGCCCCAGGCGCCGTGCCCGGCGGCTGAGCCTTTCTGGTGGTGGGACTGTCACTCACCTTGGGCCCGGATCCTGCCATCCGGGTAGGAATCGTATGCAGAATGACTTCACTAACCAAGGCCACACTGCATTAGAGGACCTAAATACTGTTCTTGTATGCTCAGCAGGCAAGCAGGTATAAAGACAGTGGAGCTATATAGCAACACACTGCTTGTGTATGTGCATGGACATCATTAACGAAAACCAGCTGCATTCCTGCAGCCAAATAGTTTGGAATAAACAAAAAAAAAAAAAAAAAAAAGAAAGAAAAGGAGCTCTTTGGCAGCTAAAGGAATGATTTAGGATATAAAATGTTAGCTTACTGAGTGGCCTTGAAACCTGTTATGTCTACATGATCATATTAGTAACACTTTAATATCCCATAACAAATCAGTAACTACAAACACGTCCAACATGCGCTAAGGCAAACGAAAATGTACCTAAAGTCTCTGTGCACGACAGCTTTCTTGAAAAGGAAAAGGATTATTTCAGCTATACAAACCCCAAATATTTTTCCAGCGAATTTGTTCATTAAAAGGCGATCCATTCTAAACACCTCGGGTCCCTTTAAGACTAAAAGTCAGAGCTGTGCGCTCGGAGCCCTTTTATCGAGATGACTCATTCATTCATGGAAAGCCTGGATTGTATGGCTGGCTTATGGCAGCACTCTAAATTAGTCCTTGCACAATGGAGAGCTTATACAATTGCAGCAGTCCATATCCAGTAAAACTGCCCCGGTGCTGGGAATAATGGGCCCTGCTAAGGCTCTCGCAGTTCGGCAAGAACCTCCCAACAGCTGCACACAACACATGACCTGGGCCGCGCTCACAATGCCGGCTCGCCGGGAATGGGAGCTGGGCGAGCGCCTTCCTCTGCGCCCTCCCCACTGCACAGCATCAATCCCGTGGCTTTTTACACAACAAGGGTTTTTTTTTCTTTCCTCCCCACTTTCTTTTTTACTTTTTTTTTTTTTTTTTTCTCCTTTCCAATCAGCTCTCCACTGCTCATCCTTCACATTTTAGCCTCTGCCCTAGAATACTCTGGACAATAGTACCGATTCCATCTGTGCTCTCCATTAAAGCCCTAGTAATCCTTCTAAGAACAGCTGGACTTTCGGATTCCACACACAGAAACTCTTTCTGTGGAATCGCTTGGCTACAATTACGCTGAGGCTGCGCTTGTGTCAAAGTCTTGTCTGCAAACGTCTTTTGTAGGGTCCTCGCGGGCTGCGCCGTAACATGTCCTGACACAACACGCACAACCACCCGGCTGGATGGCAACGCGGCGCTCAGTCACCTCAGTGCTGGGAAGCACTCGGAGGGGATTTTTCAGACGCGCGACAATATTAACGACAAGCTTAAAACTCCCACCATGGCATAAAATAAACATGAAGTGGCATCTCCACATAATTTCACTCTAGGAAGCAGAGGGCTGCCTGTTTTTTTGCTTGCAAGCCTTTTTTAAAAGGCCTCTACAGGAGTTTGGCACTTTCCTGGAAGAGCATAAATTCAAGAGAAAGACCTGACAATATCTTTCATGGCTTGAAATGACAGAGCATTAGGTCCAGTAGGGCTCACCCACAGGGTTGTTTGGCTGCATATCTTGAGTTTTCCAGGGACTTAACTCTCCTCAGTGTCAATCACTCGAGTAACTCTCCACTGCATCTCACTGCAGCCCAGAAATACTTTAAATATACATTCAGAAAAAAAAAAAAAGAAAGAATAACTCAAAGCTAATGATTTTTACAGGAAGCCTACGCTGATATTCAAACAGTAGCCCGCAGTGAGCCTTACGGACCGAAGTGTTTCTCGTGCACCACGGTTTGCGTGTCGGGTGCCTGGGCCCGTGCACACACACGCCCACCCGGGCCCGTGCAGCGCCACGAACACACGCGTTTCTCCAGCGGACGCGTGCGCTCGTCTCGCTCAGCGCACGAGCAAGGCAGGGAAGCTCCCTGCAATCTCCTTTCTGGTATTTATTTTAAAATGTAGATGTGTGTGTATGTGCACATGTACTGATATTTACACATATATATATACACACAGTACCCACGAAACAGATGCCCCCCACGCAAGAGTCCGCACACACAGGCGCGCGCACAGGCAGGCGCCATGCAAGAGACTGTGATGCCCAGGGGAAAATCCCAAACCGAACGCCAGCCGTATTTATCAAACACCTCAGAAAATTTCACTCGCACAGCATGCACTCGCCTCTGCGAACAGGGACAGTATTCCACCGCAAATGGCGCAGGAACTTGTTTTCTCTAAAGCCAACCGATAGGAATGCATCGTTTTCTTCCCAACTTCTTCCATGACATGCCAGAGCTGGAGTATTAACCAGATTCAGCCCTAGGCCAGAGGGAGCTTGAAAGATCTACGCTTTGAAACCCACCCCAGCACTGAAATGAAAGATCTCTTTATTCCCAAGAGCCGAACAATCACTGTTTCCTAATGTGACTCAAAGCATCTGCTTCCAGCCTTGAGACAACTCAAGATATTAGACTTCAATCATAACATTATTACAGAAAAGCTAGTTTAGGTGATTATTTATAAGTTCATTGGACCCATGGTATGAAGCATTTTTACAAGCAAAGGGACCCAAAAATACATACCAATAATTTTTTGAGCACTCCAAAACATTTTTAAGCTGATTTAAAAAAAAAAATGTATATATAGCTTCTCTATAATACCTTATGATAGAACAAAGGTTTTACTGCCATTAGTTTAAGATGTCATGTACAACATGCAAGTGGCAAGAAACATGCTTCTCCTGAGCAAGCCAAGAAACCCTACCTACCACATGAAGCCATCACATCTTACTGCTCTCTCATACGTATTATGAACAAGAATTGAGGCAGGCTGTTCATAGTTAAGGCCAAGGTTTGCTTTCTATTATAAAACGAAGTATTCAAAGCACATGGTTGAGAGCACAGATAAATGCCTAGATTAGATAGTTCCTGACTAGCCCCCCCATCTCATGAGAAGTCATTGATCCTTCAGAGCCCTCACAGGTCGTCGCTTGTCAGAGAACCTACTTGTAGCTGAATGGGAGGCGACTTGGCCAAGATGCTTTTGTGATATGGAACTTAGAAAAAGGTGCTAATCGTATCTTGAAAATTCTTCTATGGTTCCTTTTTTGCTACATCGGTTTGGCCTAGAAACTTCAAATAAGGTTTATCTGAAAGATCTTGGCAAGATCTAGCGTAAGGGAAGGCATGTTTTGGAAGTTACTCTCAGGTGCATTAAGAACGTCAGAATAGTCCGTCAGGCTCCAGCAGATTTTAAGGAGTGCCAAATATCTGAGGAGGAACTAAGTTTTTTTTTGTTTTTTTGTTTTTTTGTTTTTTTTTTTTTTAAAAGTGTTCTCTCAAGTTTTCAAGATTTTTTTCCTGAAGAGATTTCCTTAACAATATAAACAGACTTCTAAGGGTTTTGTCTCAGCATTTTTTTTTTTTCCTGGAAGTCTTTTCGTTGTTAATCTTTCTATTTTTGACTTGCCTATCCTTATCATCTATGGAGGATAACCACAAATAAAACCATCTAAGAAAATCACCTACAATCTTCTTTTCCTCACACTCACTGGCCAGATGGACATTAATATTAACATTAATTCCAGTTACTCCCATTCAAACATTATTCTCTACCTGCAGTGACTTCAATACTATTACCAAACTTACTGTTATGGGAAGAGCATAGAAGAATAAGCTTCAATCTGGGCACACAGGAGGAGAAAATGGGAAGAAAAAGGAATAATGATTGATTTTCACCTACATCCATTTACACGGTCTGACATATCACGTCTAATCCTGCAGAATTAATATCAAGATCAACCTGGCAGCAGCTCAGGTAGATACTTTTAGAGAGTTTAAATCTACCTTTTCCGAACCGATATCTCCCTCTCCTACCCTTTGGAATTTAGATTTTTCAGGACGTAGGCTACCTACAAAGTGCCTTTCATAACAGACCTCCACTCCTGGCTTGTTGTTAGATGCTATCACAGAAAATATTTGTAAATAAAACACCCCATATTTCCCCAGTGACACAGTATTCAGCAGCCACTTTGACATCATGGAGGTTGGAAGACAAAAAAGGAGGGTCACAGAGCTCAAAAACTAAACCACAGACTTAAAGGATTCATTGCTTTTGAGAGCAGCTTTACAAAATCATTTTTGTCTTAATGGCAATCCTGCTTTGGGGCTTATGATGCATCTCTAGTGTAAAAATCACTTCTGGGAAGGTGGCTGTACATACAGCAATTGCATTCCAAATTCCTCCTATTTTGATAATTCAACCGTATGTTTCCAACTCTGCTTGCACCATAATTCCTCCCTCCCTTTTGCATCTGCTCTTCAGCAACCTCCCCTCCTCTCCCATCCCTCCATCTCTTCTCTTTCCATGTTATTTTATTTCCACTGCCTCACTCTCAAAGGGCACCTTCACTGTACTGTCCACACGGGTTCTCCACCTTCCCCTTTTTCATTGCCCCTAAGATAAGGGTTCCCTGCCACAGCCCTGTAATGCTAAGAGAGTTTCCCAACAGATGCTCTTCAGCCAAGCCCCACTTTAGTTGCTTGTATAAAATATCAATATTTGGTTGCTAGGTGGTACTGTTATTTTGGAAAGGTTTGAAGTTTATCAAGAAAAGGCTTTTCAGTGCCTTTCAGAGGTAGACACCGAGTGCTCTGTGCAGTGATAGCAGGCTCTCTTAATATAGATCTAAAAGGCCAAATTCAAATCTCGATCCAAATCCCCACAATGAGTTCAGATCTGGCATTTAGAAGATCTGGCCCTTCATAAAAACAGATAGATATCTAAGATATCAACTCCAAACAAGCTGCATCAGAGTCTAGAGGGTTTGGTTCAAACCTTCTGCAGACATAATGACAGATAACAATATTTCAACATGACCTGTCTAGTCTAGATACAACATCCCCTTTGTGTCAAATGAGTTGGAGTCTCAATGGACAGAAGTCCAAATAGTCACACCCGCACGGCCGCTGATGAGAATTAACTTTTGCAGCTCACTTGTAATTTCTTTCCAACTGAAAACTCATCTCTGACCTAAAATAGTTCCTTACTACATTTACTCTACATGCTTTACTCATGTAATACTGCCACTGACAACACGAGCTGTGTGCCAAGAGATCTGGAGTCTTTCCTCTCCCACCTTTTGTATTTCACTTGTCTTCATCATTTTGAATAACTTTGGAGCAGTATAAAGTGCCTCCTCCCAAGCCCTGCACTCTGTATAATGTGAGCTGGACATTATAATGTACAAACACAATTATACTATTATTATTAAACTATATAAGAAATGAAAACATCTGTAAAGATTATCTATTATGGCTCAACTAAATGACTATTTATTTCAGTTTTATTAAGAACTGCATTCAATGTGTTTCATGCCAAAACTAGAATTATACTGAAGTAGAGCTGCAGTAACACAGAAAGGAATCCAACCTAACACTCCCAGGCTGTACAACAATGCACAGGATGTTGTGGGAAACAATGTTTTTATTTTCAGTAAATCTCTTTCGCTTTCACAAGCTCTCTGTTTTCTCCCATATTTTATAGCCAAATTCTTACTGAGGTATACAGAAATAGTCCATACTGACATTGGTAGGAAGTACACATGTGTACAGGAAAGGAGAGAATGAGTCTTTTCCAATTATGAAATTATCTTAATTCATCTGTGTTTTCTCTAATACTTTAACTAGCGTGGAGAGAAACTCTAATGTATGTAATATGCACACAAATAAGAATAAGATGGCCATATGGCAGTTTTTCTGTATGTGTTTTTTGAGTACAGTTAACTAGACCACCACTCAAAATAACCTTTTTATTTATCATGTTAAGGTCACTCAAAAGCTTATAGAATTCAAAGCTTATAGTCCACAGGGAAGCAGAAACAGAATATTTTTTTTTAAATACAGACCAAATTCTTACATATGTAAGACTGCAGTCTCCTCTTTCTGCTGATAAAAACGAATAGGATTTCATACAGGTTCACCTTATCTTGGATAAAAATCATTTATTCAAGAACTTCAGAAAATCTAGGATCAGCTCACCAGATAGTGGAAACATGGATATGCTGATTTAGGCTACATGATGATCCGACAAATTTTTAAGACCCCCCCACCTGAAACAGTTCTGTAACATCCCATACTGTATGTACAACATTAACCAGCAGCATCAGTCAGTTGTCCCCGATTTCCATGTGGATATTCAGATGGTATTCATAAAATTCTTCATGCAAGTCAAGGACTTTATTTTATCTTCAGAAGACACCACATTTTCCTGGGTTTTATGAGAATATGCATTATTCTGGAGTGTGAAAAAGGATCATGGAAAATTCTGGAAAGATGTAACAGACCAAATCCTGTGAAATTATCTGTTTCAGGCCGTGAATCCGAATGATCTGATTCACCATGCTTATAGAGAGGCCAGGACAAATCAGTGAATCCAGTCACACAAAGCTCATTGAAGGTTAGGCCCTTGAACATTGACAATGTAGAGAAATAAAAGCACCAGAGAGCATCCTTGCCAGGCACTGAAAAGGCATCAGGACTCCCACTGCAAAAGTATATGGAGTAAGAAAGTAGGAAAAGAGCTAGAATTGGATGAGGGAAGGAAGAAAACGAGTATCCAATTGGTAAGTGGTCTTGCAGCCCAAATTACAAATGAATTTACAATCCACTTTGCAGAACAGACCTCCCTGCAAGCTCTGCAAAATATTTTAGGAAAATGAGGAACTCCTCATAAACTCCTAATTGTCCAGGAATAACCAAGTATGTTTTCCAGTTCCTGAAAGACTGAATCTTGTACAGAGGACTAGATAGGCCCATATTAAAACTTTTAATGACTTTAGTTAAAAAAAAAAAAAAAAAAAAGAAGAAGAAGAAGGAGAAAAAAAAAGGTGGAACTTTGCAGCCAGCTGGCTCCATACCGAAAGCCAGGCTGCACAGCTTGAACTTAAAGCTATCTTAACATAATGAATAAGTGCCAATAATTAGCATATGTAGTGTGAACAGGTTTGCTGGCACAAGCAAGTGAAAAACTCCAAGGTAAAGTTATTATTAGGGAGTAATTAGCTCTGTGAAGTAAATGAGTGAAACAATAGCTGCCAGCACTGACAATATGGCTAACATCTGACTATGTGGAAGATAACATTGTAAAGTATTGCTCCCTGAGCTAGAATCTGTTAATAACCATATGTTAGTGTAATTAATGCAGAGTCTTTCTGACCTGTTGTCACATAAGAACAATACTTTCTTGGAAACATTCAAACAGGCAGCTCTGTGCTCGCGGAAGGCAAAAAAATAATTCGGGAAGTTGCTTACGAACACCTTTTCTTCGGCATTTCTAGTTCTAAAAGAATTAGAAAACAGTAAATGAAGGAAAAATAAGAAACATATTTGTGCACCAACTGCTTCCAAGGGTGA
This sequence comes from Nothocercus julius, assembly GCA_013398735.1. Taxonomy (NCBI): domain Eukaryota; kingdom Metazoa; phylum Chordata; class Aves; order Tinamiformes; family Tinamidae; genus Nothocercus; species Nothocercus julius. Next base: position 2,651,900 of record VZSV01000089.1, read on the forward strand.
TGGTGAGGATTCCAAACCCTGGGTCAAGGCTTTGCAGACCAACTATATCCAACCCTAAAAAATATTCTTGCATTTTGGGGGTGCTTAGGATCCACGACCAGACCAAATTCTGTGATTTTATTATTTACGTGGAACGGCTTAAAACTTTTGTTGAAAAATCCTTGAACCCTGGAGTGCTCAAAACTGAGACTGGGTTCTGAATTTTTTGGCTTAAGCCCATTTCTAAATTGAATAGATCCCTCCAGGTGTCTGGCACTCACCAGACATTCTGCCAAGGTCTTAATATATTGCTAGATGGGGACAGTCTCCGCTGGTCCCCCACACAGGACATCTTCACCTCTAAATGAGAGGAATCTGGGACTATAAAGTGCAGGGCTAAGGATAATTTCTCTGGAGAAGAGGGATCTAAAAACCATGCACAGAAGTTTTAAATTTTCATAATAAATGGCACAGATGCAATATTTTCCTCCCTTCATATCAACAACTCAAAATGTTTCAAAGAGGTCTAGTAAATACAGTTTGCTCAACAAACCTCACATACTTAGAGTATTTTCAAATCACTGCCTGCCTATCCTATACCAAACACCCCGTCTCTGAAGGTGTCTGCTGTGAAGACCACTATAATTTAGTTTGAATATATCTCCATTGCACCTATGCACCTCTTCTCTGCACCTCATTAGAGCATGCCGTTAGAGCATGCACACTCTTTGGCTCATGGCACTTTTACAGAGAGGGTAAATTACAGTTACACATTCCGAAAGAATAGCCTGCATTTCCTACAGGAAAAAAAAAAAAAAAAAAAAAAAAAAAAAAAAAAAAAAAAAAAAAAAAAAAAAAAAAAAAAAAAAAAACCAGCAAGGCTGTCTTCCAAACCTGACTGTAATTAATCTTTCCATGGGGGAACCTGCCTGGTTTGAAAAAGCAAGATCTGATGGGCTGCTGCTCTTTTTCTGTGAGGGCCTTATTTTTCCTACCAGGCATCTTTACACTTGAGTGGTACCCTTTACGAAATACTTTAACTCTACCCCAGTGACAGTGAAACAACCTTCAAGATCATCTCATGAAGGAAACCAACTGGTAACTTTGCTCAGAAGAAGAGCCCTTTGAAAGAAGTCTGAGAGTCTGATAGATCCCTGTTTAAACAATTCTCTCTCTATAACTGCATGGGTAAAAAGGGGAACCAGAATAAGAACTGGTCTCCTTCTCCTGTCTCTCCCAAGCCTCTCTCCTCTCTAATAACACTGTTGCTACCTTCCTTGCACTCAGCTGCGCGCAAACATACGGAAAGCTGCAAGAGGGAAGAGACAACATCAGGTGCCTTTTGGTTTAACTACAACTTGCCTTCTACCACTATTTGCTTTCCATGGCATGAGAGAAACGAATGCTGTGCGTGATCCAGACCGCAATTCAAAGAGCACTTTAGATCAGGCCCAGACTGATGGGGAATGGGATGACCAAGTTTAAGCTTAACCACCTCTCCTCTGACACAGGAAGCTTCCTTGGCTCCCTAGCATCCCAGGCATCAGGCGCAACTTAAAGCCTATGGAAGAGATAGTACGAAGCAGAGACAAACCGATGCTGTGAACCCAAATCTGGGTGTGCGTTTCATCGTAATTCTCATTCTAAAGAGCACCAAAACCAGAAGCAAGGACTTTAGGGGCCGCTCCAAGACAGGAGCGGTTAGGTGGGGGAAGTGACTATCCCGACTGCATCCACATGTGAGCCGAAGCGCCTTTGCCCGAGGCTGGGTGTCACACAGGAGCACACGCAAATGACAACGCTCAGAACCCAGGTAAATCCAGACAGGGACATAAGACTGTTAAGTGAATCTTTCTCCTGCTGTCATCATTTATTAGTTATACTGTGAAAAAGCCTTAAGGACTCCACACGTCCAACACCTGACTGTGCCCGATCAAAGGCAATCCCGCACATGCTTGTATCATTTTTAAGACAAGATACCACAAGTGTGAAACACGATAAGGTATAAAACAGTGTATGTATACTAAGAGCGAGGCTATACTTCCTGGATTTGCTAATTGTCTGCAGATAACCACAGCATTAAAATACGAGGAGCACTAATGACTTTTGGACTATTCCAGAGAAGCTACACACATTTGGGGCATTTTGGAATAAAGTGTGAAGACAGGATAGGAAAAGTGAACAAACTAAACAATGAGGTGAGTGTCACTGGCAGAGCAGAACAGACCAAAACAAACTGTACGAGGATAAATGCAAAGGGCAGGTCTGTGAAGACCCATTGAGGAAGACCACTAACCTTAACTTAATGCTGTTGAAAACAAGGAGCTAATGCCTTTATTGAAGGAAGAGGTTGGGTAATA
>VZSV01000089.1:2654268-2680853 GCA_013398735.1 Nothocercus julius
CTTATGTATGCACATTTACACACACACACACACAGAGACATAGAATTGAATGGATGATGGTCAGTCTTTATGGGCTGCCCTACCAGGGAAGCAAGGGGACAATGGAAGTGTGTAACAAAATTGGAAGACTCAGCAATCAAGTCATGAACTTGACAAAGATATGGTCTAGGTGGAACAAAAAAAGTTATACCAGGTATAGAAATGTTGTACCAAAATACTGAATATTTGGGAAAGGACGCAGTGGAAAAGCAGGAATCAGAAATGAGTTCTTGGAATAAGAATCTGTTTTACAGGGAGGAAGATGAGCTCGTTACCAATAACAAAGAAAAAAAAAGAAGCTGAGAGGCTTTGGGAAGACAACTAATGAGTTCATTTAAGATTGGTGCCTCTGCCTAAGATCGATGCTACCTCTTGCTAGAGATTAAGGCATTTGATTGACAGCTGATTCATCATCTTTCTTATTTGCTGGCCAAGGAAAAACACCTGCTCTTCCAGACTGATGCCCTCCATTGAAGCCGGACAATGAACTATTTGATGAGTTCATCCAAATTTGACAGAGGACATAGGTCAGCATCCAAATAAACTTTGTACCATATAAACTTTATAAGGTCATGATCTGTTTTGATTATAGAGTGAGGACAGGACTAAACTTGTATCTTATCTGGTACACAATCCTATTGGTTTAAATCTAAATCTCATTGAGTAATTAAGAGTCCAGAGGCTCTGAGACTCTAGAGAGGATCTAACAAACTGTAAACAAAGTCCTAGGCATGGATATAATTACAATAACATTAAAGAACATCTGAAGTATTTCAAGAAAGAAAGGTGGACATACAATTCTTTATACTGAGATTTAAAAGATGATATAATCAATAGAGGAGATGTAATGCTATTTTGTTTTGCTGCATCGTGCTCACTAACTCTTACCCCATCTCAACATCAGATCACATTGCTGATAAAAGAAAAAGACAAGCTTTGTGTAAGTAAAATTCCTCCTTCAGAGATTATTTAGATCTTCCAGTTGCTCATGCCCGAGGAAAGAGACGGTCTTGTCTTGCTTAGCTGTAAGAGTCAGGTTTGCTTGGTTCAGCTGAAACAAGATGACTAGCTCCCCCACATTCACCTTCCCCTGTGCATACAGGGAATAATGCCTATGTTCGAAGAGGCCGTTGGGAGGTAAAAGCGGTCTGGCCTGTGTGAGTCTGTGCATGTGCACTCACACATTTGAAGACAGCAGGGCTCTATTGCCTCGAGCCCTACGATACTCACTCTCTGGAGGTTTATTAGCTCCAGACTTGCAGCCTGCAAGACTTATCCAAGACTCACACCTGAATGAGTGTTCCCTAACGGAAAGCCTGCCGCCCAGCACCTCTAAGGAAAACTGCTGGGGAGAGGTGGCAGAGGGCTCACCTGCAGCGCTACCAAGCGCCAGCCAAGCTGGATCACGCTGGAGTAGGAGCAGCAGCGGCACTAGCAGTCACAGCAATAGCAGCAGTAGCAGCAGTAGTCGTAGCAGTATAAAAAGCAGACATGTTTCCTACATAGGGGAAGTGCATAAAGAAGCTACAACTATTGGTCCTTCTAAAGATCCTCCCTTCCCCAAGTCCTTTGCAGCTCTTCCAGTCTCATGCAACAGTATGAATAAACTCTGTAAAAAGCCATTCTGCAGTGCTAACATATTCAAGAAAGGCGTGAACCAATAACAATGATAACTTTATTACATTACAGCCTAAGAAGAAACTAAGCAAACAGCACCTGACACACTGAAAGTGATGACAAACACTTGTGTCCTCGCGGTTTGCAGAACTGCCAATGTCGACTTGCACACGCACACAAACAATGCTTAGTAAGGAGACTCCAGTCCAGCTGAGCCAAACTGCACTATGTTGATGGCATATATATATCTATACATATACATATTTTTTTAATCAGCAATGATGAATAACGTAGTCATGAGTGAATCTCGAAGGACTGGAAATTTGATTAAATATCTAACCTTGCTCTAAAATCAAACAGCCTAAGAAGATCCCAATTTCTTTTATATGTCTAGCTGTTTCTGACACCAACCGACCAAGGAATTAATTCTCATCCTGCATTTCCTCTGAAGCCCATGAGAACCTTCATCCTTTCATAGTATATGAGGCTGCTAAGTAAAATCAGCTAGTGGGGTAAGGTAATACAACTGAGCCCCAGAAATGCAGAGAAGTGTGTTTGAGAGCAAGTGTGTATGGAGGAGAAGGCAAAGAGAAGTCGGAGGAGGTTAAAGAAAATAACAGACTTCAGGCAACTCCCAAAGATTTCTGACTTGATCACTTAATTGAAATTTATTCTCCTGAAAAAAAAAAATCTGCCAAAAAGACAAGGGGGTTTATTACTCCTTTTAGCTGTAACACCATTTTCTAACATTTCATGCTTAGGATGATAATGGGTAAATAACCTCATTCTTTCATCGAAAAAAAAAAAAGTATAAATGAAAAATTTTACCAATGAAGCAACTTTTTTAATGCTTTAGCCTGCTTATCACCCCACAGTAAAGCAAACATTGAATCATCCGGTTTCACAACACATAGCGAAATTTTAGTGAAATTTTTTTTTTAACTCAGAAAAACTGATACTTCTATACAGTCATTTAGCGAGACAGGCAAAACTGTCTTGTGAAGAGAGACTTGCCTATCCTCTGAACACCTATTTCCCATGGCAGCAGGAGATCAGAATAACTGGAAACTGAAGAAAAATAAAATCAGCAGAGTTTCTTATTCCAGAGGGTTAACAATTTTATCTGGAGTTGGAGCTAAGCTCTGGTCAAAAACAACACTTTTAGTTGCAGTAGGTAGAGATGAAATCACTCAGTTTTTGTTAAGGTTCACTGAGGAAGGTTATGTTTGAAATAAAAAGTAACCCTATTCTTTCACTTGCAAAAGTTTAGAACTTTATAGGGTGCTACCAGCATTACCTCTAAACTCTGATTTTCTACACGCTTTCTGCAACACTGGCTAGTGGCCTTTGCTAAAGGTAGAGTTTCTTGTCTTGTCTGTCAAATATGGAGACCCTATCAAGAAAAGCAGTATATGAAGCAGGTAGAGAGACTGAAAAGTAGAAAGGGAAAAAGGTAAAAAAGTAGAAAGTATCATGTCAGCCTCAATAATCACTCCAAAAGGCTGGAACTACTTTTTTTTTTATTTGCCTTCCGACAGTTTAACTTCAAATAGGTGTTTAATTAACTCAGAGTGGCAGTCTCAACATTTAGCCTGAAGCAGACTGACAAAGAGTTTCTACATATTGCATTTGCAGATTTAGAGCGGCAGGCACGAGAAGAAACTGTTAACTGCACAACAGAGAGAATTCTTACTGTGCATGTGCAAGAAAAGTGCAAACATGGAACTCCCAACACAGCAAAGTTTCTATTATGTCAAGGACTTTATACCGACATAAAAACAGCCTACAGGACTGAAAATGAGAGCAAAGATGCCTAAACTCAAACAGAAAATAAAATTCCAACTGACCAATATGAAGTAATTTCACATGAAAAAGGAGCTTAATAAAACTGATTTCTTTCATAACGAAAAGGAGAAATCAAATCCAGAAGACACTTTTTATCAAAATACTGCATGTTCAGTTGACAATGAAAAGGATTAAGGATTTTTAGAAGTCAGCCAACATCATTTTAACAGTGCTATAAGCACAGAAAAGGGCTCCCAGTTGCCCGACAGAGGCTTACTGTGAAGCTTACGATGAAGGGCAAAAAAAGGGAGGCGACCTATGTCTTGCCTCCACTGTCCCCACTCTTGTTTCTTGGGAGGGACTCAGGAAGGGGCTATGTCAAATCAGAAGGAAATGGATGCTCTGGCAGCTAATTACTTTGAATACTTGACTTCTTGCCTCTTACCTCGCAAAACAGGTATATTCCTGGCAGGTAGCGATACATGATATTTCCTAAAATCCGACAATCCCTCCCATATCTCTTCTGTTAAGACTTGGCAGTTCCATAACTCACCGCCTTCTTTAGTTTATCATAAATATCTATCTATATATATAGATATAAAATATATTTTTAATATCTATATATATCATACTGACTGTTTTAATCAGTGAATAAGCAAAGTGCCCAGCATTTGCCTCGGCTTTTATTATCACAATAATCTTGTTTTGCTTTTTAACTCTAAACCATCAGCAACTCTGCCGCAGGTGAGCATGTGTTCATGCCACCCCTACTGCCATTGTGTTATTAGCAAGCCATGAAGTGAAAAACAGAAGAAGAAGGGGGAGAGGGGGGAAAAGCAGGCCTGAGGCACAGCCATTTATGTGTGTTAAATACGACAAGCTGGGCTCAGGTAACCAGAGCTGTGAGACTGTCATGAAAGCAGGTTAAGGATCGAGGAACTGAAAAGCAAAATCAGTGAACGAACCCTTCTGAGCTGGAGCAAATCAATCCAGGAATAAAACATGGGTAAGCATCTCACTGGCATTTAGCACAGCCAGGACAGAGTGAAAACCGAACAGTAGTCAGGGTGAGGAGAGGGCGGGTACATAATGACTGGCAACTGCCATTCTCATGGAATCACAAAAACATGGGATGCTTGAAGCAGAAAATGTACGTGCTGACAAAGTCTTCGTTTTGTTACAATGAATAGATTAGGAAAAATAAATTAAAGGCAAGAAATACCAAAAACGCAAGGAAAAAGTGTTTTCTCACTTTGGTGAAGAAAGAATTTGGCCCTTACAGACTTTTTATCACTTACTTTTTCCAGGGCTGTGACAGATCAGCTCAAAGTCTCGGCATTGAACTCTACTGGTGTCAGTGGATGCCCAACTAGGCCGGGCTGTGTCAGCCGTGAGCTTCTCTACCTCACTGTCACACGCCACAGCCGTTAACTTGTCTGTTCAGTTTCTACCACCGAACTGGGAAATTCCATACAAACCCAGTAAAAATGGAGACGGAAGAGAAATAGAACAGAAAAACCTAGAAGACCTGACTCTCTGCTAACTGCGCACTTCAGTTCACATTTTGTACGGTGACCCAGCGGGAGACGGCTGCCAATCTGGATCCTGCTCCTGGTTCTGGCAGCGAGCTGCGGCGTACCAACATGCAAGCTGCTCCCCCTCTGTCCTCAATTCCCCTGGTCTGAAAAACAGGATGCTTAAAAGAATATATATAAAAGAAAAGAGAGACTATTACAAGAGCCAGCGATGACAGTGCTGTACAAGATCTGGGTCAGACACTAATAATAATATCCGTGCAAATAGAGTGTGAAATGGTAGTAAAACAGAGTGACTGAATGTTATTTTGTACCACTATAAGTAAGCAAGCAGGATAAAAAGGTAGAGAAGAATCGTGCCCAGCAGTGATTCCAGAAATGGTGCGTGATTCCAGATCAAAGTTTCCAGGCCTATGCTGTAACATTTGCATTTTAAGTCACTACAGTGCTTTGGCATCCTTTCCACTATTTAATAGGCAGTAACAACAACTTATCATAGTTCCTCTAAGATAGGTAGAGCAAAACCAGCCAGGCATTGTGGGAAGCCTACAGCTTTCTGAAATAATCTGAGCAAAGACAAATCAGGAGTTCAAGAAAGTGTCCTTCATGTAGGTATTTCAGTTTCTTCCTGAAGCAATAAGAACCTTAGAGATAAGGACCAAACTTCCTACCCTAATCTTTATTTCTTAAAAAAAAAAAAAAAAAAAAAAAAAAGAGGGATTGGGCAAATAGGCTCAACATCTTAAGGCCCACTTTTCCCAGGGACTGGACAGAATTAGATCTGAGTGGGTTTATCTCAATCGAACTAGGATAGTTTTTATAAAAAAAAAAAAATCCATGTTTTAACCAGCAAAGTTTAATCCCTTCTTTTCCTGTGAAAACTCAGATAAGTTTGATTTTGCGCCTCTCGCTGTCTCCGTATTCCAGGTATTATGTCAGTGCACATTAGACTGTGTCAACACACCGTGACTTCGTCCCCACTAATGCAAAACCTCGGAAAACATGGAGCCAGCAGATAATTTCAGAGCTCTTTTTTTCTCTTTTTAATGTAACTGGGTATTTATCCTTCCACATTTTTGACACTTCCATGGAGCGCTAGTCCCAAAATGACGAAAATCGGTCTTTCGAATGCAAAGCCACCTCAAGGGGGGCTGCGGAGCGGCAATCGCTGCAGGCAGGTGGGCGCCGCGCGCACCTCGGGAGTGGCGCCTCTCCCGCCATCCACAGGGACAGGCGGCCGGTGCTCACTTCCCAGGGGAGCGCGGAGAGCATCGTCGCCCAGCGGGAAGAAAAGTGGCTGCAGGGGGCTCGGAACGCACCCCACTAGACATTTCCCTACTGAGGAAACTAAGAACTGGGCGATTGCAGGGCAGTTTGCGCTTTTAAAACAGTCTGGGGCTTGAATTTCCTCACTAAAACAGCGTCAAAGGTCTCTCAAAAATAACGGAAATTAACACAGAGGAGGAGGTGTGTGGAACATGTTAAAACTGCTACATCACGGAAGTCTCATCCTTTCCCTTTATACATCTCGTTCATCTATTTCAGCACCAAGCGGTGATGAATGCTCACGCCCGATTTAGGGACATTTGACATCAGCGCAGGCCGAAGGAAGTTCAGGCGCCTGTTGTCTCAGGCACGTGTTACGAAAAAATAAAACTTCATAGTTTTTGAGTCAGATATTGTAATTAATTAGGTTAATTGCACAAGGTAGCCAAACGCTAACAAACTAAGGCAACAACTTTTACGAGAAAAGAGCGATTCCAGAAAGCATTACTATATAGCATTATAAAGTCCCATCTTCTTCCATTAACTCCTGCAAGCTGAAGTAAATGTCAGCAGAGGGGAGTTTTCTGTTTCTCAACTGAACACCCTTCAGCCACCCTTCCTGGCAGTTATCTTCATGTTTTCCACAGACGCTGCCACTGCCACGAAGTGGGGCACTAGAATAGATACAATGCTAGTGCTGTCCTGAATACCCGTGAAGTTGCTACTGCCACACAGACTGGACCTCGGAGGCGCTGTAGATGACAACTGGTCAACCAAAAGAAAGTCCTCACGCAAGGTAGCTCTCACACGGAAGGCCAGGGCCCATCCGTGGTAGTTCACTGGGAATGTATGTACCAGGGCCCATCCGTGGTAGTTCACTGGATATATATTTACTAACTGCGGCAGACTGCAGTGACGCCACTTGTTGCACTTCTGGAGAGCGGCCTGTACAGAAGCAGCAATCCCTGGAGGTTCAGCTCACCCTCTAAATCATTACCACCAGATTCTTATGTTTGGCATCTATACTAACTCATATTTGTATGGGTTCAGCCCCACGGTGTTTAACTGATAAATAGCTGGGCATAAGAAGAAGAGCATGGAAAGAATGATCCCAAATGAGCACTATGTCCCCGAGATACCTAACCCGTGTGGGCCAACAGAGCTGCTAAGGGGAGCGTTACCTGCCTTGGGCCCTTCAGGGGTCTGTTCGGTAGCAGTGGGGACTCTCAGCAGCAAGTGAAACTGCACGGAGGAAAGAAAGCAAAGTGGCCACCATGCCTACAAAGTCAGCAAGCAGATGCCGAAAGGGTACCTAGATGCTGCCCACCGGCCTCCCCGTGAGAAAAGCCAAGGAAGGCACGCTCGGCAATCTGGCAGTGACATCTATGGAGGCACGAACAGCAAACACGGCGGGGGGAAAAGGGGAGCTCTTTTTGCAGGACACGGCTCTTATTCAGCCATTCCCATGGTGCACCCAGGCTCCGAGGGGAGGGCGGGATCAGGAAGGCAAAGAGGAACGCATTACACGGCGAGAGGCAGGAAAAAAGGCCAACCCGCAAAGGTACCCAAAGAGGCACCGGCGTCAGCCACGAGGACAGCGAGATGGAGGGCGTTTGTGCACGCCCAGACTGCAGGGGCAATTCATTTGAAGGCAGTGGCGTTTTGCCGACGAAGAAGAGTTGAAGCAAGGCCCCGCGAGATGCGCGCCGGCGCAGCGCTCGCCTCGCTGCCTCGGCCGCCTGAAGGAACCGCCGGCTATGCGCCGCACGGCGGCTCCAACAACGCGCGCCGGAAGGGCACCCTTGCTGCCGAACGCCGGGGTCCCAGCGAGCCAGCAGCTGGGCAAAGCGTCCCGCGTGACGGCTGCACGGAGGCTGCACACACTGCACGACGGCAACACGTCCAGCGCGTGTCTGAGCTCTGCTTCCTCGGCACCGGAAAGCACAGGAACCGCCCTAGATATCCCCGAGCGGGAGAATGAGCTTGCTCAAGAGCAGCCCCAGCAAACAAAAGATCGCTCGCTTTCACAGGGACACCATGGACAATTCTCCCTCTCCCATGGGGCTTTTGCAAGAGCTCCGGCTAGGAGGACACGGAGCGTCGCCGGCAACCTGAAGCGAACAACCCGCGCAAAAGGGGCAGGAAGCAAACCCGGGGCTGCGGCACATCCACCCCGAGGCACCCAGGGCACAGAAACGCCACCTTGCACGCCTGCGCTTCTTGGATGAGTGCAAAGGGAACAGCGAATTTTATACCGGCAAACTGACTGCAAACTGAATTTCACTGTTCTGATCATATCAAAAAGACTAAAATTCTTTACTGTTCAAAAAACAAAACAAACAAACAAAAAAACCCACTTCTTCTCAAGTAAGGAATACAAGAAATACAGTATCATCCTAATTCTAGATGCTAGAAGGTACCAGCTCTCCAAACCTTTGATTCCTACCACTAGGGTAGGGAAACACCCAGACTTATCCCATATCTGGGTACTCTCCCACCCCAAGGATCTTCCTGCTGCCAGAACCACGTTCTGTAGAAAAACAGGGGTGTCCTTTGCTGGAGTGTCTGTAGTTACCGAGCAAAGAATCACAAAAGGGGAAAACAAAGCAGCTTGGAAGTTTTATTTCCCTGAAGTTTTCTAATTTCTCATGAGCTGCTTCCAGCCCTGTTTAGATGGCGTGCGTCTCTCGGTGCCTAATCAGTCTGCTTGCATCATCGAGAAATACTGCAGTCGTTGACATCTTGATCTAAACTAAGGATTTGATCTATTTGCTGTGATTTCAGCTGAAGAAGAACAGCCAACATAGCTAAAGAATTTATACAGCACTGAAGAATTTACATCTAAGATCGGCAATAATTTGGTATTTAGGAACAATTTATGGCCCCCACAAAGAAAACAATCCTATTCCTATGGAAGTTCATGTATAGAAAAATATTCCTGTTTGTAAATGGTATCTGAATGAAGAACTTCCAAGCAGATGTATACACATGTATATATATATATATATATGTATATGTGACTATTAAGTTAACTTATATACACAAGGTAAATTGTAATTAATCATCTGTTTAATGTATGTTACCTGCTCCTGGACTACAAATTCTGACTCCTGAGTTACTTAGACTAGAAATCTCTCTTAATTTATACTTAAGTGATTCTTCAGAAATCTAAGAACTTAAGGAATCTAAGAACGTAAAATTTACTACATGCAGGATATTAAAAAAAGCATTCACTGATTCACTGCAACTCATTATTGCTTGAAGTGCAGACTGGATTCTGGGTGCACTATCAAAGATAAGGAAATATACTATAACTTCATAGAGCTTAGAGGGCTAGATGCTTAAACAGCCTTTCATCAAATACTCCGGGCAAATACTTCTTAAAAGATCTGTGGTTTTAAATTCTATACCTTCAGCCTTGATTTTGTTGCTAACACATAAAGAACATGGTAAATTAAAAGGAAGAGTTGATATGATTAGTGATAACTTGTGATTACCCCTGATCTTGATTCATCCCCACCAAGGGAGAACAGGAGGAGCCAGTACAGGGTGTTGCAAAGAGAGAATCAAATTGCATTTTCAGTGTATCCAGGCCAAACTCAACAAAGGTACCCAAGTAATCTGTCTTCCTCTCTAAGGAGGACAGCAAGAAAAAAAAAATGTATTCTTTATTTTGATGGAGGGGAGAAAAAAAAAAAAAGGGAATAAAAAAAGAGAGAGGGAAAGTAAACAAGATGCAGAAAGAGAGGGACATCATAAGACAGGGGCTCCTCTCCACCACATCCAGGGAACCGCCTTCTCTTGCTAGCGTTAAGCATAGCTGGTCCTGCGACTGAAGTGAAATTTGGCTCTTCTCCCACCCTCCAGGGTGGGCATTTCAGGGTGACAATGCGTTGCTGAAGACACATTATAGATGGTTGGTACATGAGTATCATTTGCTTTTACAGCCATCGAAATGATGCAGAAGCATAGTAAAGTAATGGGATGAAAAGACAAGGATGCAAGGTAGGAGAAGTACAGAATTCAGATTGTCCACATAATTTTAATTTTGCCTGTCATGGGTATAGTCTACAATTATATGATCATACAATTCTGCCTCCCTAGGACATCATTTCTTATACAATACGTATGAGGGAGGCAAAACAACAATAAAGGTACCCATTTAACCTAATTCTGCTTTTCTAACTTTCATATGTCTTACTTCCTTGCTTAACTAATGCCTTTCTTTGTACACAATTTTCAAAATACATACAAAAAAAAGTAGTCTTGACCATTTCTGTTAATTTTAAATTATCTAATGAACATCTAGTCTTGAAACCATCTATGTCTTAACTTTAGAATAAATCTGTTTAATGCCATCACTAGCAATTGCCCTTAGAGAACTCAAACCTGATAAAAGCTATTTTCTAATAAATGCATTTTAAAATGAGTTTAAAATTCATTGTGCTGGATTTTTATAAACTGCAAATACTACAAATTAAATTTGGCTCATTTAATTCTTGCAAGCACCTTTCACATAGGTCTTCAATTTATTTTTATAACCTTATTATGTTTATCTTTGATTTTTTTTTTAACTTATAAATAGAAAACACATACTGTCCTAAAACTCTTAGCCTCTCCAGTGCAGATTTCAAACCAATTTCAACAAAAATCTGAAATGGTTCCTTAAAAATATTTATTTGCTATGCATTTTATTTAATCTTTTCTTATGTGACAATGTATTAAATATGTACTAAATACAATACCTAAGTTGCACTGAGCTGACACGAGATCCGTAACAGTGTATCTCTGCTCAGGAAAGATTTCCACTAGACAACTATCCCATTTCCTTCCCCTCCTCCAATTTCTAAGCCGAGCTTCACTCACATTGCCCCTTCCAATTACTACCATTTCAAGTGATTAAACCATTTTTTTCCCCCTGTTCTTAACAATACCAAGCATAAGCAATTCCCCTACCACTTTAACACAATTCAGTAGCAGATCACTGATAGAAAGTGGACAACAAAAACAAGGCAATTCCCCTTGGCCTCTGGCATGCTGTTACCACCAGCGGTGAGCTCATCTTGCCTCCTAAACTATGCAGGCTAGGGCATCATCAGCTTTGGGATGACAGATGTCTGAGGAAAATCCACGGGGATGAAGCCAGTGGCGTTGATTCAGTAGGTGGAACCACACTTTTGCCTCTGAATCATTTTGAGCCATTATTCCAGCAGCGAGTTTGAAGTACTCTGTTTTGAATGAGCTGTCAAACTGGAGTCGTGACCACTTAACATGGCAAGGGATGAATCAGAAAAGCAACAAATTGTCCTTAGAAACTAAATGATCCCCACATTTCTCAGCCTCTTGATAATACAGGTATGGAGGCTAGCAGCAAACTCAGCATGCTCAGTATAACCTGTTATAGTTACTTTGGTTAAAAAAAAAAAACAACCATTTTAGACAGAAGGAGTTGAGCAGAATTAGATGCCCAGGTGCAGTGCCTAGAACAGTAACAACAGATAATGGTCCCCACACATCTGTGCTCCCAGGGCTGCTAGGACAAGGCAGGGAAACCTTGCCGCAGTCATGAGAGTTTTTTGGTTCAAGTGTTACTGCTGGGCACACGTCAGCACCATCTCTCTGTTCTGCTTGTGCTGTATCTCACTGAAAAGCACAGTAATTTCTAAATAACCCTAATAACCCATTTGTAATGTTAGTTAAAGCTCGGAAATCCTGCTATACCCCCGTAATACCAAACAGGCAAAAATGAGATCAGAATTTGGCTCAGCGTTCCTATATTTTGGGGATCTCTCAGGACAGTGTGTGCTATATAAACCAAATGTTGCTTGGCCAACAAGGGGGAAAACCCACAATTTAGAGAAATCACTGGAATGATGTGTGGCTGTGAATTTTCAAATTTAGGTTTGTTCCGGGGGGTAAGACCCTACAACAAACGCTCCCAAATTATGTAGCTATCTGAGTCATTTTGCAACTGGTGACCCTTATAATGATGTTCTCGTTTTCAGAGCCAATGTGACGCTACACAGTGATTTGTCTGTTAAATTGAATCTTTGCCTCTAGATAGATAGATAGATATAAAGTTTATTTTGAAATGTCTTCTAGTGCCTCTGAGTCTGACTGATGTGAGATGTTATTTTGAACATGCCAAAGCATCTGAACGGCTCCAGTCCTTTCTTTTCAGCGCGCATTCCTTGATAAGTGGCAAAGCTTCCCACTTATCAGTCACTCAAAGTGACTGTGGCTGTCAGTTGTGTACAAAGCGCAATCAGTTTGGAAGCAGAGACACCAGCATTTTTCTTCTCAGCTTGAAGCAAACACGTTTTGACTGCTAGTCATTCAATTTTAAAGCATCTTCAATTAGGGGCGGATGAAGATATAAAGAAAACACATCCTAAACACCTCCGCCAGCCAGCAGTAAAAAATTTATTGTTATCTCCTGCTTTACCTTAGTGTCGAGGCAGCAGCAGCAGCCTATTTTGGCTGCACAGCACAAGTGCTCAGCACTGCACACACTCCACACGGCAGGAGCAGGGCCGTAAAGAGTTTGTGTTCGCCCTCGCAGGCCGCCCGCGCTAAGAGCTGTGGTGCTCTCTTTTTTGATGCTGTACCTCAGCTGTTTCCTGTGTTTTACCTGTAGTGTCACGTAAGCAGAGCCCCACGTGCGCTATGAACAAAAACATTCACAAACTGACCCATGCACTCTCTACAGGCACTAAAGCTCCCAGAAAAGTATTTAGATATATATATATACACACACACACACAATGCAAATGCTCACAAGGACAGAAAAAATAAAAAATACTGCTGGCAGAAAGGAGGAGCTTGAGGAAAAGGGCAGGCAACCATCTGAGGAAGATGACTTAGGAATGCAGAAGTGGAAGGGAGTTGTAGAAGTTATGGGGCACTGGAAAGAAAGGTCTCAGCAAGAACACTTGCTGGCAACATTAGCGGAAAGGGACCAAGACAAGGCCCTGGTACACAACACTGTCAGCTCTGAGGTAGGGTGAGCGTTGGTATTTTTCTTATAGTCCTAATTGCTGGGTTATTTTTGATGTTTCAGGCTTCAGCGTTTTGTTTCTAATAAAAGTAGGCTTCTAGCTCTCCCTCATGATTACAAGAAAAAAATGGAAAATGTGAATACAGTAACTTCCAGTACCAGAAAGGAAACTAAGAAAAAATGCTAGGAGGACAACAAAAAAGCCCTGAAGTTTGAAAATAATCTTGTGATTTCTGAATGTTTGGACAGGCAATATTGGGGAAAGCTTCATATCAGCGAGTGCTCTTGCAATAGCATAACTAAGCATAGGCAAAAAGCCGATTTCTCTAATCAAAACATACCCTTGCAATCTTAATAAATTCAGACTGTACAAATCTCAAACAGCTTCTCCTCGCGTCTATTTAAGATCACCACTGATGCAGCCACAGCAGTTAGCAATGGGGATTATATGAGAGCATAAGGAAGACCCGGGTCTGAAGAGGGTGCTTGCTCTGGAGGCAATCTTTGGCGGCGAGACAGCGGCGCAGAATGCTGCTCTGCACGCACGTCCGTGTACATACATAAAAGAGCAATCTGCAGTCCTTCGCTTTTATATGACTTAACTTTTATGGTAATGGCAGGAGGGGAGGGCCCATAGGTTCTTCTAAAGTATATGCATCATATCCTTCAGCAAAACACATACTTTATTTGCAGCGCTTGAGAGGACGAAAAGCAATTAGCTCACCCTGACTTCTAGCCTAGTTTTTCTTTTTGTTTCTTTTTCACTCCTCCCTTTCCCTATCTTCTCCCCCAGCCTTTTTTTTTTTTTTTTTTGTAATTAATTTCCCAAGGGCTCTTCCCTGCTCCAGGGAGAGGCGAGTTATTCGGATAGCTGATAGGACATCAGCTGCAGAGCTTTTGTGAGAAACAATTGGTTGGGCTCTGCCGGCAACCTCGGTTGTTTGGGAAGAGGTTGCAAAGTCATGGGAAAGGCTGCAGTGTGACTCCGTCTTGGGCCCATCTTACTGCATCAAGCATGCCCATGTTTATAAGTTTCAGAAAAACAGCTGCTCCCGACACATGACGGATTCGGACAAAATGTCCCCAATCTACGAGCCCGTTCCGTTTGACTCTGCAGTCACAGCCTGTCATATCCATGCTGGTAAAAAAACAAAACAAACACCAAACTGGCTCTGGGTGGACGGAGCCTGTTCTAAAAAAACATTCTGCAGAGTGAGAAGGAAGACTCCCTCTCACAGTTTCCTAACGAAGAAGGGTCTCAATAAGCTCCCACTATATATGAGTAAGAGCCTTTTCACTCTGTGCACCGGGAGCGGGATCAGGCCCGCACTTCACCAGCTGTACCTGTCTCCCAAGGAAACCTTTTGTCCTCATCTCTCTCTGATGTGCAAAGAGGACCCCAATCACAGAGGGCTAACGCTGCTGTGCTCCGCAAGGGCTTGCAAAGGGTTCGCGGGACCACCAAACCCTGCTCTGCCATCGCCCACTTCTCAGGGCAGCAGCATGCCAGGGAAAACACCAGCACGGAACCAACAGGCATTACTAAAGCTGCAACAGAGCACCCGTGTACTGGGGGTTGCTCATTTCTGTATCATCACTGCCAAGCCTTTAAAGCCTCCTACGGAAATTGGGGTTGCAGGCATGTGAGTAGGTATGGAGCCAGGAATAAAATCTCCCAAGTCCTCAAGGCTGCACTGAGGAGACACGAATAGAGCAAGGATTAAGGGTAAGGGTCTCTACCCTCCTTATTTAAGGCACAAAGTACTCAATACTTAGCTCACTTTGTGCACAGATGAAGTTTCCTTTCCAGCAGGACACAGCATATGAAAAGATGAGCTGTGTTAAAAGTGTAATTTACGGGGCAAATTTTTTGGGGCAGGGACCAAATCTTCACATTCCTCATGAACAAGGACTCTCTCAGCGCTTCTTACACCAAGGAGCAACTGGTGCTTTTTACAACTGAGTCCAAATTGCCCACATTTCTTCTGAAGAAGGTTAGCATTCTAGTCAAAATCTCCCAAAATTAATTTAAGAAACAGAGAGGATGCAAGAGAGGATCACTCAGCCAGCTCTGGGTAACAGCTGCTCACTGACCTAAGCAGTCAACAGCAGCAACAAACCTAAGTAACAACAAAAAAACTATCAGCATAGGTAACTCTATGGGTAAATCATGATATCCGAGTCCCTACAGTAGCAAGTTGCTTTAGCAATGTTTTGGAAGGCTGGAATCAAAACAGAGCCACTTCATGTCTGGAAAGTTTTGAAAATAACAACTCTGTGCCATTTATAACTTACATTTAAACTTAAGGAATGTTTTTTTTCTGAGCTTCTGTGCAACTCAGAAACCAAATCCTTCCCTCCTTCCCCGTCAAAAAGATAATTTCCAAAAAAAAAAAAAAAATTATATCTGGTTACAAAAAGGACTAACCATTTTGCAGAAAATTCCAAGTGTTCAAGATTTTACTACATTCCAAATCGGAACAACACCTTTAAACCTCTGGTTTAATGAGAACGGGAATATTCTGATTTGGGAACATTAGCGCAGCCAGGTCTCTCCACTTACCAACACAACTAACTTACGGGGAAAGGGATCCAGGCAGCCGGCAACGGGCGAGGAGGACGGAAATCTGCATCCAGGCTCAGAGGGGGAAACCTTATTTGGAGCTGAATCTGAGAGGACCCTCCGGGCCGCTGAGGGCTCCACCAAACCCGGGCAGCCTGCCGGCCGGAGGCAGCAGGGGCCCGGCACACGGGCTCCCCGCCAGCCCCAGGGCCTGGGGAGCTCGAGGCAGCCGGGGCCCCCTGAGCCGGGGCCAGGGGCTCTCGGGGGGGCCCTGCAGCCGGAGGCCCATCGCAGTGGGCACCAGCCCGCTGAAACACGCGGTCCTCGGGCGGCCCACACCGCGCAGGAACGGCTCTGAAATTACAAGACGGTATTTAGCTCTCGGGCTAAGGGCAAACACCCAGAAATGACTAAAAATTACTAACTGTGTATCTGTAGTATGAAACTGAAGAAAAGAAAAAAAAAAATGGCCCAGATGCTAAAAAGACTATAAAGTAGTGCTGTTGCTTCCTGCAGCTTCAAGTTCTTAGTTTTATATTACTAGCAACCTAAAGTGCTCCAAAATCTTCAGCTGGGCTTTCCAAAAAGAATTTTGACTAAAAATCAGAACAGTTTAAAAAACACCATTTGGCCTCCTTTCTTTTTTTGTTTGCCTTCTAATTTTGGAACGTGTAGTGTTGGTGGTTTCAAACTTTGCCCAGGAACATGAGAGCTGGAAGTTTACATTTTGCATAAATGAAGGCTGGCATTTTCACGTCTCGCATGACTCCAAGAGCTGGAGCTTGAGGATAAGGCACTAAACTTTCTCAGGTTCTCTCCAGAATTGTAAGAGATTAGCAACATTGGTTTAATCACATTTTAGGCTGCAAGTCTGACCCATTTTATCAACAGGGCCCTACTGAATATGAATTGCCTTATGAATTTTAACAACCATATTTCATTTTAAATGTAGTTCAATTAAAATGATAGCCGTCACCGAGCTTCAAAGCCAACCAGTCAAACACCAGCCCGGGCTGGCTGGTTTCTCTGAGCACCTGGAAGGTATAAACTGTACCATGCTACAAACCCTCACATCCCAGGCATGACAACACACATGCTTATTGCCTGTATTAGGGACCCGATCACGGAGCTGAAAAAAAGTCTTTGCGTTTCTCTCACCCTCTGCCCCTTTGATGGGATGCCCACAGGGCCTGAGCTTCCAGCACGTTCTGAAAGGAGAACCCAGGAAGGGGATCATGCCCTAAAGAAGAAGGGGAGGCGACTATGAGAGCTCCCCTGAGGTAACTAACCCACAGGTGACCATTCGGTCTCCTTACTGAAGTCCCCCAGTGTCTGAAGATGGGCTCAGGCTTCCTTGTCAGCGACACCTCACTCCCGCCACCTCCGAAGAGATGGACTCAACAAAGACGTAGCGTCAAGTGACGACTCCTGCCAGGCACGTTTTCCAAGCTCAAGCAGCTAACAAGTCTTTCTCCAGCAGCTCAGAAGTGGCTGCTTTAATTGAGCTGTAGTTACCCTGAGCATTCGCAGTCCTCCAAGGAGGAGAGAGGCTACAGTCCCTCCTTGCTCGTGCACGGTGCGCGCGACTTGGCGCTTGCTTGCTGGGGTCAGGAGAGAGGGAAGGGTTTCCAAGTTAGCGCACTGAGAGAAAGGAGTCATAAATCAGGGGGTCAGTCAGTTTGTTTCTTTTTTCTTTTTTTTTTTTTTTAAACCCTCGTGTATTATGCTTTCAATGGCTTTTTTTTTTTTTTTTTCTCCTCTCTCTGTAGTAATTTATCTGGAATTATGGCAATTCTTACAAGCCTAGAAAAATTTGGCTCAAGTAAAATGAATCCTTTGTCATAAAGAGGTTGTGTTCATAACTGCAGCCTAATCGTTCAATTGCACATAAGTCAAATAGTTATCCAGACTTTGTAGGAATATTTCCCCGTCAATAAATCTCACACTATTTAAAAACTCCAGGCCAACGTGACAGAAGCCTGTTAGATTAATTAGGGCAAGGTCAGAAAATCTGAACTCACAGCTACTTTCATGTCACAGTTTTGTTCCACCTACCATAGCCTGACTGTAAACTCATATATGATTTTAAACGCTTATGTTAGGGTACCTTTATTGTCTCCGTTTATACACAAAGGTAGATTTCTTCAGTCTACTTCTCTCTGATAACAGTCAACTACGCATGCAACCGAGAAAAACGTTTTCTCTTTCTACTCACTGTCAATATGTTTTTTATTTTAAAGGATTTCTTTTTAATCAGTGACTTCACAGTCTAATCTTGGATTGCAACCAGGATTCAAGAGACTACAAGACCATACATAATGTGGAACTGGCAAGAGGCAGGCAGTATAATCTAAGTTTCACTACCAATAGATCATCTGTATGGGAATGAGAGGACATTATTGTCTCTACCCCTGTTCAATTCTTGACCTTATCATGTGACCATCAAAAAGGAGGGTGCCCCAAATCTGATGGGTTTTGTGTGAAGTGGACCCTGGAGGTGAAATTCTGACCTTGACAGGGTCAATATTTCATCTAAAATTCCTTGAGTCAGGCCTCCAAATCATTTCTGAGGCTTGCAGCTTGTGGTAGCTGGCTGACATTCATTTACTATGGACTTAGGTCAAACCTGGACAGGGATCAAGAGATGAAAGGCTCTATATCTCATTATCAATAATCAGTGTTCTTCACTACCCCCCAAAAAAGCCATACTTCATTCTTATCTACAAGGATGTCAAACTTAAAAAGAGATGGGGTCAAATTTTGTTACTTCTATTTATTTCTATTTGCTGCTTATAATACAATTTCCTCTTTCACTCTTATAGCTAAAAGTCAAGAACGTAAATACTTTCCATGATATTGTAGAGGCTCTACTTTTTTTTTTTTTATATAAGTTTTATTAGACATAGCAATAAAGAATTAAACAGAAATCCTTCCACATATGAATTTCAAGAAAGAAGAAAAAATGCAGAGATTGAGGCCAAGTCTGGCCTTACCAGTCCCCATACTCTTTTCAGCAAAACATGTGTCTTTCATATGTTGCCTTATAATAGAGGATTGCAATGTCCCCAGAAATTTTTCCTAGTTAAAGAAGTCATGATACCGAAAGAATATCCTCCAAAAGGATAGAGACAGTTTCTCCATTAGTGTGAAGCCATACAATCCCTCCATTTTCAGTGGAATTATGTTTTAATAAACCAGCTAAGGAGATAACCCATAATTTTATGCAGTTAATTCTAAAACATTAAAGAGAAGTTTTAGAAGAAAAATCCTGATGTTACTGAACAAACAGAATATAACATCGACTTCCCACAGCTACTTGTAATGCTCTATAAATAACCGCATGCACAAACCGTCAGAGATTTTACTGTGACTGTAAATATCTGTAAAATGTCAAACCCATCATTTGTTAATCTGTGAAAAATTTCATGGCCAAACTGATTTGCATTATTCCCAAAACAGGAGTTTGCCTACATACACATGGAAGAAAAGTAATGAAAGACAGCAAATGGCACAAAAAGAGACTTCTGAATATGTTAATAAAAGAAAAAAAAAAAGGAAAGAAAAAGAGTTAAATAAAGTTTAATGATTACACTGGGTTAACAACTTTTTTTCTGCCAGGAGCAAACATGTAGGTACCCAAGACCTAGATAGTTGCTCTCCAAAATGTAACCAATCTTTCAAACAGTTTCACATTCAGACAGGACTTCACCAAAAATACTGGAAGACTCCAGATTTTAAACACCTTTAGCAAAGCAAAGGATAGACACTGAATTACTAGTGACCAAAGAAAACTCTTCAGCAAAATATCAAACAGAATTGTAGGAGAGCCATTCAAAATAACTCTTTTTTTTTTTTTTTTTTTTTTTAAAATCAGTCCCCATCTGCAGCCGGAAGACACTTTCAGAGCATGTGATCCTACAAACCCTTGCTCAAGTGACAAGCTCTTCTGACATCTGCTTCTTGATCCCTATACGAGCAGTGTTAATCGTAAGAAGGCTTTCAGAAACTCAAAAATTGACATTTGTTTGCTTAGAGACAGGTAACATCCGCATACGTTTCCATGAACAAGAAGCCAAGCTATCTACAGAGATTCTTAAGAAACTATGATGATAACAGCCAAAAGTGAGGCGGGAACAAGGGAACGGAAAAGGAAAGAAAAGAGGTAATAGGGACACGAGTGGAGACGGAATCTCTGACCTGGATCTGTTGCTGAAGAAGGTTAATTTTGTGTTGTTGCTGCAGGAGCTGCTGCTGTTGTCTTGCAATCTGTGGAGAAATTGCACAGAAATGTGAGATACATATCATCATTCCTGGAACTGGTACACAGGAATTTTCCACCCTCCTTAGTTCTTTAAACTGCTCTATTAAGCTAAAAACCTCCAAGTGTGGGTGGTAGCAGCTTGGACTGAAGCAGGTGCTCATATTCAGGAGCAATTCACAGCTGACACTGATGTGCAAGGGACATTATGGACAGAGGCAATTAGGGACACTAGGGACAATGCTGTGCTGGATATCAAGAGAAGGGATGATGCAAAAATCTTTTCTCTGTTGTTACCTTATGGAATGGCACTGCTGAAGCCAAAAAAAAACCATAAGCATTCATCTGCTCCTCCCTGCTGGAAGAGGAAGAACAGTGGAGAGAGGATGGCAACCAGGAGGAGACAGTAGAAGAGGCAAGAAAAGTAGAATGGGCAGTAATAATCTTTTCATGTTGGGCACTACCTACTCAAAGCTTTCAGGAGTGGAAGTAGGGCACCCAGGAGGCAGTTGTTAGCATGTGCATGTCACTGAGGGAGAAACAGATACAGAAAGCCTGGAACTGGGTTTGGGAAAATGCCTTTGCTGCTCAGCACCTGGACGAGCGTGCCCCCTGAAAGAAGATAGGGGCTGGTGCAGGTCAGGGTAGCTCCACGCTGAAATCAGTTTACAGAGGCTGCTGAAGTAGATGTAAGTCTTCTAAGTCAAAATCATCTGTATTTTCTACAAGAACTTCCTCTCTTTCTCCATTGGCTGCATGATGGAGCAGCCTAGCAGCAAAATGCAGACAATACTGTAATCACAATTCTTGGAGGACTGAGAGATAAACCAACATATACCTCAAAATTGAGAAACAAACATAAAATCTTTTACCTAAGTCATCACAAAAGCTCTGCTCTAGCTGAGAGCTAGCACAGCAGCTAGAAGGAGGGTTGCTTAGGGTGAGGTGGGCCTTTACACATCCTTAAGGGGAAGACTTTTGAACATTATTCCCCTCAAGTATTCTTTTTTTTTCATTGCTATTATGAAATTATTATCACAACAGCACTTGCTTATTGTTAACTCCACCTCCAAAAAAATTAACGAACTGTTTCCTTTTTTCCTTTTTCGAGCCTCTCCTTAAATGATCATAACTAATTTTTTTTTGAATTCAGTTAACTTCTATATAACACTAAATTATAAACAATTTCTTAAGTTAAAAGAAATGCAAATTACCCTAACAGTAACCTTGCAGATTTTTTTTCCTGCCTTCTCCTCTATTTGCTCCATTTTCTTTTTCAATAGTGACTTCAGTAGGCAGAGTAAAAAAAAAAAAAAAAAAAAAAAAAGGTCCTACACGATGTCTCCTTTTCTTGACAGTCCCTCCACGCATCATTGCTTACACACAGGTACACAGGTATAGGCATCAGTGTGATGGAACTTCTCTAGATAACTAGATAAGCCACTTCTTTGTTGTACTCAGGTGGGATTTTAGTTATGAGGCCTATATACCAACAAATTTAAGAAAAGGTCTTTAAATAACCAAAAATTGGGAAGTACAAGACTACACTGTCTGAAGATGTCAGCAGTGTTTTAGATTTTCAAGATTTATTTGCTACAGGACATACATGGAGGTGTGAAAGCTAGACCTGAGCATGCAGAATTTTGTTAATTTCATAAAAACTCACATAACTGCAAGCATGCAGGCATTGGAATAAATAAATAAGTAGAAAGCTTACCTCCATGATATAAATGCAAATGTGATTGCAATACTCAAAAAAAGCAGAGATATACGCTCGGACAGACCTATATGCTTTCAGATAAGAGGCATGAGGGTGCACTATTGACAAAATATTAGGCCGATATCTAAGCATTTATCTAAGCATGCTCTTCTCAACTTGAGGTACATTCATTTCTGTTAAAAGTCGCAGGTTTCAAATTCGTTCCAAAAAAAATTGTGCTCTTGCATAAAATGTTGTGGCCACCTGTATACATTTGAACTGTTCATATGTGAATACGTTTTTGCAGCTCTAGTGGAGGGTGTATTTGCAAGAACATAAAATCAAGCCTTTAAAGCGCAGGAAAAAAAAGACACACAAACACATTTGTTCACTGATTTTATATTCTTCCCTACATTTTTTTCAGTGTCGGCAAAAAGACAAGCCCCCTTAATTTTTTTTTTTAAAATGATGTTACAATGCAAACGCCATGTTTTATACCTCTGTACCTATTCAGCATGCTTGAATGCAAGCGGCAGTGGAAGAGTATTCGACAGAGTTGAATTTGCACATTTATTTGCACTTATGAAAAACAAGCCAGTATGGAAAGAAAATCCTCCAAACTGTAGGCTATCCCTTCCAAAGACAAAGAACACCAACATTTTACACACTCCAAATTAAGGCATTGCTCCGATATATTTTTATTGAAATTTCTTCTAAGAAAAGAAACGAACACAAATTCTCGGTAGAGAACGAACTTGAGAATCACCCGCCCTAAAAGATCAACTACTGGAGAGCCCTCCTAGGAGGGGCTTTAAGCTGGAGGCCGCTGCACTAATCCCTCACCTGCTCTTGCTGCTGCTTGGCCAGCTCCATTTGCTGGCGCTGCTTCTCGATCTGCGACGCGGCCAGCTTCTTCTGCTCGTCGTGAGCGGCCAGCAGCTGCTCCCGCAGACTGGTCAGCTGATTGATCATGCCCATGAGCTGCCTTTCTTTCTCAGCGAGGCTTTCTGGAGTCCCTGAGCATCGTATGGCGAAAAACATAAAAGGTGAAGAGGAGAGGGGAAATTCAGAATTAGTTCAGTGTTTATTTTGCAACTTCACTGTAAGCAAAGTGCTATCAGAACCAAGGTGCGGCAGCATACTGCAATATATTTGCAGGAAAATGAGCCAGGAAGATGTTCTTGTGTGTTGGTGATCCCCTTCAATGCTTCCTTGCCCTTTCATCTACTTCGTACTGCCTTTTTTTTTTTCCAGTATTAATAGGGGAAAAAAAAATAGTCTGTTTTACAATTTTAATATTGTTTACACACCACAGACATCATGGGGATCAAAACCAACATTATCATCACGAAAAGCCTGTAACGTTTTTTGTCAGAAACTTATGACAAAACGATGCCAAGGCTTTTCAGCTTGCAGAGGCTGCCGGGCGAGTATCAGCATCTCCCTGGAGCCGAGGGGAGGCACGGAAGTCTCCTTGCCGGCAGGTGCCCCCGTGCCCGGCTCTCTCCCCGTCGGCAGCACAACGTGCGGCAGCTGCCAGCAGCCTAGCAAGGAATGTTCTGCCATTGCAGGGCTGCCCGGATGAGCACGAAATGAGAGAGGGTTTAACGTGTCAATAGCTGGTATCGCTGGCCTTGCTGAGGATGAGAATTTTTAAAAAAGAGAGAGAAAAAAAAAAAAAAAAAAAAAAAAGCTCGCATAAATGTGTTAGAAAAATGAGGTGCATTAAAGGCAACCCAGTGTCTCTGCTATTTTTGCTGTCATTAGTTGTTTCTTATATGAGAGTTCAAAGGACGACTGGCTTCCTCTATCTCAGAAGCGTTCAGCAAAGAGGCCTCCTTCCGCCCAGAAGGACCACGGTTATAAGGGAAGGGAAGAAAGAATTCCACAGAAAAAACATCCAAAGCTATGACTCACACCCTGAAAACAAAAATGCCAGTATTAGGATACCTATTACCCTTTTACCATGAATTTAAAAAGCACAGATTATGCGTAGCAGCTAATCCACCGCTATCTGCAGTCCCACTGTAGCCGCTCCTTCTGGTCATGTCCCAAAACCCTGCCTTGAGAAGCCGTAGGAAACAATTAGGGCTATCTGTGGCTAGGCCACCTCGGGAAAGAGGCTGCTTTTGGGACAATCCTGCCACAGAAACCTTTCTCCAACATAGGAAGTGTTCTTCTGCCAATGTCGCCAATGCTCTCCAAGTGGGGAAAAAAAAAAAAAAAAAAAAAAAAAAAAAATTGGCTACTATACTAAACACGTTCCTAGCCAACTATCAGTCAGACATAGAAAAGAGCTACTGGTAATAGCTCATTTAGGCAAACCCCCTGCCAGTGCAGGAATGTTCCCTACAATATATTTACTACAGCTTTCTAGATTGGATTGAAATGTCTGAAATGGTGAGTCATCCGCTGCTTTCTTTGGAAGATTATACCACAGCCTTAGAGGTGTCACTGTTGGGGATATTTGCTTGATATTTAGTCTAATTTGCATTCACTTAATTTCATCCCCGCACTCCCTAGCAGTATCCCATTTGCTACTTTAACCAGCTCCAAGCCCTTTAATGCATTTGTACACAGTTACATACATCTGGGAAAACACAAAGAATGAAGCTTTTTGTATAAAGGCAATGTCACTTGATTTAACTTTCTGTTAAGGTGCCAGAGACCTACGTGAAAATATTCTCATTATATAACAAAGATCTACACCGAATATACTCAGATATGTATTAAAAAAAAAAAGAAAGAAAGAAAGAAAAGAAAGCAGAAAACTTCAGAAACAAACTAAAACAGAAATGCAGGACTTTATAAAACTGCTTTGTTAAGACCTTCTGTGAGGAAGAATAGAAGGCAGTGGTAAAACACTACCAGTCTTTTAACTTAAAACTTTCACTTCAAGCTTTGGAGGCAGAGAAGTAGTTTAAGTAAGTAATGCATTTGCCACCTGGCCACACAATTAGTTAGAAGTGTCTATTACAGCTTCTCCATCCTTCCAATTGCTTTCTTTAGGGAGAAAAAAGAGGGTGCAGCATTTCCAAATGGCACAGGCAAAAGTTTCTCAAAGGCAGCTCCTGCCTTGCTCTATCAGCTCCTAATATTTTAAACTCCTGTAACATTCAGCTGCTGCTGATTTGCTGGGCTTACCTAGTCTCGTTGGCAGTGCAACACTTTGCACACGCTGAAGTGTCTGCAAACTGTAAAGTATTTGCAGATTTTTTTTGCTAAGGTTTTACTGAAGTGTGTGTGTGAGAGAAAACTAGAGAGAGAGAGAAGGAATACACAGTATTGGGCTAGTTTTAAAGTAAGTGCAAGCAGAAACAAATCACTGTCAAATAAACTGCTCGACAAATACAGTGACACAGATCAAAGATACTCGGCTAGTACTGGTTAATCAGTGTATTTTGAGCTCCGACAGTAGCTTTCAGCTGGGAATCAAAAAGCACTTTGTAGATTAAATTAATCCACACCACACCTCTGAAAGGTGGAAAACTGTTTCCATATGTGAACACTGACCGACAGCGGCAGAAAGAGGAATCTCCGTGTCCAGCCAGGCGTCCCAGGCCTCTGGCAGCACTACCACCCTCAGCCTGACCAGCAACAATCACCCAACTCCCGGCCACGCAGCCAACGCAAATGCCGTTTTAATCACCTGATTCACCTGGAGAGCAGCACAGAACCTCTCCCACGGGGAAGACAACAGCTTTATTTAAGTGGCAGGAGCAAGGCCAAATGATGGATGAATGAAGAGCAAGAGGTCAGGCCGATGACCTGACAGTAAAGAAACTCCAGTTGCCGTTCACCAAACTCAGTTTCTTGGTTATTATTTATGTCGTTTTAAACGACCTTTGAGATGCCAAAGGGCCCACTTCATGCCCTGGCTTCTGCTAAGCATGACCCGGGCGCCGCTGCCTTGCCCTGGCGTGGGAGCGGCCTCTCGCAAACGTGAGTTCTTCTCGCATCGCTTTCCCTGAGCAGCTTCAGTCTGACAAACCAGCGCTGCTGCTGCTGCTGAGGATGATGATGATGATGATGATAATGATGCTCAGCAGCAGCTTTTAGCACAGCTTTTAACCAGGAGGCCACCGGCCCTTCGGGACACTGCTCGGGTGCTCGCCTGGCTCTCGGCGCGCTGCCACCGCCGCAGCAAAATGCCGATTCCTCACAAGAAAACTAGCGGGGCAGCTCAACGTGGCAGCCAAGTGCGCACTGCGATCTGACACCGCGAACGGCCAGAGAAAAGATGCTTTCCAGATGCATCGGCTTCTTCACTCCCACCAAAAAGGGGGATCCGGAAAAGATCTATGGGTGCAGGGCTCGCAGCAGATGGCAATAAATGAAGACTCAAATTAGTGTCCTCCTGGACTACCCAACCTAAGCTTTACCTCCGATCACTGCACATAACAGTGTTTAAGTACTAAAAGAAAAGTACATGAATGTGAAATAAACTATTACACATTCTTAGTTCTGATTCGCAGTCTCAGGCTGGTGGTGGCTGTAATGTTTTAATAAACAGTAGAGTGCAGGCAGCAATATGACCAAACGACACACTTAAAGTAAAAAAGCAAACAGGAGAAACCTTGGCATATTCATCCAAAACAGGACCAAAAAAAAAAAGAAAAAAAAGAAAAGAAAACAAATAAACTGCTGTTGCCATCAAAACAGCTATTCCAGAGAATAAGAATGTAAATGGGAAGTTGGAATTGCCAGTCTTTGCCTAACCAGATAGAATCCTAGAATGCTGAAGGTTGGAAGGGACCTCTAGAGATCATCTAGTCCAACCCCCCTGCACACGCAGGGTCACCTACAGCAGGTGGCTCAGGACTGCG
>VZSV01000089.1:2681143-2737381 GCA_013398735.1 Nothocercus julius
TCTCCTCTCAGCCTTCTCTTCTCCAGGCTGAACAGGCCCAGCTCTCTCAGCCTTTCCTCACAGGGCAGACCCCTGATCATCCTCAACGGCTGGGGTTTGCAGGAGCTCCCCGCGCTCCCTCCGAAGCCAATAGCTAGCAGTGTTATGCGTCAGAGGCGCACGCGTGCACACTCACCCACACCCCTGCAGACACTGAAATTTATCCCCCGAGTCAGCTTACTATCAAAGTAATTACCTAAATAGCCTTTGAACTGTCAGCATCTGTCTTGCAAAGAAAAATCAAAGAAAACAACGTGCTACTATAGGGCCTGCAAGACACAATAATATTGTATCACATTCGTATCATTAACTGCAGCTACTAAATAAAAAATCTTTCCTGCTTTCATAAAGCTCTGCAGGGGAAAGAAAAAACAGTAAATGGAAATAAGACTATTTTGAAGTACCCTTTGTATTTCAAATGATGATAAGATACAATAATAATAATTAGGACATGCAGCAGGCAGCATTTTTTAATTTCAAAGCATTTGCTAACTGTTCTTCATAAAGACTGTTAGCAGGCAGAAAAGCACTGGGATGTATTACTTTTCTGTGAGAGAAAACTGAGGCGTGACATCTTACAAACTTGCCTGAAGTCGTTCTTAACTTTACGCACCACAAGGAAACTTTACGTGCTTTATTGCTGGCCGTGCTGAAGGTATCAGCAGAACTAGTGCAGTAAAGCCAAGGACTTCACCAGTGACTTCCACAGGGACACCTGTTATAGAAATACATAAATCTTTGCAAGATCAGGTTCATTAACAGGTAGGGTTCTCTCTACAGGGACTCTGCGAGTGAGGAAAGTATTGACACTGCACAGCTAACCAAGGGACAAATCCACGTGTTGGGCAACAGCGCAGGTAGGAAAAGGGTAGTCAGGACACAACTACACTCCAGCTGAAAACTGAGTCATGTCCAAGCATTTACTGCAGTGATGTAGTTTTTTTCAGTGAGATTTTAGGCGCGTAAGAGTTTAAATACAAAGCTGAAAAAGAGGTGATAAGGAGTTTTATTAAACTGAACAGCCTATTGACTAGGCAGTCCTCAGAAGAGTTAAACTCCTACTAGCGATAACATCTATGTATCCAAAAAAAAAACATCAGGGCAGCAGTCCACAAAATAAGTATCTTTTCTTGATAATTTTACTGCAGCATCTTTTCCTGACAGTTTTTTTCTTTCCTCATCCATTTTGAAATACTTTTATCTCCACCTCCAATTCCTAAAGTTCACTTTGGTGCATTAAGCATCCCAATCCAATATTCCTATGCTCGGCAAGGGAATCAGGAGAGTGAAACAGAGAAGCCACCTAGCTTTCTTCTATTTAACAGCAAAATAGTCTTAGTCATGCCCCCTTTCAAACCATCAAACTAAAAGCTGATATTAATTTTAAAGAGGACTGCGCTCCCCTCGATGCACGCACAGACCTGCTGCTGGCGTCACCTCGAGTGCTACATGGGAGGCCACGGGGAGCCGACATTACGTTCGTGCAGCGAATGTGCTCCTGTAAACAGAGCTGACGGCTGAGGTAAGTTCAGAATTTAAACTCTTCTTTTCTCTGCCTTTGAACAGCAATGTCAGACGTTTATTACCCGTGAGGAGTGCACAGTTTAAATGCTGTGCTGTTCCAGTATTGCCGTGTGTGTTGGTGGGTGGATGTGGCTATGTGCTTGTGCACATGTGCAAACTCCCTCCATGCTTCCTTGATCAATGCTGCAGGGTGTTTTATTATGGACTGGCATGGAGCTTTTCAAGCCTGTAAATCTTGGAGCTGTCAGGGCATAAACATCTGAAAACTGGCATTTTTCATTAAGCATTTAAGCCAACTTCACTATACAATGACTGTCATCACTTACAGCTACCTACCTTGCTAAATTAAATGACTTCATCTACTTGATATGGGAAGTCAGTGTAATAAAAAGGAAACCTCCTGACTGCTTTTTACTCAGCAAACCACAACCACCAGAAATAAATAAATAAATAAATAAATAAAATAAAATAAGGAGAAGTCTCAGAATTCTCAGAATTCAAAGCTACTTGTCTGTACCTACAGTTTTATGTAATGAATCTTCTTTGTAGGACAAATAAAAGTCTTTTTAAGAACTGCAAGCTAAAAGGAAGTTAGTTATTCCAGCATGTGGCCTGTCTCAGTCTTTCAGGCTTCACTGGAAGACTTTGCAGAATGAATAAAAACAAATGATGAACAATTACCATCTTTTGCCATTACTACCCTCAAGAATTAATATTCTGTGGGGACAAAAACTCAGCCGTCTGCTCTGTAACAGACCAACACATTACTGTTTCGCAACGCTGGAAAGAAGTTGTCAGTGAATATTCTTTATTTGCTGTCATAAAAAAAGTTTTGGTACAGTAGACAGCAAACAAAGCTCGGTATTTAACCAGGTTAGTAACTTATTGTCAAGGTTACAAAAAGAATAGACAATATTTGTATTGAGGCTATTTCTCAGAGGTTATTCACTGTTTTACTGTCCAGACAACAAGCTAGAATCACTAGGCTAGAGAGCTAGCATGTCCTTGTGGAATTAATGCAGCAGCAGTAGCAGCAAAAAAAAGCAGTAAAAACTGTGTGTGGGTATGTATATATACTTCATTTTGACAGACGGGGAATTATAGCTCAGCAACATTCATTACCCTCAGCAAATCTTTGAGGTCCTTTTAGTAGAAAGGAGAATTGGTCCCTTTTGTCATCCAACACTCTGGACGATGCTTAAATAAAGTGGTTTGGCCTCCATATGATCAAACAAAATAAAGCCACTAGCATTTGCTATTTTAATTAGTTCAATTTCAGTATATTTTCCTCTATTAATAATCTTCCCTTTTTTTTAATAAAAGATGTATTTGATTTAAACAGAACCTCATTTTTAGTTCTGGCCAAAATAAGTATCTTCACTTGGGAAAAAAAAAAAAAAGAGAGAGAGAGAGAGAGAGATTGCAGACCAGTCTGATTTTGCTGCTTTGTCATAAATCTTCTCTTTTTTTGCATTTTTGATGCTTTCAAAAAGTTTCCTCCAATCGTCCTCTCAAAGCCACTGCCCCCAACTAAGCTCCTATTCGAGGGTGACATTGGCGCGGCCCCGTCCAGCCCCCGTGCCGGCCGCAGCCTCCCAGCTGCTCCCTAAGACGCTCCGCATCGCTGGGGCTCCGCGGGCGCTCGCTGCTCCTCTGCAGTCACGGAGCACCGCGCTGCGCCGTCAGCAACCTCCACTATTGCTGTAGCTGCCAAACTCCCTCCCAAAACTTAGCTTCCCTTGTGTGCCACTGGGCAGCTCCCCCCCAGCACGTTGGAAATATTAGCGATGGACTAAAGCTCACTGTTAGCAAACCGCTCCTCTTAAACAGCCCCAGAAAACAGAGAGGAAGATTCTAAGCAGGCTGCAGGAAATACTGAACTTATCGCTGTTAGAATCCCACAAGCACACAGTGCTTACCCTCCTTCACCTCTGACTCGCTCGCCCTCCCGCTCTCCCCACTCCAAATAAACAATACTATCCACAAAAAGTAACGCGAAAGGTCCACGTTTGACATAAATTTGCAAATATTTTTCAACCATTAATTTGCACAAGTCACAGGGCTGCTCAGAAAGTGTGCATCTTTCACACACCTCCCGGGGGGCCTGCGCTTTATTAGTCACAGGTTTAAAGCCGGTGCTTTCCCCATGAATAAGCTCTCCCCTCTCCCCCCGCCTCCTCGCACGCCACATCCCAGGCAGAATCCCTCGCTTTCTTGCCTTCAGTTTACAGATTATGAGATCCAGAGTGTCACTCACTGGATTACTGCACATAACCTGAGCGCTACCCAAAGCTTACTTGTCTTCAACTTGTCCAGTGTTACTTAAATGGAATTATCCGTCACAATCCATATGCCGAATCTGCATAGCCCACTTATCTCAAGATTCTGTGTGTCACCTACCAGATTATCCGTTTTAATCCATACATTGAATCTACATAACATATGTCTTTAATTCACGGGCTCTGACGAGCTATAGTATCACTGAATGGATTATTTCTCTTTATCCATTATTGGCAGTCCTAAGACTGTTCAGTGCATACTCTCTCATGCCCCATCTCCTGAGCACACGAGCAAGATTAAAGTCTTCAGCAAACCCGGCTCTATCGTACATCAAACACAGTTTGATATAAATACCTGCACTGATGCTTCACGCAACTTGGAGCGTAGGCTCTCGGACAAAATAACTGTCTGTGTCAGAACGCATTAAACTTTAGGACTGGCAGGCTAATCTTCCTTTCAGTCACACTTACGCATCTGGAGTAACTGCGGCAAACTCTGTGGAGTCATCTAGATATCGGGAGACTCAGGGAAGAGCCGAATGTGCCCTAGTGACGATCCCTTCTGTGGCGGGGGCAGAAAACAACAACACGTCGTGGGCGTTCTTGAGGACGGCACCTGTGCAATGGGTTTTCAGGCCCAGGCCTGCCCGGGGCAGTCACCGTGACCGCTGCCCTCGCTCCACACAGGCCCTGCTCCCGGACACTGGAAACGAGCGCCCGGCAGCCGATTGTTCTGCACGCCCGGCCGCAATCGGCCAGGAGGGGAACACATAAAATATGTATTCTTATTGCTTGACAACTCCTGATAAGTGTGAGATGAACGAGATAGCGAAAGGGCCTTGTGCAAATGGGGCAGTTCTGAAAAGCGTTTTCATCACCTCACGAGGACGAGCTCTCCCCGCTGCAGGCGATCGGTTTGAGACCCGACGCGCTCTCTGCTTCTCCGGATACAAACCTGCCTCATCCATGAATAACCCAGAGAGGCCTCTTGTGGCCTCTTCTCAAAGAGGACAGATACACGTGGTTTTGTATAAGCTTTAACCAATTCAATATACAGTTTTATAGTTTTAAGTATTTCAATTTAACTGCATGTTTCGTGCATTTGACTAGAGACTGGCTTGTTCTGAACAGAATAAAAATTGCAGGGTTTTCATAACAAAATTTCTTAAGAAATCTCCATTGCCAAGCTTGGATTGCCTGTGTAGCCTCGTCCTACCTCTCTAAGTACACAGTCACATTTGAATTACATTTCTACAGATACGACAGCTTCTAGATTGTGCCCCATTTTAAGTATAAAGGAATTCCCTTGTAATACATTTCTATCAAGCTCTGGCATGTAAAATCATATTTTCTTTTTCTTTAGTAGGTAGACATCGATAGATTCTTTTAACTGAGACATTAAAGTCTCTAACTAGACCTCTGCAGACACTTTGTGGTGGTTCTTCCATTTTATAGGCACGTAAATGAAGAAAAGGGGGCTTAAAATAGCTGCTCAAAGCAACAAAACAAGAGGAAAAACTGAATACAAAACTAGGGAGTCTGGTTGCTTATTCCAGCCATTCACAAACTTCCCTACCTTTAATAAAATATTACTGTTTCCTAACCTCAAAGAAATAACACCAGTAGCAAATAAAGGCTTCCACTTACTCTCCTTTTCTTCTAATCTCTACCAGAGAATAAACTTCTATGGTAATAACATAGACTTGAGCATTAACAATATGTAGCCTAGTGCTGAGACTTCAGCACATGACGTACTAAAACTCCCCCAGATCTAATGAAAAACACAATGAAATTTTGAACAGTTAGATGGAAAAAACTATTCAGAGCATAAGACAGTTGGACAGTACAGCTTCTAGTGCTGTCCGCATTCCAGCGTGTATTAATAATAAGACACTACTTGGGCAGTGTTTCCAAACACCGCTAATAGAGAACTGAAAAAGAAAGAAGAAAAAAAGATTAAAAAAAATGCAGCTGCCAGGCCAAATATAGGGAGAAGTTAATTTAAAAAAAAAAAAAAAAAATCACAACGGGCAAGCTTAGTAACGCCACATGCATACAGAAGGGCAAAAGCCTCCCCGGGCACAGCCTGGGGGTGTTCGCACGGGCACACCTGGGCCTGGCAGGGCGGCGCTCGCGCCCCTCCGCGCCGTCTCGCCAAACGCAGCTGCAGCACAGCCGAGCTGCTGCTCGCGGCCGCTCGCGGCCGCCGGCGCCACGAAAACCACATTCCGGGGCACTCGATAATCGGCCGCCGTGACCCCCCAAGAACCTGTAAGTCAAATTCATTTACCCCCAGAGGGCCGTGCTCTATTGTATCCTCCCTCCTTTCCAGCCACCTAGGAACAATGGACAATAATTGCAACTGTCACGGCAGTCAGTAGGAAAAATAAACCCGCGCCTGTTTTCACAGCTTACTGCCAAGCCCCATCCAAACACCTAATAACCATGCCCCGGCCGACTGTGGAGGCACCGTGGCCCTGAAAAGCCTCAGATCTGAGGCCTTTGAACGGGGCTGCAGAACAATAACTCAACTTGTGCTCAAAATATGAAGCTAAAAAACAAAAATTAAAGCAAAGCAAACTCGGCTTTGAGGCTGTGCTGTTGCTCCCATCCTCCCTCCGGGCAAGACGGAAAGAAGGGCTGTTGAATTGCTTTGGTGCTAGCATAGAGCTGCCGCCGCCGCCACCACTTTCAAGTTGAGCTTGTGAAGGGAGAAGAGAGGAAGGGAGAAAAAAGCTTGCCCTGCAACAGAACAAGATCAGAGGGCCGCGGAGCAGCCCGCCTCGCCAGCGCAGCGCGCTCCGCAGAGGCGCTGCGCGCGGAGCCCCGAGGAGAGGAGGCTCCCGGGAGCACTTCCAAACCCCCGGCCGACGGGGAGCTAAGGTAGCTCCACACGCCCCGGGCAGGAGAGGGAAGCTGCCCGTCACCTTCGCCCGCCTGCGGCTTGGAGCCGCAGCAGCTCGCTGCAGAGGATGCTGCTGTGGGGAAACAGCACAGCCTTCCGTGGCTTCCCTACCTCTTTACGACCTGTTGCGTTACACGCACGACGAAAATGAGCTCTGTGGGAATAACAAGCTCTGGGTTGGTCCTCTGTTATAATAATAATAATATCTCAGCCTATTTGGGGCTGAAGCACTGTATTCTGTTGCAAAGTTATCCTGCATATGTAGCAGATCCATATTTTTGAATTACAGCCTCTCGGGGAGAAGGTAGGGGAAGTAAGTGGCATACTTTCCTGCTTGTGTAAGTCGGCGGGCCTAGAGCAAAGTAGTGCTGGTGGCTTGTTTGTGACAGGTTGGAAGGCACACAGAACTGAAAATAACCCCAAGCCTGCGCATGCACCAATATATCAGCCTACAGAGCAATTCCACAGATGTGGTTTCATGTTGTATGCTTTACTGCATGTTGCCATCTCCTGTGCAGAAGGGCCTTAAGCCTTCCAGGCACGAGCCCCGGGAGCTTATCTCAATAAGGATCTCGGCACTGGGGCCAGCCGTAGTAAACAGACCAACTAGAAATAATGAGAGAAATACAGTGCAGTTCAGAAAAACAAAACACAGCAAAACAGAGTTCAACTTTAATCGCATACCACTTTAACAACTCCAAAAACCATTGGCTTTGATTGCGCTACTCCAGATGTACACTGACATAAATGGGAGAAGAATCAGAGTCACTGTTTCTTTTCAGAGGGATAATGGCTGCTCTGAAAACTATGTATTTTTGACACACATCTATTTTGAGTCATTTCTTCATCACAAGTAAGGAATAAGAATTACAAAACTATTAAATTACATGAAAACAACTACAGGTTCCCTTACAATGACCTCATATATATAAAATGGGGAAGTATTTTGGCAAAGCAGAGGCTACTGCTGCTGGAGAGTGGTCAAATTTTGTCATTTTCCTTCTGGAGCAGGGCTTTAAAAGAACATGCTTTAGTGCACAGATGTTGTACGCTGTCTTTTAAAATCTGCACCGACTAATTTCAGTACCTAGAGGTATCATTACACAAACTTTGCTCTTTTTTTTTCCTATGCACAGAAAAGTCAAATATATCTCCATCACCAAAATCTGCCCCCAAAATAGCAAGGACTTCTGGTCACCCTTGTATTTCAGAAGTTGAGATCTACTATAGATCATCATCACATAAGCCTATGTTTGACATGTGAGTTGACTTTTATTTCAGCCTTGCAATAGGATTCGTCCTGTAACACAAAGCAAAACATGCAACAAGAGCAAAATGTAAGTTCAGTAACTTAGGAGAACATGCCATTTCGTTTCTTTCTATTAATTACAGACACAGAGCATACACTTAACAGTTAAGCCTCATTTAAGATGTTTCAAGGAGAGGGGCAGGAAGAGAAACAAAGAAGCAAAGTTCCATAAAGGCAGCGATAAAAATATTTTTCATTTGCAATTTGCTTTAGCGCAGAAACAGCGTTACCTTTTATTTCTCCAAAGTTCCCTGATCCCATGGCAAGAAGCTTGTCTTTCCAGTCCTTTGATAGTAGCTTTTCAATACTGGGAGTTTCTGAGTGAAGGAGGGGAAAAAAAATGTAAGCAAATCAACATGACTGTCCTCACAATAGAACTCATTAAAAGTCTATCTGCTAAAAATAAGGCCAACCCTATGCTGGGCCCCAGTTCGTAATGACTTCATCAACAAACTGATAAGCGGGGAGGGGAAGAAAAAAAAAAAAAAAAAGGAAAGAAAAGAAAAAAAAAAGAAAAAAGAATGTGTTTTGTCACCTGCTGTTTCAAAACTATTAGCTTTTTCCTCTTGTGGAACAAAGCCATAGTAATTCCCTATGACAATGGGCACACATAAACCTGCAGTTCATTGTTTTTCAATTTGGTGAACTAGTTCCTGCTTTTAATGGATGCTTGTCAAAGTCGGAGTGTAAGGCTGCAGTCAAAAAATAATTATGTTGATAAAATGCAGAGTAAAGAGAGAGAGAGGCAGAGAGAAAGAGGGAGAGAGAGAGAAGCAAAGAATTAGCTCCTAAATCTGCTACATGTAATTATATCCCTCTGAGTGTTTACAATTACATCCACTTTATAATGTGTGTTTAAACATCGCGTGGTGGTAAGCATACTGTGGCAAGATTTTCCAGTAACACACACATTATAAATAATAATAAAAAGTTGGGTATGAAAAATGCTTTAAACGGTTGCAAAATCCAGGGAGAGAAAAGGCAATGCTGAGAATGGAAACCCATTATTTGCTCATTTCAGATTCTATCACTTCCTTTAAAAAAAAATAAAATAAAATAAAATATATTTGCTCAGTATTTCCAGGAGAAATGCACCGAGGGTGTGGATGGGTCTGATATTTATGTCTATAACTCCTGTATTCTGACCTCTTTTTGTGTAGAATTTTAATGCATAAGTAAATATAAATGCTAATAAAATTCAGAGAACATTAAACTCAATTCCAAACAATGTAATTGTATATTCTTGTCAGCATTTAGATGGGTACACAATTACAATAGCTTTCAATCCCACGATTAGCACTGCATTCAGTTAGAAAATGGAGTGTACTAAAAGATAAGTGTCCCAGTATGCGCCATCTAAATAACAATACCCACACTTATTATCTGGATCTAAGACATATACTGCTATTCTCCACATTTGTGTTTATGTGTATTTGTATTTGTTCAGGCATTTGTTTACCCCCTACTAGGAGCATAAAGGGAGTACATGTTAACTTATCAAAGGGACCGTCTGGCCTAGAGACCATACAATTATTAGCAACTGGTTAATTTTCCCCACAGTAAAAACCATTCCGAGGAACCTGCATTATCCTGTTGGGCTAATTCTGCCTCCTTCCTTGAACCCCCAACACGAGGCACTCAGGGAGCAGCGCTGCAACATCCTCGCGCCGATTCCAAGAGAACGGCAGCGCCGGGGCTTTCCCCCCTTCGGCTTTCCTTCTTTAAATGCTATTAACGTTCCCTTTTTTGCCTCCTTACAAAGCGTTTGTCAAGCACAGAGGAACGAGCCCGCGCAGATTCCCAGGAAACACAACAACGCAAGCGCGCACCCACGCACACACCCGGAGCCTCCTGCGTGGCGGCCGAGGCGCCGGCGCTGCCGTCCCGCGCGCGGCTCAGCAACGAGCGCAGCCCGCAGAGAATCCCCGCGGCGGGCGGACAGGCCCTGCAACACCCGGCCTCCAGCATTCTCTCGGAAAGGCGCCACGGGACGTTTCCTGCTCCCCGTTCGCGTAAAGGCTTGCGCCCATCGCTAAGCAAGGATTCGGTGAGCACGGGGCCCTTCACGCGGGCTCCTTGCTGTAAAGCCTGAAAGTGCAACGGAGTAATAATGACGGAGAGGCCGGGAGCTGCCCTGCGATCCACGTTTCCCAGGCACAGGTCACGGCACGAAGACTCCACCGTGCTCCACGCTCTGTCTCAGAAGCCTCCAAAGTTTGTGCAGGCCCTGCATGCACTCCCGAATGAAACCATTTTTGTTTAAAAAAAAATCAGAATGGGTCAGATAAACCCTGCAGGTTTGTTGTTTTATTTTTTTTCCGGCGCTTTTCAGCAGTCCGGGAGGCGCACGCCAACAGGCCGCAGCCCGTCGGTCCTGAGGACTGGGCGCCCATGGTGGGCAGACAACAGGCCCGGGGGCTGCGCTCGCCCGTCTGCTGCCAGCAGTGTCCAGCCCAGAGCTCCTCCCCTGCGGCAGGGCAGAATTCCCGCCATTGGAATTCCCGAAGGAGCGCTCTGCCTTGCCCGCCGCCGCACAAGCGCGGCCCGCGGCGCCGCAGCGAGCGGCCTCAGCATCTAGGAACCCGCCAAGAGCGTCCGGGATTCGGCCGAATCCAACTTGCGTTAGTTTAGGGGTTATTTTTTGTTGTTGCTTGGGTGTTTTTAGGGCTGATCAATAAATATCCGATTGACTCGGCGGCCCCGGCGCAACTCATGTTACAAACGGTGGTGCCTGCAACCCGATTCCGCCGGTAATTTGGGGAAGAACTACCGCAAACAGGCGAGGAATAATGAAGGCGAGGGATGGCCCATGTATCAATGCCGGAGTTTCTGCTCGACTGGTGAGGATCTCGGTAGGAAATCATGATTAGAGATGTGAAAGGCCAAATGGCAAAATCCCAATAGTAACAATGCATCTGTTCATTAATGTGTGAATATGAGTAATATGAAAATTTAACACAATTATAAGCCCCTCTGCAATCCTGATGGCATAAAATAGATTGTGGTGATCTAATCAGCCTCTCCCCTGTTGAAATACTGTATGTTAACCACTTAAAATAATATTATATAGATTTTTTGGTTTAAAAAGAAACCTGTAATTGTGTTTAATTGATGTACTAACTTAGTTTCAAACCTCTCTTCAAGTGCAGTTTTTACGTGCAGCACTTCAACAGAATTTTGATACAGAAGCAGCAAGCAATTGTCTCTGATCTAACATTAAAAAAGCTTTAAATCTTGAAGACAATAGATTGCCCACCCCTACAGCTGCATAGGCCTAGAGATCTACAGTAAATTAAAGCTTGTTTCATTCTATTGCATACCATGTTAACATATTGTACTTACATAAAATACTCTATTCATACACTCAACCTATCACATTTCACTGCTGCTTGTGAGCAACATTATGCACCAGATCTTGGAAACAAACACTTATTATGTCATTTATGCACTCCATTAAAAACAGATTTGAAATTTACACATATTAAATAAAAATAACTTTTAAAGGTTACAACTGAAGAGCTTTCATGAATTATACAGAAACAAAGCAGTCTTGTTTTGTTTGGCCTTGTTTTGTTTCCTTTTTTTTTAGACCACATTGGGAAGATGATGCTTACAAACTAAGAAAAGAAATCTACACTGTTTCTTGTTTGGGAAGCACTCATGGCCAGCATTCATTAGAAACTCCATAAAACTTACAATGCTTGCACATGTAACACACAGCTCAAAACTGGAAAGGTGGTCTGCACGTAGGAACTAGTCTTCGTAATCCCGATTCTAACACTTATTCTCCCCTTGGATTTTACTGGACTACTTTGCTACACTCCAGTTGCAACGGGACAAATCCTGGATACAAGCTACACACCAGGACAACTACTATTATAATCCGTATTTGCGTTTTCAAGGAGCTAGCGCTGTGTGCTCTGCCATCCCGAGTATCAGGACCGCTCAGAAAGCCCCTTGACTGCATTTCATGGGAACCCAGGACGCAGTCGCTTGAGCAAAAGCCTCTCCATCACCAGTTTGCAATGCAGGTCCTACGACACACAGCAAAACCCCTTCCAGGTCTATCCACGGCCACACCAGCACGTCTGCAGAACAGCAGTGAGCAAGCTGCTTGTGAAGAGCAATTCCACAGCATCTGTGAGACACCGCAGCTCCCGCACCGCGCGCCCGAGGCGGCCCGAAGGCTGGTGCCAGGGCGCCGCTCCCGGCAGCTGCTCTCGTCTGCGTACATGCACGCGCACACGCGTGCAGGACACGCGTGCCCGTGCGTACTCCCCTCCGAACGGCTGCATCCTTCCCGGCCGGCAGCGCGCGCGGCCCTCCCGCCAGCCCCTGCCTTGCCAGTAGCCCTTTTGAACCCAGGCTGCTGGGTCTGAGTCCTGGAAATCCGCTCATAAAAGCTTCGTATGGTCCCCACTGCCAAATCTCTGCCTATTGCCTCTTTCTGCTCCTGCTGGTTATTTACCAAAAGCAGGAGCCCGCTCTTTCAGCCTCGCACGGCTGCCTGCTTCCAGAGAAAGGGAGGTAATTCCATCCCGCTGCAACACGGTGCGGGGCGGGCAGGGGCGTCCACCACCCAGGCACCTCCAGGAGAGCGGTATTGAAGAGGGAAGGAGGTAGCCAAGCCCCGACACTATGGGGAAAACGCTGCTGCTCCAGGAGGGAAAGAGGGCGGGATCAGGCGGCCTCAAGTGAAAGAGCAATAGTGCGAGGCCTGGAGCCTCCGGCTGGGCTCCCTCCTCCGCACCGACTGCGAGCGCTTCGCGCGCCTCCTGGCACGAACGAGAGAGGCTCCTTGGGACCCAGAGGAAGAAAGAGACGCTTGGCCTCAAGAAGGATGATGACATGAAGCGCGGCAGGGTGGAGAGAAGCCAGGAGTTGCTCAATACCTAGCCAGACCACCAGACACTTCCTGCCAACACATGTCATTCCTAGAGGAAGGAGTATTCAGTCGGCACAAGTGATCATGAATAAACTTTAACATTGGCTGATGCACCCTCCACTTCTGGCAGGCACCTTCCTTTATATTATCAAAGTGCTGGCAGCCAAGCATCTTCCATCCATTATTCATCCCCCTCTTCTGCTACAGCCATCGGTACTTCACACCTGCTGGCCACAGTCCCACCCGCCAGATCCACCAGCCTCATGCGGCAAAGGGCCGTCACACCGACACGCTGCTGGCCGCTTGTGCACCACCACGAGCCCCGGCTGCTGCACATGGGCAAACACGACTGCAAAATGACAAACAGCACATGCAGACACAAGGGTTTTTTTCTTTTTGGACACCCTTTTTTACTACTGAAGTCTTACTTACACAAAATAATCAGCATCTTCCATAGCAAAGAAAAGA
The DNA here is from genome assembly GCA_013398735.1 of Nothocercus julius. Classification (NCBI taxonomy): domain Eukaryota; kingdom Metazoa; phylum Chordata; class Aves; order Tinamiformes; family Tinamidae; genus Nothocercus; species Nothocercus julius. The sequence goes on from VZSV01000089.1 coordinate 2,694,553, forward strand.
AGGCAGCATTATGAAGAAATACTTGATATCAGCAGGTTACATAGACATAAAGCATCTGCATATACATATGCTTCTCCATCAACAGAATCATGCTTTTAAGGAACTACATGCAGCTAGGCAAGACACAATGATTCATGAGCAGGCACAACACAGAATCTATTTAAGTTTGGAAATCAAAGACCACAAGACATACAGTTTTCTCTTGCAAATCAGCACTGCTGCAATTTTTCATTGGTGTAAAGGTATTTTAGACATCTGTAAAGATAGTAGGAAACATCTCCGTAAAGATAGTAGGAAACATCTCTTAAAGATAACTAAGATAGTTGCCACAACAGGAAAAGAGTCTGGCTCTAAAAAAAACAGAAACTGAGGTTTCTATGACTTGACACAGAGCAGTATGTTGAAAACATTTTTTTTTAATAAAAAATGTTCTTTGTCTTCGTGCACAAATATGATTTGTGCCAAGAGACCAAAAAGCAGTAGTATTAAAAGAAAAAAGGCATCGACATACTACAAATTCTATTTGTGCCCAAAGATTTGGACAAAATATTCAAGATTTGATGAGATATGATGGAGCTGTGGTGCTCTGGCCAACACACCGTAGCATGGCTCTTACTACGCCACTCCATCATGACCACTGTGCAGAAAACAGCTGGGCTACATATGTCCATGGGTGGCTTCCAAACCTACTAAAAGCTCCTTTCTCTGGCAGCAATAACCAGGCTTCCTGCTCTTGCAATCTCCAATCCCAACCCCAGCCACATGTTAGTTCCCATTGCATTTTATTTCAGCGGACAAAAACAACTGCTCTATACATAGGTGGCTCTGGCCACCTGTAGTGCACAACATTATCAGGCCACCGTAGTATTCCTGTTGCCCACACTTGCGTAGTTTTCTGCACACTTAATAACCGGACACTTGTTTGCAAGCTGCCGGTTCTGTTTTGCAATACCCATCACGCTGTGCTAATAAAGTGTACACTATTTGATTGATAAGACTTCTATATTGTGATTTCGGCCATAACAGTACTGCTTCTTGTGCTAAAACAAAATAAAAAGCACAAAACTACGAAAGTTTCCATAGCACAATGGAAAAATTACTCAAGACATTTAAATCAAAACCAGTAGTCTGTGAATGCCACAGAAAACATCATTTTACTCAATCTACAAATATACAAGCAGCTATTTTTACAACTGCTCATCAGTACATGCTCCCAGTCTTGCAAGAAAGTATTTCCTAAAAATATAAACACGTTTGTTAGGAAGACAAGGTTTGAGTAGCCTTCAGATACACCATACTACCAGTTGTTGAACTAATTCTCCCCTAGGATGCAAGCGAGGAGCCGGCAAAGCACAGCACAAGGCAAGAACTCACGGCTAAGCAAGACAGGGGGAGGGCACCGGGACGCCCTACGCCAGGTTTGCAGCCAAAACCAGCATCTCAGTGAGCTACGCCCTCAGGAACAGTCAGGCTATTGTCCGAGATTGCTCGAGTTTCCATCACCTGAACGTCCTGGCGGCTGTGCTGCTCACTGCTACTTTTCAGGCCATTTGGTTCCGACAAACGGCCACTTGACTCCCCCGCTCCAGGGGCAGGGTGGCACTTCGGACACGCCGTGCAGCGAAATGGGGCTTGTCCTGCGAGGCCTTCCCGCAGCGCCTCCAGCTCCCCGCGCAGACTCCGCGCTCCGCGCATGGCTCGGGCCGCCTGCCCTTCTCTCCCTCCAGCCCGGAGCTGCTCGGCTCCGCCGGCACAAGCACGTGGCTGCGCTGCGCACAGGACAGGCGCGACGGCCCCATTCCTGCTGCGTTAGCCGTTCTGGAAAACCCTGTGGGAGCGTGGGCTCTGGAGTCGCCGCTCGGCTCCCCTCCGCCTCACTCCTTGTCCGGGCCGGCGCAACCGTAGGGCACGGCCAGTGCGGAGCGGGGAGGACTCGCTCACTCGCTGCCTCGCCAGCTCTGCAGCCGAGCACGGCTACGCGGAGACGCGGCCAACGGCACCGGCTACCGCGCACTCGACAATGCAGCTTTTGTCACCGGAATCGGTTGGGGCTCGGGGTGTTGGATCCCCAAAGGCATTCAGGAGCATAAATCTCACTCTGGAAAGGAATTACGCTCCCAACGGCCTGCGGAGGTCCAGGCCAGGGAGCTGACCGTGAATACACTCTGCCAAAAGCGGCATTTTGCTGGCAGAACTTTCCCTGGAACATTTTTTTCAGTATAGTATATACACAATCTTCAGAATGATCCCAATTCCCCATTACCATCGTTTTCTTCATCTCCAATTAAATAAACAGACAGGAAGGAAGCAAATTGTTTAACCTTAGTCAATTTTTAATCCAAGATCAATTAAAAAAAAATTCCACAAACTAGAATTCAATTTAGAAAACACTCCCTACACTCTTCCCTGACATCCAAAAAATAGATTAATAAGTGAAACGGAATAACTCATTTTCAAGGGACTGAACAGCAACCTTTTCCTCTTTCGTTGATGTTACAATTACATAAGTAGTAATCTTCGGAAAAGAAGGGCAATAGGAAAATAAAAAATTCTCCTATGGATGAAAAACAGAACTTTGCTTTAATATGTGTCTTTCAACTTTTTAATGCCCCTTTCAAGACAGGCATCTCTACAAGAAAGAAGGAATTGATTTTCTCAGGAGTGGTCCACACAGCAAAAAAACTGCTCGGTTGACAGAAGGAGGCACTATACCAAGGCTGAGCATCACTGGAACTCTGAAACCACAAAGATGTTTTAATATTTCCAGAAACTCTTTCAAGAGTAACAACATATAAACAGAGACATCTGGAATTAAATACCATTAAGTTTCACTTCAGTTTTCTTTTTCTGTCTCTCTTAGACAAAGATATTCCACGGAAATACATATTCCTCTAAAATAGATTTTTGTATTATTGCTATCAACATACCCTGTTTCTCATTAGAGGACTATAATAGCTTGTTAATATTAACAGAGAGCAATGCTTTTGGTCTGCTATTTTTTTATGTCTTCAGAATGTCCTTAGTAAACCATAGGACTTAAAAAAGCTTTTAACAAGGTGGCTATGCACTAACTTTTTGTGGTTATTGACACTGAATATTAGAGATGTTCTAGGGAGATTCCAGAGTTTACCCATAGGTAGAAATGATCTCTTGTGCCAGACTCTCTTTTTTTTTTTTTTTTTTTTTTTTTTTAAGAAAATAGAGTTCTCTCAACAACAACAAAAATCCAAAATAATCTAAATAATCCTAAAATGTGTGTCTAGAATCAATTTTTCGGCTAGAATTTCAAGAATTTCAGTTATCAAACCCAAGGCATTTCACTCAAAATACTGCAATTCAACAGCAACAATGTAACACTTTACATGCTGTTATTGTAGCATTTTTACCTGAAAATGTCTAAAGGACTTCTGAGATAGAAGAAAAAAAAGGAGGCCCAAAGTCCTCATCGTTTTCCCCCGAAAGGCCACAGCAAGGAGCGCGTGCGAGGAAGCGAAGGCGACAGCCTCACGAACAGCGTGTGCTGCAGCCCCTGCGGCAGCCACCGTCTCATGGCACCAAAACCGCCGAACGGGGGCGCCTGAGTCCGGAGCTGCACAGGGGCAGTTGGCCCTGGGACCTCCCAATTTGCAGGCCCCTCTTACAGCTTACCTTCACGTCGCCAAAGAGCAAAGAACGGCCTTAATTGCCATCTTAAGCGAGTAAACGCTGCCCAGCTCATCACTGACTTCCACTCTCCTCCCCCACCCTCTTTTTCCCTGTTTTTTTTTTTTTTGACAGCTGTCTGCCCATCTTCCCAACAGGTGCTATTAGGCCCTGCACAATGGCTCAGGCTTTTAAGCCACTGCTGTTGACAAGTGAAAGGGAACAACAAATGGCTCCGTAGTGCTCTTCTCCCCGGGTCACTCAACCAATGGTAATAGTTATTATTTTTATTTATTAGCTCTGCGGCACTGTCCTCCGGCGTGCCTCCCCCAGGCCCCCCTTTCCATGAGAGCCAGGAGCTTTTTAACTTTTAATAAAAACAGGCGAGCGCTCCGCGCCGGAGCTGGCGCTCTCCGCAAAGTGCCCGGCTAATGAATGTTGTCCATTTAGATGTGGATAATTCATGATGTCGGCCGAGGGGAGGCGGGAGCGGGGCTCCCGAGCCGGCCGCCGCCGAACTGCGAGGAGCGACGGAGAGGGCGAGAGGAAGCGCGAGGGGGGCAGAGCCCAGACCTTTGTTTCCTTTTGTTTTTTGTCTCCCCGCTCTTTACCCTGTTTTTGCAGGGTCATTACGGAGCCAGGCAATAAATAAGACACCCCCTCTTTTAAGGTTAGTATCGTTTTTCCTTCCCACTCTTCGCGTTTCACCTGCCCATCCTGTGATGCTCTGCAGAAAGCAGTGGCTGATGGAAGGAAAGTTAATTTGCCCTTAAAGGAAAGTGAACTGCACCCGTTTAAAAACAGTATTATTTATACCAAAGCCGATCTTAAATGGTGCTCTTAGACTTCTTACCTCTAGGAGAAAAAAATGTGCCAGGGATGCTCTTAGCCTAGTGATGAATACGTATGTATTTCCTAGTAAACTGTGCTCAACAGATACGCTTCGCCAAGGACAAATCCTGCACTGCCACTGCAGGTTTACCTGGCAAACCAGGCAAACAGAGAGGCAAATCCAGCAGTTCCACATCCAAAGAAAAGCAGTGAATGAGCAAGTCAGTCACCTGGAAGCACAAATATGCTTGCAAGTTGAAAATATAATACGAAAAACATCAAAATATTGACATATCATGGAACTAGTTCATTTAGAGTCATATGTTATCAGTCAAACTGAGGTAATAGTGTATTCATCTTTTCATCATCTGGACCTATTTATTTAAATTACAAGTTGACATAATTGTATAGTCAAAGTCGTCAAACTGATCATCTATTTCTTAGCTTAAATGTGTTAAAATTAGAATTTGAGCCTACTGATAGCACTGAAAGAACTCTAAAATATTCATTTGGGATTTTAACAAAACAATAAAAAGGATTAAAATAATTGAGAACAGAAAGCTAAAAAGGATATCCCCCCAAAACCACCAGGCAAATAGTATGCTCAGGTTTCTATTTTCTTTAAAAAATACGACAGACTGTTTTACCACTGGAAGTGAGAATTAAAGCACATACGCCTGATGCTAAACTACTACACATCCTGAACTCCTCTTGCACAACATATGTGAAAACAAAATCTTGATCGTCGATTGCCAGATGCCAGAAAGACACGAGCAATAATAATAATAAAAAAAAGAGATGCACACTGTAAATCAGAGCTTCTGAAGTGCAGGTAGTTTTACAGTAAATCAGAATGCTAGTTGGAATGTAAATGATATTTGCACGGAATCATTATGTCAAATTAAGTAGAAATTATTAAAGCTAATGCCATCTTTCAATTTGCTTAAAATAATCCTCCAAGATTTGCACACAGGCTTCTCCACCAAAGAACAGCATTCCATCTGCCTTGACAACTTGTTCTGTTTGTTCTCACTTGTCTCCATTCATGGATTTTTTGGACTCTGTTATTTTCGGAGTAAATAGGGAAAGGAAATACACTGGGTTTCCTTTCATCTAGCATTTTTCTTCCTGACTTAGGGAATACAATCAAGATCACAAGTGGTTCAGCTATGCAACAGTTCTGACAAGCTCTCCCCAAATAAATGAAGAGAAACCAGAGGAAGTCTATTACAGACAGTTCTTTAACGCAAAATCAGAAAAGAAAGAAAAAAAAGAAAAGTCACAGACGGAAAGAAAAGAGACAAAGAAAATGAAATGGAGAAAAGGGAAAGGACAAGACTAAGAAAAGGGACTCAGCAAAATCCAAGATGTACCTATCTTAGAAAATCCACCAAAGGAGCGGGACAGTCACTGCAACTCTGCAGCCACTCCCTGACTATGGAAAATGAACACAACCATTGACTCCGCCACTATCCAGCCCTCCCACAGATAACTGGAGCAGTCTAGGTAAACAGGGGAGAGAAGAGCCAAGGAACGGTAACACTTAACTTCTGCTGTCAGAAAAGCCAACGGGATTTAGATCCAGACAAACCACTGCCTTCAAGTCATTGCCACTGCTTGAAAGGGACACAACCTTTTTTCCTTTTTGCCAGAAAAGGCATTATTTTGCTCATGCCCTGCAGCAGAGCTTTTCCAGACTATTTTAGGGAACTTGGACTACCTCCATTTGCCTGAGGATACTACAGCTTCCTCTGCAAATAGTTACTCGGTTCCTCAAGAAAGATCATCTACATTCAAGATGGCTTCATGAATCACCAAGAGCACTAAGAATATGAACAGAACAAATTCCTGCCAAGAATCAAGTTCCTTCACTGAAAGGGTAGCTCTTGACACAAAGACGACAATCAAGAAGCACTAAACTCTCTCCTGGCTTGGCAAAATGAACACAGTCCCCTCAGAAATATGGCGAATGTCAACATTTCCAAATGATGAAGGGAAGTTGCTTTAAAAGGAGAAACAGCCCTCTCACTTGTGAGCTACCAGGCTCAGCATCTGCCTGCTACAGTTATGGCCCTCCGCTTCGTCCAGCGAAGGTGCCACTGTCACCCTGGGAGCTAGTGTGTTCCCACACAGAACGAGGGAGGAGTAAGCGCACTCGTTCTCCGAGATTTCACAGAATACCTGCTCCCAGGTAACGCTTGGGATGACGCAAGGGAGACGTTTCTCATAAGCAAACGCGGCAGCTTCCGCACTCCCCAAGTGTTTTTCTGTATAGTCTCAAAAGATCGGTGCAGGGGAAGTAGAAATTGAACTGAAGCAGGATGAAGATGAAGTTCGGATGAATAAAGACCCAAGTGAAAGGGTCTGCTTTCTCTGCAGTACCTACAAGGTAGCAACCCACTCATTCCTCATTTCTCTGGCATGGTGGAAAGTAACATTTCAATTCTGCTGTAAATGAACAGAAGCTGCACCTTGTTTTATCACAGATAAACCTGGTCCCAGTGATCTTTGTAATCTCTTGTCATTATTATTTCAACCTTGCATGGCTACAAAAAGAATGAGGCAACTTCTGAAAAGGCCTGACTGGTATAGAGTGCAGCATATCATCTAGGTCCACAAGGTTCTTGAAGAATATAAAGTTCTAACCTCTGCTTTGCCTCTCCCCAAACTGTCTTCACATTCAAAGTCCACAATGGGACATGTACTTATCCAAAAAAACAGACTTTCCCCTTTGACAGTAACTGCAGGCATTGGCTGAGTTATAAGAGGTTAAAGGAATGAGACGCAGAAACCATAATGGGTTGCCTGACAGTTAGTGGGACAAAGACTTAGGAGGAGGTGGACTAACACCCAGGAAAGTCATCCTCAAAAACCTAAAAATGAATTTCAGCCAACAACAGGAGAGGGTGTTTTCTTTCTACAAGCATAGGGATAATTACTTCAAAAAAAAAAAAAAAAAAAAAAAAAAAAAAAAAAAAAAAAAAAAGAATACATAGATGAAGAGGATGAAGAGTATGTTGGATGGAAAAGCAGATCTGTGAAAAACTGCAGTTTTACTGCTGGGATTCCTAGGGATAAATTCTTGTGTCTTTATTTACACAAGGTAACTCTGAATTTGGGTTCAAGCTAACTTCAAGTCTCTAACAAGCTCATCTAAGTTTTTTATTTGGTTTCCATTGAAATCATTTCAGTCAGAGAATAGTTAGAGCAGCTTTGAAGGGAAAAATCAATCCAAGTTTACAAGCAACTGTATCTCAATTTTAACATTCACACAGCTCAAGTATGTTAATGAACTTTGTCTTAAGGATATGGTTATCAAATGGGTAATAAGGAATCCTATCTTTTTTTGTGATTTGATTTCATAGCTAACATCAACTCCTCATGTACAGCACTTACTTCTCTTGCAGACACTCGGCAATATGTGGTTTGCACACAAGTGAGATATTTAGAGAAAGAATCCGAAACAATTCTGCTTTTCTTTTTCAACCTTGACATAAAAATGGGATTGAAATCCATTTTTTGTTGTTGTTTGTTTGTTTTTTAAACCTACCTCTCAAAATAAAGAAGGGACAAGTCTTTGCCTAAACATTTTAAAAGGTTTGTGTGGTATGTGTGTATGAAGGAGAGGAATACCAAATACATGAGTACCCCAAGCACAGAAAAGGACACAGAGTCAATATCCAGAGTGGGGTGGGGAAACAGAGGGATGTGGGGCTCCTGTGGAGTGAGGCAAAGGACAAGGGCAAATTCCCAGATTGCTCGAGAACAGGGGGTCTGGGAAGGTGCTGTGCGGAGTAATTGTAGAATGGTGTAACAGGGAATTTAATAGATCAGAAAGGCCTGAATAGGATAACAGGCTCATTGTTCCCAAAGTTCGCCTTTGTGAGCTGGCTTTAAGGGAACGCCAGGGCAACAAATGACTTAATCCTGGGGGGATGCTATGGCATAAATGAAAGCGCTCTATACCTTGAAAGCCGATGGAATAAATTTCTGTATCACATAACCACACTGACGACTGCAGCTCTCAGCGAAGTCTTAAGAGTTGCAATTGGCAAAAACCACACAGCCGTGCCCTCCCGTCTCCCCCCTTCCCTCTTCAGCAGCATTTTCCAATGTGCTCAGGAGAGCGGGGAGGGGAGGGAATAAGCCACATGAATGACAAATAGACATGGTCAAATGCCATGTAAAATATAATGGTTACAGAGAAGAACGGGAAAGAAAGAAGGAATTATTCAGTGCTGGCCTCCCTTCTCTCCTATGTTCTAACCACTGAACTAAACTCGAAGCCTCCTGGTTACATGAGCAGAGCCATTAAGCACTCCAACCACCGATTCACATGGCTTCTGCTCCCTTGCTAAAGAAATGGAAGTGCCTTTCTAGACACTTGGTGTAAAACAGAGGCTAACCTTGCCTGTCGCGCACCGAACACCTTATGTCTTTGGGAAACTTCCCCATTTGCTCACGTATTTCTTGAGGCCTGCTTGCGGTGGATGGCGGAGCTGGAGACTCCCATCTCATTCTACTTTCAGTCAAAGGGAGCATCTTTGCACTTATTTCAGCACAAGTTGAATCAAGAACCCACACAAGGAAGCCTAATTAAAAACACAGAGGTCCCACTCTAGGGCACAGTATAGAGTATGTCATGTCTATCCTTGCTGTGCTAGGAGTGCAGAGAGCAGAATGGAATGGTGTTAAAAATGGCACTATCTGCTTTTACTTAGCATGTTAGAGAATGGGCTGGATAATATTTGTTAAATGGCTACAGGATTAAGGAAAATTTAAAATATTTGTTTTTCACAGAAAAGGTGAAGTAAGGTTCACAATCAACTACAGTATTTCTTCACATAAGTAGAGATTCATATTTAAAGGAAATTGCTTGATCTCATTCCAGCTCAGGCAGAGAAACTAAACAGAGAAACAACACCACTCAAATCAGCCTTCTTCCAGATCTTAATTAAAGTTGGCCTCTAAACTTTCAAATTCTGACTGTATCTAAATGGAGCCTCTCAGAGGGTTTGAAATCCAGCAGCAAGAATTCTGCAGCTCTGGGAGCATCTTGCCAAGGATGCTCAGTATTGGGAAAATGTTGTGAATGGTTTTCAGTTTTCAACTTTTGATAACATAAAATTACTTTGCTTTCCAAGATTTTGGAGTTAGGAGGATGTTGCTGAGCTGTGAGCTGGGGGTAACTTGGTGGACATAGCAGGTGACACTTCTTTCCTGCTCGGATTTACCTAGAGGGAAAAAAAATAGAAAAGTACCATAGCTGCATTGCTACAGCACCCTGCGCAAAAGCTGGGCTTCTGCAAAGCCTTGAGCTGAGTTAACACTTGTTTCCATATAGGTTTCAGATGTTTTTTCTAAGTTTAAAGCATACCAAATCAGCTCTTACCAGTGACTGAACATTTCTCGCATGGAGAAAATAGAGGAATAAAAAGTTTCCTCCATCCTATTTAAATTGCATTTGGGCAGTTCTCTGTGGGGCTACTAGAAAATCCTTTAAGCCCACTAGTCTCTTAGCTACATTAAATTAATGAGGCATCTCAAGCGTTCATTCTTCTACACCCTCTGTAGGCTCTCCAGGCGGACACCTACAATTCACTAAATTGGAAATATTGACCTAAGGGAGACGACTGTGCATTATGCCTGCATACAATATTGCATTGTAATGTAAAACACAGATAATATTTGGGGGATTAAGAAGATGAGGTGTATGTTGAGTGGATTTTCTAATGTCAATAGGGACAGGCTTCAATGGACTCGGTTCTCCTGACCATTAAACCATTCTAGTTTCACCAGCAAGGCATGTAACACAATGTCCTTCCTCAGAGAAACACCCTGAACAGCCCAACTACAAGAGTCCCTGCTACAATGTATTCCTGCTACCCCATACAATACTTTGATTAAGGCTGAGCTACATTAACTACGATTATTAAAAATACATATGCTTCCATAATGCCACCTTCTCTCCACTATTATAACTCCTCGCTCCCAAGGCTGTATTTATAATGAGACGGCGTGGTGTATTTTCCATTAAAAGCCTCGGCAGGAGTTTCTGTAGTTTTTCCCATGTATCGCAAGTTCAATACTCTTTCTGCATTTGCTTCACAATAACCAGTCCTTTTCCAAGTGATTAATTTTCTATTCTAAAACAATGCATTCCTTTCGCCTCTCATTTTGTTGTGTTTTTTTTTTCTTACCAAAAGAAAAAAAAATTCTTTTTGAATGACATCATGGCATAAAATTTTCAAAGCAGGTTTTAGCGGGAGATATGCAGATTGCTTTGAAAAGATACCCTCATAAATAACAACAAAGTACTGAATTATCAAGGCTGTAACTCAGTCAAGAGGTGCTGTAACCATTTATATTATATGACCTCAGCAGAACCCCCTGATTGAATTGCAGCCTTTCATTAAATCGGGCACTCTGTATTATTTTCTCTGAACTGGAGTAAATCAGAATGGCAAAGAGATTAGCCCCAAGCCCATCTCTTTGTGATCTAAGGGCATATAATTTTTAATCATTACCTCAATCTTATTTCACAACGTAAAAAGATTGCGCATAATCTGTTGTGTCAATAACTCCTTTCTCTCTGAGGTGATACAGTCTGATGACATGACAAAAATAATCATGTATCCTAGGTACACTCAGAAAGTATAATGCTTATGAACAGCAAGAGCCAGCTACTGAAAGCTATAGAAAAGCAGAAGAAAAAGGGAGGGAAAAGGAAAAGAAAAACCGTAGATTCACAGCACTGCCGATTCATTCACAAAAAGTTTGAATCCAGAAGGGACCATTAGCTCATTCGGGCTCATCTTCTACATTTATTACTGAATATTCATTATTTCATCAACCAAAATCAAACCTTCTTCTGATTTATTTCTAACTAGCACTTTACTAGAAGAGAAACAGCTGCCCTCTGAGTCAGGACATTCCATAAATATCTCCCTGCTTTTACTGGGAAGTCGTGTGTGGAGGGATACGAGTGGAGGGAACTGGGGTGCTTCTAACAGCCTGGCTGTTCACCTCCAGCGACGGCTTAACCAGCAGTGCCCGTGATGTGAGGGACGGCCTCTAAACGAGTGGTTCTCGGAGGAGCCCCTGATGATGAGCTCTGCTGTTTAAATCTCTTTCCAGAGTGGGTCCACGCAGAAGCTCTGCCGCGCGGGTACGCGGCCACCGCGGCGGCTCCGCAGGAATCGCCTCTCGGCGCACGCTGGGAGGCAACTCCACGTGCAGGAGTGAGGATGTTGCAGCCGAGCTGGAGAACGTTTGCTGTTCGTATTATGTATTTTTCTCCACGCGGTTTGCACCGTACGCTGGAAGAACACGCCGCCTTCCTTATCTAGCCCTAGCTTCTCTCAGCATGCTTCAGTTTCCCTCATCGCTTGGACTTTGCCTCCTTTTGAAAGCCTCTACATTTAACTCGGTAAGAGAAAAGCTACAGTCAGTCCCTTTTCCTATTTTCTTATATTTGTGTAGCTGTTAGACATTTTGCAAAGGAGGGGAGTACCAGCCAGCCTTTCACAACAAAAGGGCTACTGTCACCGCGCCAGTCCCAGACATGGTGGAAAGCAGCCCACAGGAAAAGGCCTGGCTCCAGCGCTAGGCCCCGGCCGAGTACAGTCACTGCATTCACTCAAATTGGCAACAGGTCTCAGTGTTCCTGGCTTTGAGCTGTGAACAAGGGTCGGGATTGAATAACCAATTATACAACCGCTGACTGAGTTTATCCAAGGTTTGCAAACTGCTATAATAGCCCAGTATTCACTGACTGTTTTATCCTTTTCCAGATATAGTGTCATATCTCCCCTTGTGCTCCATTTACATGTCACTTTATTACATACATCCATTAAAAAGGTTAATACAATGTCACAGTCAATGCCTAAATGTTGCCATTCAGCATCCTGGCCTTGCTCGCTGGTACGTTTCATACAGGCACATTTCTTGCTCTCCCGCTCACACACACCCCAGCAACACGCGCATGCAACCCCTTTCCCGCTGCAAGCTACGTCCATTTGCTACCAAGAATACGAAGCACGGGATGAGCAAAACGGTAGCCAAGGGTCAGCGGAGTGAGAACTGTGCACTATCAGTGACTGTGAACATGTTGCACTGCTAGTGAAGGGAATGACCTTTAAAACTTGGAAAGTTCAGGTAATTATTTAAATTTTAGACTTTACTGAGACTCCCTGAATCACCTGGGTCTCTTAAACTATCAGGAAACTTCGCTTACTAGAACAGGATTTTGAACAGTTCCTCTTGCTTTGGCTAATGTTGAACATACAAAATACTGTTCTCCTCTGATTTTTAACACTTCCCCAATCTGACCCCACCTAAAACCCAGACGCGTAGGAGTTTGGAAAAGACTGGAGAAAAAAAAAACTAGAACTGAAGTCCCCTTAATCTTCCCATGAATGGCTGATGGAGATTTTGCTCAAAAGCTTTTTTGCATGGAAGGTTATTTTATCTGATCAAATTTATCAGCCTGCAAAAGTTTCTGTTTCTGAAAAGAGCGAGTAAGGAAAATGACTAAAGTTCTTCTGCAGATCCACTTTTTGGGGTCAAGGCACTCCTCTTTTCTTTTTTTTTTTTCATTTCTGTTTCATACTGCCTTGCTAATAGGAAACCATACAAGAGACCAAAGACAAATTTTTCCCTTATGGTTTTGTCCTACGCAGCACACGAAAGCTGCTTCAGTTCAGTGTGAGGATATAGAGTCAGAGATCAGACTGCACCTCCAAACACACAGTCCTGCGAAGGGCAAATATGTAGCCCCTGCCATTTACTTACACGGGGATATTGCTGGGGGAAGGTACAACTGTTAAGCTGATCAGTACGAACTCTGATGGTACCACATTGAAGCTGGATTTATTACACAAAACACAATTCCACCCCTGATCACAAATGCTGATTTTCATTTGGCACGGTAGGCTTTTACAGTTAGGAAACAGTAATTCAAGTAAAATACTTTGGATACTTTTTTTCTGCCTCCCTTTTCTATAACTTCAGGCTTTGTTGTTTTGGCCCATTCTAGGTGTACTAAAATAGTGCAAAAATCAATCTACTTCTCGGGCATGTCTGACCATGCAAACCAACAGACACAGCAGTAACATTTTTAAAAAGATTACTTTTGTGGAATCTATGTATTTATTTACAGGTTATCACAGTGTAAAAAAGTACATAAATACATGAATATTATCAAAACTGAGGGTCATACCAACTTATCATTCTGTGAAATCTTTTTGACTGTGACAGTGGAAACTCAAAGATTTTTCCATTGTGCCTCGCTTCAAAAGAACCCGAAATACATTCTTCATGCAAACAGCACCCTGGGTCATAAAGAGAACAAGCCCAGGAAGTCAAGAGAAAGTCATTCAACTGAGTAAGACTTTTCCAAAAAACAGTTTGGTTTGTCTTTTTAAAAACCCATGCAAGTTTTGGATAACCAGTATTTCCCTTCTGAAGATGGATAAGGCTTCTGATACCAACCCCTGATTCTTAGAAACAAAGTTGAATCTCATGGCACCAAATAGTGAGGCGGCGTGTTTTATAATTACCTTAATTTCCTCATTGCTCAGTTTGGGAAATGTTATTGATCTGTGGAGCACTGAGATGCATTGGTAAAGGAGAACAGATAATGACTGCATGGAAAGCACAGAGAAACATTTGGAATCTTCTACCGATGAAGCAACCTGCAGCCCAGATGAGCCCAACAGACAGACAGACCAAACTTGCTTTGACTTGCTTGCCCGAATCATTGCTTTGACTCTCAGTAAAAAATGAAAATAGTGAAGAACCTATACTACTCAAGTTAGGATATTAAATAAGAAATTTATAGCCAAAACTGTTTCCAAGGATTCGTTTCCCCATCCAAAAGCCTGGGTTTAAAGAAAAGTTCCTTCTTTTGTTCTTTTTTTTTTATGTCACGCCTTTTGAAACACGCACAATGCAACCGCCTACTTTTGCATCATAAAAGATCTGTGGGCCCCACATTGTTCAGCTATTAGTAATAGACTCTTGATTGAGTTGGACCCTGAACGACACATAGCAGCAGCAAATGATAGAAAAGAAAGCCCAGAGAAAAACCCTCCCATCAATTTATTCCTAAACCAATTACCTGCATGCTATGTGCACTACAAGATTCCATTAGAAACTAATCATATTAGCACTGTTTATTAAAGCTATGGTAAGTTGTTATCCAAAAATGTGAATTACCTCTGAACAGAAGAGAGGAATGTGACAATTCTTTTGGCAAGTGGAGAGGCTGGTATTTCACCTTCTGTTTCCTTCTCTTGTCTAATTGTTCTAAAGAAAAAAAATTGAGGCTAAATTTTGTTACCACACTTTCTTATAACTTCTTACAACTTCACAACGGGACTTTGTACTAATCTAGCTGAGCCTGAAGCAAGAAGCTTCAGAATTGCTTAAGGAAGAGCAACTCAGCCGGGCCCCTTTGGAAAAGGACATTCTCGGGACCCTGACGTCTTTTTCCTGCTCAGCCAAGCATGAGGAGGAGAAAATGAGGCTGGAATTTCTATGACAAAAAAACAAAACAACAAATCAGGACATGACACACCTTGGCAAGTTTACAGGACTTCAAATGGAGAGGGATGCAATATTGCATCACATTTGAAAAAGACTTTCAACAAAGAAAGAAAAAACAGCTTTGAAAATACCGTTATGAAAAAAATGCCCTTTTTGGAGGGAAATCTTGCAAGCGAAAATTTCCACCTACCAGGAGTTTTATTCACAGATCTTACAAACAACTTGCAGGTCTGCTCACCACACAAGACGCTCCCAAATGTTCTTCAGGGAGACGCCCTACTTTATACGACGTCTTCACCTCAGTTATTTTCACAGAGCTAGGATCCGTAAGTATTGCTCGATACAGAGACATCAGCAGACGGTTGTTTACGGCTCCCTAACGCACAGTGCTCCCTGCTCTGCACGTCTGCACTTGGAGGAAACTGATTCTTCAGGAAAGACGGTGGATCTCAAGCGAAGTCATCAGTAGTGGAGTAGTGGAGTGTTTTCTTTACACTGATGGATGACTTCTCGCAAGCACTTCAGTTATGTATAACTAGAGAAAGAGGTTAGGCCACTACTCACTGATCGCTAACTAGCATTTTTGTCGCAAACCTCAGAGGAGGTCTACTGAAAGATGAGTATGAACCATTCAGATTTCATGAAGTGGAACACTAATCCAGAAATGTTATTAGCTCAGTCTATCCCACAGACCCTTTTAAGAAAGGGAAATGCACCAACGAATGATCAAAGGATTTTGTTATGATATATTAAACTGTCGTAAAAATAATGGCTTCATTTCTTTCTAAGCATAGGGAGAAATTTTGACTGGGTCCGGCTTTCTCAGTACTTCTCCTCCCAAAACTTAATTATTGTGATCACACAAACAGCTTTCATTAATATTCCAAGTGAGATATTAATTAATATCTACTTATTCAGTCTTTGACAGAAAGAAAAAAAAATTGGTTTGATTTACTGACTCCTTGAAATGGATTCTTAAGGGAACTAAAGAAATTCAGAGATTGGAACAAATTGTACCTGATGAAACACATTTTTATGTCACTCTGGAGTTCTTCTACTTATAATAGTGCTTTTAGGTGTTCATGCTAATTTCTTGCCCTCATCAAAAGAGAAGTATAAGGCAGCAAACGTGAGGGCAAAATCTCTCTTCCATCAGTTCAGCTGGCCAGGTGCCCTCATACAGCACATCTGTATTTCTGTTGCAGTTCACTCCTTAGCCTAGTGCTTGCAATAACCAGCTTTAAGGCGACTTGAATAATTCTAGCTTGCTAATTGTTCATTTCAGGAACATGTTATTACGCTCAAGAATCTGAATGCTGCTGCTTTCATTTTTAATCTCTGTTTAAAAAACAAAGATACGAGTTTCTGCTTCTTCAGTCTTGAGAGTGCTGCAAAGTGCTGAACTACCAGTGGTTGGTAGATAGGTTCTATTTCAAACACATATTTATCTGCGCTAGCTGCAAAACGATAGGGCTGTGATGAAGTAAAGGCTCCCTTGTTTCATGTCGCTACTCTTCTGCTGAATATTCCTTCATAACTTGACTGTAAAGGGAGGGTTTATTTGGATTGGAAATTTGAATTTGTGATGTCATGCAGATTTAAGAGCATTCCTAAGCATATGGAATATAAAAAATATTTAAAAACTTCATGCTCTGAACAGGCGCTAGGCACATTGAAAGAGCCAGGAACAGTGTAACTGGGAGAAAAGTAACTTAATTTTAACCTACCAGACTTGTAACACTTTAACCTCTCAGTCGCATTCACGTTGTTATGTTTTCTTAGCTTATTTTCCCTTACAAGAAACACGAAGGCAAGTTCCTCTGGCATTTTCAGCCCCAACTGGAAAGTGCTTTAATCTCCCTCCCTTCTAGTGTTAACTGACTAATAGCTCTGCAGCTGTGGAAGAAAACATCTCTCATCTCCCCCACGGCCCAGCACCTTCCATTTACGGGTAGAATGATTTCATTATTTGTTGCCACTGCTGGCTGCCATATTTTTCCCCTCGCTCCCTCCAGCCCCTGCCAGCTCTTCTAAGCGGCAGAAAGGATTTGGGAAGCTATCGGCCTCACGCTGCCCAGCAAGCGCCAATCGCCAAGGAAGGGGAGACCTTCTTACCTAAACAAACCATTATCGGCTCATCTCCCGTCTTTGTACTCTTTTTTTTTTTTTTTTTTTTTTTTTTTTTTGCTATTACCTCACGGGATTAACTTTTATCTCTAATCTCTGCTCTGGCCAACTGTCAGGGAGCCTAAAAGCTGCCTGTCTTTTAATCTGTGTGTAATAATACTGCTGTTACTAACAGATAACTGTGAAAGAACATGGAGGGCGGGCAAGCGCACGGGCGCACACCAGGGCTGCCTGTCGGAAGGCGCTTCCACCTGCAGGGAGGCAGACGTGCCGCGGGAGGGCCAGATCCCGTCCCCTTCCTCTGCCCTTCCAGATCTTCCTTTTCAGTCCATCCCCACTGAAGGGTCTCCGTGTGGGGGATCTGTCCTTACTAGCCAGTCTCACCTGCTGCTCAGCTGGAGGCGGCCACGTTTCTAGGGCTCTCGAGAAAACGCTCGCATGTTTCTAACTCTTCACTAAAATGCAAATAGGGTGGGGAACATGACGGAAAATGAAAAAAGGAGAAAGAAAAATAACGATCCCACTGTAAAGGAGACTTCCAAGGCTTTCAAGGAGCCAGCGTTTTTAAAGTTACCTTAAATAAGTCTCTCACTGGGTGGCACGTTTACCAGGCAGTCAGTCTCTCCTTTACTTGATGTTAATTCTTTTATAAGCTCCCCCCAATACGACACTACACCGTGTTTTGGAAAACAAGGCCAGGACTGAAAGAAAAACAAAGAGTACCTAATTATGGCCAGGTGTGTAGCGAAGCAGTACCCAGAAAATGGGGTCTTGTGGGGTTAGAGCAGGGAGGCAAACCCTCATAAAAAGTGCTCGGGTAGGGGTGCTGGTGGCTTTTTTTTTTTTTTTTTTTTTTTTCAGATTTTATTAAAAGCTTATTAAAGTCAAAGACAGGCCCTTTGATTCAAATTTAGTCCTTGAAAAAGTTTGAAGATAAACAGGAGAGAGGAGTAAAGGAGGCATACAAAAAATCTCAGCAGCAAAGTTATGTATGCATGATTTTATGGTAGCAGTTGTAAGGATAGAAAGGATGTCAATCTCAAACGGGACAGTAATAGCAATTAAAACCAAGAGTGTTAGTGATAAATATAATTTAACTATTGCAGTATGCAACTCCTAGGATTCCAGCTCAGTGTACCTGTAAAAGGCTACAAAGAAAACTGATATACTCCTATCATCCTCCTCATAGGAAAATTAAGAAAAGACTTGAGCTTTGCACTATACCTTGAACAATGGGCAAACTCAAATACTCAGGGAAATGGGACAAATACAAGGAGCCCATGTCAAAATTTCCCCCTGTCAGGTCCAAGACAATTACGTGGAGGGTTGTTGCTTTGAGGGTCCCAATTAGGACTGACGAGGCAGTTTAGGAGAGAATAACACTCATACTCAGCTCTTGTATAGTGCTTTTCATCAGCAGGTCTCAGTGCTTTACAAAAGAGGTCATTATCATTACAGTAATAGTGCTATTGTAGCTGCATAGTCCAAGGGTAGATGTGCAGTAAGATTTCCAAGGTAAAGTCCTTCAGTGGAACAGGAACAGCTGGTGTGACAGTGCTTGCTTGCCTATGTCTGACCTGAGGAAGACTCTCTATATCCCAACAGCTGTGCAAATTTCCAGCTTTAGTTGGAAAGACATCACCATTCCCTAGAGTGGAGCATGAGGCAGAAGACAAAACGGCTTGGCCCAGGTCACCTAAGGTGGCCAGGGTCCTGTGCTGTCCCAGAGCTGAGCCAGGTGCTATTACAGCCAGTTCTGGCTTTATGTCAACCACCTGCTTGAGCCGCACCAGGAAAGGAATCAGAAGCCAGCAAAGGTGCCAAACAACAGGTCCAGCGTGTCCCCCGTGGCTAATGTCATCCACAAGAAAGCAGACGCATTCTCCAAGACTGATTATCTTCTTTGTGGCTGCTAAATATCAACCCTCTGCACAATGTGTTGTAATAATCTCAGTTACAAATCACAGTGACGGGGATTACAGTGGTAGGGTACAGATCCGAAGGGAAATGCTGCCATATTCCAGCCAAACACAGAAAACCAAATGCAGTTTTAGCTACTAATGCCACCTGAAACTCCAGGAGCCGATGAGAGGCTGTCCCAACTATGAACTTCTGGGCAAAGGAGGGAAAAAGCCTGTCATGAATGAGGTAGGGGGGCCTGGAATAGCCCTTAATCCTGACTAAAATCCTTTCCAAATGTCTGACACTCCTCTCTTGTCTAAATTCTGGGAGAAAAAAAAAAAAAAAAAAAAGTCCAAAAAAACACCTTTTTTTTCAGGCTTTGCTCTTATCTCTATGCTCGACCTACTTGAGCAACTTGACCAGAGCACAAAGGCATCTGGCAGCCAAAGGTAATTTTCCTTTTATTAGAACACAAACTAGCTCTGGCTTTTTAAAGTCAAAACCTTCACAACATTCTGAATTCCAAAGAAGAAAAGCAGCAAAAATACTACATTTAGAGAAGAGACATCACAAATTCTTCCACCCATCAATATGTTGAAGAGCTCTGTTTGCATGTTGCGGCTGTTATCACTACCCATCTCCAAAAGGCTTCCCATGAATTCTGAGCAGATAACATGGAAAAATTAATGGCCTCCCTCATGCCAAGTGAACAACCAATCACAACTGTCTGGGATTACTTGGGAAAGAAAACAGGGAAGCACCAAAGAGTGAGGCCATCCAACTCAAGGAAGGATCAGAGATGATTTAAAACCACCTGCTGCTCAAATATCAAAGGCTGTTGTTCGATCTAACAACATGGAGGTCGTTAAAGGAGATCCTCAAACAACCATGTTAGGAGCATTCCCTATTGCCGAAACTGCAGCTAAAAGGGACAAGAAAATCTCAGCAATCCAAAACTGGTCAAAAATCCATCTCTCCCCTCATTTTCACCTGATGAGCCTTGAAAATAAAATATATATAAAATATGAAGATAGATCTATCTCACCCTAATATGCTTAGACACAGCCCCCAAAACAGAGAAACTTTGCAAACATTACAATATTTACTCCTTGGATCAGATCTGAAATGCAAACAAATAGCTGTATCTTCTCACTGCCACCTTTGAATTCCTTCTTCCTACTACTGCCAGTTTTGGTCCCCCCAATCCATTTAAATCATCAGAGTAAAAATCTGTTCAACATTTCAGATACCACATTCACAGTTTTTCAGACTGCCAGCACCAAAAACTAACAACCAAGTTTTAATCAGTGACAGAGATGCGCCTACGCTTGCTGCCCACTCCCACTAAAATAAGGAATCGGGGACATGAACACTAGCTTTGACCCAAGTGCCCAGATTAGCAACCTCCCACTTGCCCCCCTCCTCAGAAATCAATATATTCCTGTGTGTAAAAATGGCTTGCTGAAAATCTCTAAGCAGCAGCCTGGTGAGGGTGATTATCTGGGGATCTTAAACGAGGTTTTAATAAGGTTCTACTGTATACAGTACATCTAAAAAAAACCCCAACCCCCTAAAAATAACAATGAGAGGAGATGGTTGTTGTCGATCTCACTCTCTAAGCAACATTTCTAGCTTTATCCCACATGACTACACTAAAGATATCTTGTCAGGCCATGAGGGCTTGACAGGCCTAATCAATAGCTGCTATTTTTTCCCAAGTGCCAACAAAAGAAAAATATAATTCATGCTACTCAAGATGCTGGTAATAATTCATACTAATGAGATTGCCTAAAATTCCCCTTTCTTTCTGTTTTCAATTGCTTTCAACTTTGCAAACTTCAACTGTCCAGACTAAAATGCTCAGCCTCAGAGCTAGGGAAAACAGTAAGAGCACAAGAATAACAAGGGCAATATTATTTTCCTGCTCTCTGACAGTTGAAACTGCCATTCCAAAACATAATTTGCATTGGATTTTAGTGTCTAGCCTCCTCTGACTCTTTTGTAAATGACAGTTCTACTGCATGAGAATGCAAAATTTGGCCAAGTGAACAGTAAATGAGTACTGTCTTCAGAGAGAGTTAAGACAACGCAGACAATTGTGATACGCTTCAATATTTGTAATACATATTTTCCTGCAATACGTTCTTATTAATGCCCGGGACTTATGTGAGTCCTTTGGGCACGCACACATTAAGGCCCGTGGCTTGCTGGTTTTGTTTCTCTTTGTGGCTACCTCCAGGTACCACCTGGCAGCCCAGGAGAGCAAGGGGCCTTTGCGAGCACCAGGTTTGTCCCTCTGCTGTGCCGGCCAGCGCGGCACGTGATGCTTCCTATAGGCTGCAGAGCCCCACTACTCAATGATTAAAAACCTTCTAATTTCCCAACCAGTCTTTTATTCATGGCCAGTCTTTCTCGTTTTAGGGCCACTGCCTCATTCAGCAACGAAACTGATGTTTCCCTAGACCTCCTGGGAACAGGCAGGACTGGCCCAGTATTTGCTTCGGTGCGCATGTCCTGCAGCTGACTAACACCGCTGCCTCAAACTACAGTCATCAGACACATTATTATCCCGTGTATAAGGAACATAAAGAAACAAGCTAACGTAGCAATTGCAAGCTGCTAATAAAGGGAAGACTCAGCTAGGCAATAAAATCTTTATTTCAGGGGGAAAAAAGCTCCACTGCCCATGTGTGCTAATCTGTAAAATGTGCTTCTATGTACTGAGCATCCCATTTAAAAAAAAACAAACCACCACCACAAAGAAATCACTTCCAATAACTCCAATAACCACTCTTCATGTTATTCCAGTAAGAGGTTAGCTTCCAGGCGCCATCCTGCCTGGTGGGTTCTAGCGTACAGGTGTCTGTCAAGACACAGGCAATCATGCCTAAGTCTTTCTCCCCCAAATCCCCATCATTTTAACTATGGTAACGCCAACAGAAGGTCAGCTGCCCTCCCAAAACCAGTGAAGGACTCTAAAGCACACAGTATGGACAGAAGCATTCTTTCATTCACTAAGTTTATTCCATTTTCAAAGAATTTGTACTGCTCTCCTATCCAAAATTCATATACTCACTTCTAACCGATTATTAATGTTGATTATCAAAAATAAGGAAATAAGCATGAAAAAAACACTAACTCGCACCTCTATCCCAACATGACGCATTTAATAAACATGAAGCGCACAACTCTCACAATGCAGTACTCATCATCCCATGTGTGCAAGAGGGAAGAATGAAAACACATTTTTATAGTTGTTTTTTTCATAATGAGCCTTAAAAGACACCACTAACTATGAGTGTATATATAGAAAAAAACCTCTTTAGTCTTCTGATGAGTTTAAAATTCAAGCAGGACAAATAGAAAATATTGCTTTGAAAAGGGAGTGTCTTAGAGAAAACTTCTAGACCTTGTGGAATCACTCAACTCAATTTTGTAATGGAGCAAAAAAACTCCTACAGAAAGAGGGGTAGGTGACAATAAATTCACATATCAGGAATGGGTTGAGTATCTCTTCATTCAGTTCTCACCCAAATCATGAGTCTTCTGGCAGAATTTCTCCATATCTCTAGCGACCAAAGCTTGTTCTTTGTCAAGTATATTAAATACAATTAGCTGAATGATATATCAATACACAGGAGTACGGTGGAATTAGTAACTCAAAACTCAAAAAAAGATCTTGTATCCCTACCCCACTGTGTTGATTTTGCCAAAGTCACTGCTGGAATTGCAGGTTAATTTACCTACAGAGAAAATCAACTTTCAAAAGATCCACGAAAGAAAATCATATTTACAAATGTGTCAGCTTCAATTTCAAGGTCTACAAGAAGATTGCAGAAAAATATAATAAAAACACAAGATAAGCTTTTCTATTCTTTGAACATATACAACAAATCAAATCTTCCAGATCTAGACAGTGCTATAGATATGTATGAGAATGAAAATAAGGAAGATAACCACATACATTAAAGTACAGATAAGAATCATCAAATGCATTACCATAGTTTTGAACGATGACAAAAATTGCACTCAAATGAGATATTACCCTCTAGCTTCATCACACTCAATAACACATTTAATGTAAGAGTAAAATTTGTATGATATTAAAGCAAACAAAACCACATTTAAAGCAATGGAAATGTTACTTTGGTGTTTACACACAAACAGCCAGAAATCTGCAAATTTAAACTTGACATGAAGGCCTTGATCTGTTTTATAAACAGAAGTAGCAAAACCATTTGTGTAGAGAGCATGTAGATCTTTGGCACAAGTTTTAACTTTGAATACAGTTTTCAGCTTCAGCTTTTCATTTCCTTGTTCAGGTTGTTTGGCACTTGTTTTTACTGATAAGACATTACAGAGTAAAACACTGAGGCTGGTTGGCGATCCAAAGGGTCTAGGAGCTTTATGACCAAAAAGAATATTTGAAGGTATGTGGGCAAAGATAGAAGAGATCAAGTCATATACTTTAGGCATAAATCGACTGTTTACAAAGAGCAGGCTGGAATTCTTCCCTCTAGCATGAAATGGTGCCTACACCTATTTAAGCGCAGTAAGCATTTATTTCATGAACTTTTTTGCCCTCCATTTTCCTTCTTCAGACAATCTCCCTGCTTATCTCCAGCATTTCGATATTACAAGAGGCAAACGAGATGTAGAAGACAACTGATTGGAACTAATATGGCAAATCTGTTGTTTCCAGTAAATCCAACAGAGTTCTTAACGTAGCAACTGATATTTAGACAATGCATATTTCAAAGTCAAATAGCTGAGTTTTTAACTATTTGGCACCATGTATACTATGAAGACACGCACCACCGCTCATTGCTGAGAAGTATTTGTTGCAGAAATTAATTTAGTACGTGCTTAGCTTTCAATGTTTGTTTAACTGCATATTTGTAAAACAGGGCCTAAGCTGCCTCTAGTTTAAGGGAATTTTATGGTTAAGCTAAGATTGTCATGAAAAAGTTTTTTTAGTGTAAGCACCTATGAAATCTGGATTATTATAAAGCAGTTTGAAAAACACTTTAGGAAAGAAAACATTTTAGGAAGCCACCCACCTAAAAGTCTTGTGTATTTATAAGGTAGGATTTGGGGAATTTAAGGAAAGTTTTTTTGAAAAGCTTATGTCTTAATTTACAGAAATAAAAAAGGAAATAGAAAAAGAGAAATAAATTATATAAGCAGATTTTCCAGCCCACTGTCAGACGAAGTGGGCCAAGTTTTACTTGGTTGCTGAATGCTTCATTCTGTTAACTCAAATGGGATTGTACTGGAATAAGCAAGAGCAGAACTGATAAGTGCTATTTATATCCATAATGCCACGGGTCAACTCATTTCATTGGCCAAACGCAACAGGGATTTTATGAGAAAAACGTGCTCCACAATTAAAAGCAAGCTTGCTTTTGAATTACTTAATGTGTCTTACTCTTCCCACTTGGATTCCAACCGCAGCAGAGAAACACGAGAGCTTTGTTTTGTCACCTCTCACAAAAACTTGTTAATTAGCGTAGCACCGAGCGGAGCCCCGGCTACACATGTGACAACATCCGCCCACGCGCTGCCTCGCTCTGCCACGTTCAGACCTAATTAGGGGGGGCCCAAGCTGCGAAGTTCAAATTGCTCTCTACGGATCCACTGTCCTGGAGAGGACACTGGAAAAAGCTTGAGATGATCCAGAATGCAGTGCCCATCCTGCCAGTTCACTATTCTTTTCCTTGGCTCCCATTTTCTCTTCAGCACCAAACATTATATCACACAGGCAACTGCATCCAAGGTCAAGGTATACTATATACTTAAGGGTTTCAGTTTCACTGAGTGTTGATATGGCTCAATTATGCCTTTCAGCCTTATCTGAAAACAGGACACAACCTTCTAAATCATTATCTCTTTCCAAAATATTCAAGCTACTCAATGAGCTTGCTTGCAGTTCTTCTATTTTTTGCTCTCCAAGGGTGAAGGGAAGCTATGTGCATTGTATTCTCCGCACTTTCAGCTGGAAACATTAATCTGCCACAAATTTATGATGAGCCTTCTTGTGTTGTATGTAGCAGCTCCAAGTAGCAGCATAGTCTGGTGACACGCGCTGTAGCTGCGCAACGCCCGCAGAACGTTGGGCAGTGGAGCTGTCCTGACATTTTGGCTTTCAAGCTATGGCGCAGTCCTGCAGAAAATCTGCACTGCCCAATTTTCTTTCCTAGAATCGCTTGAAAGAAAAAGGTAGCCATTCAACCCATGGGCTCTACTGCTCCTACTAAGGGCAGGAAAAAGCACATCAGATTGGGAAATCTGTCTACAGGTAGAGATGGAGCAGAGGAAAATGTGAGCCTCAACATGCACGCCATTCACAGAATCACAGAATCATTATGGTTAGAGAAGACCTTCAAGATCATTGAGTCCAACCGTAAACCCTTCAACACTGTGCCTGCTAAACCATATCCCTAAGTGCCTCATCTACCTTCCACACTGCATAGATAGAGGGAGACCACACAGAGCAAAAAGTTGCAAGAGAATCAGAATAAAACATCAAACTAGTTACGGTATATCACTGGATTTAAGTTTACTTCTCCCAAAACCACTTTGGAGAAAGTACCACTTTAGCACTTAAGCAGCAGATATGGAGTTTCACTAACCCCCAGTGAAAATATAAAAAGGAAAATATTCTAGACACGGAGAAATGAATGCTAGCAAGGGGAGTGTAAGCTAAGAGTCTAAAGCTGCCTACTATACAGCCTGAGCACACCCACATCAAAGGGAAAAGCTGTAAACCGCAAGCTCTTACCTATCTGTACCCAATGGCTCACCAAATCCTGTGAATTACCGCTCATTTTGGTTGAATCATTTCAAGGTAAAATTAGCCCGTGTTGTTTACAACGGAAGCTGCACACTAGCATTCCATTCAAAGCCAGTGCTATTTGCTACCACCACCTCCAAAGCCTGCTCACCTCACCAGGTTTCAGCAGCCAACAGGCTAGCTTCAGACCTGAAGTTCACTCACTTCCATTGAGCGCAGTAGGTTTCAATGACTACCAAATCAAAAATCACTATTAATTTATGAATCCAGTTTTGCTGAAATGCATGAAGTGTCAAGGAACAAAATTCTCCATTTTACTGGCTGAGAAGAAGCAATCGAACAACACTGTAACTCCTAGTACTGAGTGTCCCTGGAGGACAGCACCTCAGGAGAGGATGCAACACAGCACCCTGAGCACATTTTTATTTCTCCCCAACAAATGTGCCAAATGGGCTCAGTGGTTATGGTTTTATTAAATATGGACCGTGAGCCAGCGCGGTGCCATCACACAACGACATATGACCATGGTTCTCCTGTTTCTCTGCCACTCAAGCACAGCTCAAGAAAAAACTCAGAGAAAGTCAATGTGATCAATACCCTATATTCTGTGGTAACTTTTTTTTTTTTTTTTTTCTTTAACAATGAGAAAACCTGCAACAAATGAGCTGCAGTTGCCTGTCAGAGAAGGTAAAACACAACATTGTTCATGTTCACACACATCTGCAAAAAGAAGAATATTTCTGCATTTTCAAGTATTATTTTCCATCAAGCAGTCTCACACCTTAACTACACTTCCTAACCTCCAAGGAGAGGTAACGTTAGGAAGGAAGAAAATCTTGGGAACCAAAGCGACGGCCGGATGCTCTCAGCCTGTCCTCGAAGAGGCGGGAGAGGGACTGGCACTAGACGCAGCGCTCTGGTTTCTGGCGCGCTGCCAGCTCAGCCTTTGGCCCTGGTGAGTCTGGGCGCTTGTGTCCTGCACCGACTGCCTGAGCTGTGCGCGGGGAAGTTGCACCACGCTTAGTTTGCCCTGCAGGCAAAACTTAAAAGTCAAGCTGCCTGCATGGCAATATTGTCTCCTCGAATCACAGTGAAATGTCACGGCACGATGCATGGCGCTGCCGCCGAAAATGTTTCATTTCCTTTCGGCCACGATCGTCCTGTCTGACCGATACAATCTGCGTTTGCCACACATATATAAGGCAAATTTCAAGTTTAGAATTGCAGTTGTGAGCCATAACGGCATCTCAAGCTAGGTGCTCAGGTTTCCCACAGAGTTGATGAAGTGGGGCAGATGTTTTTAGCGCTTGAATCAGTTTACCTAAATTAGATGCCTAGTGGTATATGGGATAGATATCATTTTTAAACTACGAAAGAGAAATAGTAAAGCAGAATATTCCCGTGAAGCAATAAGAGTTTCTAATCCTTCAAGGAAGGGGTTAAATGGCTTCTCCTGAACCACAAAAGCAGTCATCATTAATCTGATTGAATATAACGGAAGGGGGGAAAAAGAAAGAAGGACCACAGGAGGGGCACGAGCAGGTTTAATGGGAGTAATTCAAGTTTATAAAGGCTTATAATTAACATTTTTTATTTATCATATTTTACTTATCTCTTTATCAAAAAGTTAATTCCAGCAACAGTGGGGACGGCATTCTGACTAGATGAAATGCAAGCTGTTAAAATGTCCTGAGAGTAAGGATAAAGCCAAATTTCTGCATTGGGCTGTTCATAATTCCTGTATTTCGCAGTTGCACATGAATGTTCTTGTTCGTATGGTCTCTCCTCCTATTCACATCCCTCAGAGACCAGCAGAGGTAATCTCTAACCAGGACAATAAACTAAGCCTCCTTAAACTATGCTCTGGTCACACTCCCTGTAGTTGACAAAACGCAAGTGACTTAAATCCTGTAAATGTTGACAATACATATACATATGCTCGACATACACATTTATTTTTAGATTATTTTTAATAAGACAACTATTAAAGTGCCAATTAGAGAAAAACGTGACAACTTAAAAAGTGTGAGGGAGAAACAACTAGTAAATAGGAAACAGTTCATACAAGAGAGCTAAGCTAGTCAACTGGTCTTCTAACAGGAAAAAAAAGGAACTGAGTAGTGCGCATTAAAGAAAATATCAATAATCTTAAGAGTTTCATACAGCTGAGTAACCATCATCTTGCTAAGAAAGCAGCCTGTGCTGGTGTGATACTTCGCAGGAAAATACCCCTGGAGACCCAAAGACCTTGTCCCAGGAAGAGCATCTGAGCATCTTCCCGCGAGGCGGCCTGCAGCAGGAACCAGCAGCACACGCGGGAACCTGGGCAGCCCCTATCACTCAGAATTAAAAAACACATTAATTTTTCACCAGTGAAAGAAGGCAGCACTACATCACCTTACAACAGGTAGAAGCAAACATACAGGCAGTAACTAGAAGTCATTGACAAGCTGCAAATTCTTACATTAGCAGGAAAAATTTGCTGATAACCATACTCTATAACTGCAGAAATGGCAATTATTGAGCATAACAATTGTTTGAAAATAGTTTTGTTGAATGGGGGCAAAATGCTGCATTAGATCTATCTTATTTTAAAAGTGACTACCTCTACTTGCTTTAACTTGAGTGGAACTATTTATAAGCATTTCTCTTACTGAAAAATCAGCTGTGGATAAGCCCAGAGTTTTTGACCGTGGAAAATGGCACACAGAAATGCGATGGAAGAGAATTAATTTCTAATTATATATTTTGTTGTATCTTCACAATTTAAAAATAGTGTCTACTTTAAAAACACTTAAAAAGTACTTCTAACACACAACATTGAAGGCAGAAGTCCAGTTTTTCATGATGGCAGCTACTTAGAAGACTGAAGCATTTGAGAAATTCTAAAGCAGAATTTTGAAGGAAATCACAGAGAAATATATCTTTACTAGGGTGCATTATGTGGGTAGAGCTAGCTTTTTAAAGTAATTGTTAAATACTAACACTACATTTATTCATACAAAGAAATACAAAGTAAAAATGGACTCTGCCTCAATGAATTTACGATATATCAAGTTCGGAGCTCTGTCTTTCTTGCCTTCCATAGCAAAACAGAAATTAATATATTTTAGCTCTTTATAGGTAGATAAACACATGCACGTGTGTACAAACACACACATACACACACCGAGAAGCACAGCCCTAGTCTTAGCTTTGTTGACTCTGCTAATGCCAGCCCGCAAATGCTACATAAATGCCCTTATCTCCTGCTTTTTCTCAACACACTGAGAGATGTCATCTGCCATGTCCTAGATGGAACTGGAAAAATCCACAGGTACATGGTTATTGACAAGCAGTCGACCTCAAGCAGTTCTGGGCTCCCCAGTACAAGAGGGATGTGGAGCTGCTGGAGAGAGTCCAGCGCAGGGCTGCAAGGGTGATCAGGGGATGAACAGGGGGGTTGGACTAGATGATCTCGAGAGGTCCCTTCCAACCTTAAGCATTCTATGATTCTATGATTCAAGAAGAGAGAAATACTTAACTGCCCTCTATCATCTGGGCCAGACATCAAGGAAAGTTGATGCATTATAGGTAAGGAAAGTTCTGTTCAAAGACAGCAAAACAAACGCTTTTAATGAAAAGCTCCAAACACCTGTATTCCCATGTGGAAAATATGTCATGTCAGTACACTGAAAATAGGTGTAGCTCTTTGAACGCACTCACTTTGAGGTACATCAGTCAAAGCAAAGTTTCACCAAGTACATTTACTGACATACAACTTGGAATGCAAATGAGTATTTTTCTTCCTTCTGTTTCAACACCTTCCCAAACAACAAACTAAACCAAAAAAGTCACTCATCTACCAAAACAAGACCATCCATGCAAATCAGATGGGTCAGGGCAATATACTGATATTTTAAATTTGCACTTTTGGTTGTATGAGGTAGGAACTTAATAAGTGAACCTCAATATAGATTAGGGTTAGAGATCCGTAAGAACAGCCAAGAAATTGGATTTAATATCTCATCAAACAGAAATCTCAGCTTAATTAAGAGCCTAGCAATACTCTGCACTATACTGACACTGCAGTGCACTTTACGTAGTCATGTCCTGTTGATATCAAATTTTCACTATTATTTTTGCTTTTACTGTCACCTTTTTTTTGCCTGCTTTGGAAATGCTTGTTCGTGCTCGTCAAACCTAGTTAATAGATGTTAATGAGCTCTCTCAGGATTACAAATGGAAAGATGGGAAAAGAAGGTAAGAAGGAAAAATAAAATATGCAACCAAAAGATGAAGACTACAGTAAAGAGGAACAAATGTCAGAGTCTGTTTTTCCTCATGTTGTATGTTTTTCAGCTGAGAAATGGGACAGAGCAGCCTTTTCTCTCCTCTGGAAAACCACGCGTCAGGTAAACCTCCCTTGACATCCTAGTCACAGAAAGCAGAAACGGAGGGGTGTCCAGGAGAGTTTCCGGGAGCACCGTGGTTCCCCGGAAAGCCGGAGCCTTGCAGAGCCTCCTTCGGAGCCTCCTTGGACCCCGAGCACGGGGACACGTTTCCCCAATTGAGCGGCAGCAACAGCCGCCCTGCCAAGCAGGAGCCTCCCGGCGCCCCAGCCCTGCCCGGGGCCCTGCCGATCTCCGGCAGATAATGCAAGACACAGGTATCTCGCACACCTTTGGACTGGCAAACACAAAGCAGCTGGCTGCAACTACCGAATGCAAAGTTACAGAAATTTAAATATTGACTCGAGTTGCAAAATCCAGATTTTGAATACCTCCAAATTTAGATGGGTCAGGTCAAGAGTTTAGGTTCAGTCTGTCACCCAAGCAGAGGCCAGCTGAAAAATGTGCTTACCTGTTAATTCCCACAATCATTAGTGTGAATTGACAAGGTTTTACTACATATAGATAAGTTAATGGATCCTTTCAAGTTGCACAAAAGCCTCAAAGGTTTGGAAGTACCTTTTAATCAGAGTAAGCAAAGGAGACGGACATTTATGTGTTCAAGGCACTGGGCACTGGTTCGGATTCAGTCTCGCTTCCTTCCATTCTACACAGATAATTTCGCTTGTGCCATTGGAATTACCTGGCTTTACAACAGGGTCATGCCACTGCGCATTCACGATAACATCTGCAAGGAAAGGAGCTTAAAAGAGAGAAACGATAAATACATGTGTAAACTGGTCTTTGCAGCATTAAGTGAACCACCACCTAACTTTAAGAAATGCAGCAAAGAGGTGGCGACAGTTTGTGGCAGAAGCCCCGAGTGAAAGGCCAGGTCTGGTGGGGATGGCGGTGGGGGCGAGACGCGGCCGTGGGCCGGGCAGGGGAGCAGCCTTCCTCGACTCGACGGGAGCTCCCCGCAAGGCTGCCCTCCAAGCTTCCCTGTTTCACACGCAGCCGGGGGCATCTCGCAAAGCAGAAAACGTGACTTTGCAGGGGAATCCTTGCAGGCGAGGACGTTTGACATGCATCTTCCAGCAGGGCTCCATGCGGGTTTAAACATGAAACAAACTGAAAGGTACACTGAGAATGACCACATAAAACTGAATCGGAATCTAAACATTTTAATCTCACTAAAAGAAAATGTTTGGGTATTAGATAGAAGCAAGGTTTCCATAGTAATACGTCTTTTTTCTTCTTCTTCTCCTTTTTTTTTTTTTTTTTTTTTAATTTTCAATCACTTCAGTTTGTTTTCAAAAACCAGTATTTTACAGGGAAGACTTGCTTTGATCTAATGACATTCTGGCCCAGTGGCAGCTTCTGTGAAATCAGGATTTTAGATTAATACATTATTGATTAAATTTCTACTCTAATTTCCTTTTAAAACAATTTATGTTAGACTATTTACTAAAATATTCCTAGTAAACCACTGTAGCTCCAGTATTTAACCACACAGTATATGAGCCATATCAGAATTTAGGAATTTAATCATTCCACAACCTAACCCAAGAATCCTAAAACTGTTTAATATGGAGGGGAAACACGAGTAAGTGGCTTCATTGCCTGCTGAAATGGTAGCATTGCTCGAAAATAAGACAGTAACAGCACCTTCCCCAAGCACAGGAATGCAGTCATTTCATAAGGAATTCAAAACTTCTCTAGAAAGACACTGTTGTAGGTGCCTTCAAAAAGGGCTACGATCGTACAGGAACTTAAGACGCTGTTCAGACAGCTACAATCCTGTATTACAGTGTGAACATGCCAAAAAGCAGAGATATATTTTCAAGGTGGAAATCGGATCAGTACCTGGCCTGCTGCATTAGATGGTACTTCAGCATCTAAAATTTTCTTTGTCTCACATAATTACTGAAGTTTGGGGGTTCTTTTCCTTTTCTTCTTGATTGCTGACATTCCTTATCAAAGGTTAAGGATACCCAGTGGAAGGAAAAGAACTATATTAAAATTCTTTGGGGGATATTTCCTGCTTTAATGGAATTTTCTTTAAGAAACTCAAAACTAAAAGATACTGAAAGCCTTAAGAAATGAGGTTCCTAAGC
Organism: Nothocercus julius; assembly: GCA_013398735.1. NCBI lineage: Eukaryota > Metazoa > Chordata > Aves > Tinamiformes > Tinamidae > Nothocercus > Nothocercus julius. Next base: position 2,726,883 of record VZSV01000089.1, read on the forward strand.
TGAAGTCTTCACTTCCCTGCAGGATACAGACACAGTACCTGTGTTTAACTAATAGAGAGATACACAAAGCATGGCTTTATAACAGATCATTTTTCCAGGGCTACCTGAAACTTAAAATTATCTTTATTTTGATGACAAGCAGACAACGCATAGCCATTTTTTTAATTACCTCTTCCTGGAACATACAAAATAACACCTGAATAAAACAATACCTAAATAATCCTTTCTACTGTCTGAAGGATAGCTTGCAAAATAAGTCAATGTATCTGTGTCAGTTTTACACCAGCTGAAAATCTGGCCCTACAGCCGTGGAGAGCCAAGCCCTTGGAGGCCCAGCAAGGCTTCCTTGTCAGGCGTGGGCTGACTCAGAGCCCCGGTAATGGACTATAGATCCTGACCCCACAGGAATAAGCCGCATTAGAGAGTGTCTATTGAAATCGATAAAAGGCACCCAATTTATGATTTTTTTTTCCTCCTACAATTCCTAAGGCTGCCACATGTATGCCACCAATGTAAAAATTTCAAAATATCTCTAAATATTTTTGGAATAAATATCAAAGTTACATCCATTTTGAGGCAGAAGGGAAAATAAAAGAAGGAGGTCTTCTTTTTGGCAATAAAAATTTAAGCCCCCCTCTTCTCCCTCCCCAGCCCCTCAGGTTGATTCATCTCTCATTCAAATTTAAAATGCACAGAGAGGCTGCAACAGCCCCACAGAAGATTGATATGCGCTGCACTCCACACATGGCTCGGCTCTTTATTCCAAAGCCTGGCAGGACGGCGTTGGGTTTTGTGATATTATTATTTGAAGTATATAATAAACAGGGACCAATAAAAAAACAAAACAAAACAAAAAAAACAGTGCAATGCAAGTCCCCTTTAAAAAAAAATACAAATTGTTACTATAGCGCTTGGAGAGAAAGGGAGAAAGAGATTCACAATGCAGGCTCAGAACTTGGCAACCTGTAAAAGTGCCCAGTCGAAAATTACTAACAGCTGGAGATGACAGTTGTTTTAACAGCTGAGCTGACAGGATTAATTTAAATGCACTGAAATCAAAAGTAGATAACACCTGTTTAGTCTTCCAGGGCCATTCGACAAGGTAGGCCAAAGGAAAAACGCAGCGCCAGGCGTGTGTGTGTGTGTGCACACGCGTGCGTACGTGTACACACATGTATGTGTGTACACGCGTGTGTGCGCGTGCCTCGGTCCCTCGGCAGGGGCCCAAGGGCTCCAGGAAGGAAGGAAGGAAGGAAGGAAGGGGAGCAGGCAGGCAGGGGGCACGTTCTGGCGGGTGCGCGCGGGGCAGACGGGGCTGCCCGCACAGGCACGGGGCAGCTCGGCCCCGTCAGCTCCGAACATCTGGTTCCCATTGTGCCCACCCTCCTGCTCACCCTCCTTCCTCCCCCTGCCTCGCTCACCCGAGGTCTCTGACCCAAACCCGATGAGGAATAAAGATCACTGGGTTTTAAAGCCGCAGATTCTCACTCGAGCATCCCGCAATCCTCCCGGGTTAATTAACGCGTTCCCTTTGAGCCCCTCGGCACCGAGGCTCCCACGCGCTCCCTCCCACCCTGCTCTTCCCCAAACTCAAAACAAAACAAAAAATTCCTCACCTTCTTGCCATGCCAGAGCTTGGAGCTCGTGCGCTCACAAAATAAACAGATAAATTCCGCAAGGCGAGCGGGGAAAACGTGCAAAACACCGAGGGCGTGTTTCTGCGGCAAGGAAAGAGGGGGTGATTTGATGGGAACCCCGCTGAGGCGAGGGCCAGGCCTGCCCGTGAGCAACCCCTCATTGCAGGGCAAGGGCTTCCAAACCGAGCCCGGCGCGGTCGCTCCTGCGCAGGGAGACAGAGGTGCAACAGGGACAATCACAGACACCCTCTGCTACAGCGTCAGCCCGGGCCAGAGAGAGAAGGAGACGAGAGAACCGGCTACTGGGCGCAGCAGAGGCACCCGCGCGGTTTTCTGTCCGAGTTCCTCCTCACCAAAGCTCCCTCCCCTCTCCTTTTTCTCCAAACAATAATAAGCTTCATATAAGTTAATTCCTCATTGCCAAGAAAAAATAAATATGAAAAGCACTGCCTAAATTGCATCTGTAGTTTGATATTTACTAATTTAAGCATCTTCTTCCCGCATTTATTATCCAAGTAAAACTATTACCTGGACAAAGGTAACATGAAGAGCAGTTCCATCAGGAGAAAGAATATCCAAGTGCATCTCTCAGGGCTAGGCCTTGAATGCACTTAACTTACGTAAATCTAGAGCTAGCACTGATTTACCTAGAAAAGCTCACATTTGGGTCCAAACTGTCTTCATTTTGTTTCCCAAGAAAATACCAAGACACTTCAAAGCTCAAGTCACAAGGATTTTTGTCTACAGGCACACTTTAGGTGCTAAACTAATTTTAAGGAAGCTGTGAAATTCCTTGCAATGCAGTGCACTTGGGTTTGACTGGTGTAAGCAAGTCTATCATGGGAGGATGGCAGGGATTTTAGTGCACCACTAGCACCCAGCTCCGTGATGCCAGTTTTGCCCGTGCTGAATCCACAATAGAAGATCTGCACCGAAATAAGGATACCCACACCTGTGAGGAAAGTGAAGAACTTCTTCAATGAAACATTCATCCTTTTCTTTTTTTTTCTTCTAACACAGAAAAGAACTGAACTTTTTCAACAGACAAACCTAAAGATTCCCAATATGTTACTAGAATATTTGGCTAATACCAGAGGGCATTTTCCCTGTTATTTTTCATGTCCATGAACCTCTGCATTTCTGGATCCTGGCCAAGTCTGGAAACAGAACTGCCAAATAACATGTGAGAGGCTGTTCTCCTGACAATTCCAATTTGGCTGGTAGTTGGAAATGATAGAAATCCCCTGAGAAAACCAGCACTAACGGTAGTTCAATGCTGAATACACAGACACAAGAACCTTTATGTTTACTATAAAAAAAAAAAAAAAAAAANAAAAAAAAAAAAAAACTCAAAGAAAGAAATAGTGCAACAAAACTGAAAAAAAAAAAAGTACATTTAAGAAAAGAAACAAACTCTCTCTCCCACACCAACAAACCCCAAATAAAACAGTGGTATAAAATAGTAAGAAAAATCATATCAGGCAGGCATGATCACCACTGCTTTTACTCATGTTTCATTCTTACACATTTCATAAAATCTATCTGCACTTCTAAATCATTCACTTCCATTAATATTACTTCAGGGTTTTTTTGTTGCTTTTTTAAGGGCTATTTCAAAGTTTTCAGCCTGTTGGGCATGTGATGATAATTGCTGTTCTGTTCTGGTTAATGACAGAGCCCTCTCCTTGTACAAAATAAGAAGCAGTTTCTTCACCGCTTTTTATTTCTTTACACAATTCAGAGGCTCAAAGAAGATAATTACAAACAATGCCTGAAGAATGGTTCAGTTAATGTTAATTTATACAACAAACTAATTACTACCAAATGGTAAAAAATCACATGTGGAAGTTCCTGTCTCCCACGCACACAACTAAACCAGCAGCCATCTGTCTCAGCCTGGGAGCTCTCAGTGACAGCCGAGGAAAGCGAGGCAAAGGATGAATCCGGATACACTAGCTTCTCCTTCTGACACAAAACCACGGCATTTAAACACCAGGCTCTGTATAGTGAGCTGAGCAGCAGCATTTTTTTCCCCCTTTCCTTCATAAAACAAACAAATAAAGTACTGGCACCTATAGCTACCTCTCTATCTAAATTTTATCACAGTCTCAAGAACTAAGGCAGGTTCTCACGTACCTCTATCAGCTTTAATCCTTCCTCTTGGCAATTTCTATACAATACTCCTTAAAACATCCTTAGCTACTGCCTGTAAGAAAGCATGAGGTGCCTACAACAGGTTAGACATCACGAAATAAAAAAAAAAAAAAAAAAATGCTTTTTTTCTTTTGTTTCAACATCTTTTTCACAACTTGAGAAGGCAATTTTCTCCAAAAAAATTGAAATATCAAAGCCAGTACAATTGTTAAACACCTTTATGGGATGCTCATTAAAAACTGACAGGGAAAAATAGCTGGGGACAAATCCGGAGGCCTTTGTTCAGTTTAAAATCTCATTGAATTCAATGCGAGCGTTACCTTACTGAGGACTTCAATACCAGATCCTTTACATGAATAAAAACCCTGGCATTTTGACTGTTAATTATTCCCTGATTAGCTTGCATCTAGTGCAACAAACTAAACACAATATTATCCCCTAAGCTCTGTACAAGAAATCTCAACTCCAATATTCTCCTCTCCCTGTGAGACCAGAGCTCCAACTGTCATCAAAGAAAGTGCTGTACATGAATAGGAGCAAAATATCAGAGTTTAGTTTCACAGCATTGATTTCAGAGGAGAATTTTCTCACTAATACTAAAAACTTACAAATCTTTCCTGTTCTGAACATAAGGCAAAATTCTCGTACTGGAAAATGGTCTCTGTGTGTGTCGTATTTAAGTCCAGTGCCCTCTTATGTTTACATGAATCCCATGGCAATGTCAAAATGGAACCTTATGATTTTATTAGAAAGAGACAGCCAGGACAGGGTAAAGACTGAATGTCATTTAGTGAAGACTACAAGACTGCGAATTTGTTTCCGAGTATCTAACCTTCCAGGAAGAAAGAACATGTTTCAGATGGTCTGAAATGATAACAAGTGCTTAAGCAATTTAAAACAAGGTCCCTGTAATCTCACAGATTCTAACAGAATCATTATTCCAACATGGCAAGAGCAGTTTCGACAGCTTAAATAAGGTAAGCAAGAAGGGATCACAGGAGAACCCATATAACCAAACAATAATGCCTATTCGTAGCCCTCAAAAGATTAAAAACAAAACAAAATAAAAACAAGAAATGGTTCCTACGTAGGACGAAGAAAATAAGATTCTAGGGAACAAAGGATATTCACCAAAGTAAGGGAGAAAGAAGCAACTTTTCACAACTGCTTGGTCATATTTCTCCTAATTATTCTTCTATCATTAAGTGACATCCTATGGTTTTCTATGGACAGCATCCTCCATACTGTTGTACATTCTCACTTGTTTTTAGGTGAAGGATTAGCTACTATTTATTTTTAAGTTTTCCTTCCTCTTTTAGGGTGGAAAAAATTCACACTATGAGAAGAGGCTCCTCCTTCCTGCTGTACCTCGAGCTGGACTTTGCTGTAACAAGGGAACCAGCAGCTTTCGGTGTGGAGCTTGTGTGTGAAATGACTCCCGGCGCTGCACCCAGCTGCCCCGCTGGGAAGAGACAAAAAAAGAAGGCTCCTTCCTGACAGTGCATGCTGCAAGGAAACTGCAGTCCTGGAGGGGAGCCTTGCACCTCGCAGGCTCTGGGCCGTGACAGACTTCAGGCCTCTGCCCTCCTCTTTCACCCCAAGTAGCCTCGAGCTGCTCTCACAGCCAAAAGTCTGCCTCTAATTTTAGTTCCTGCTCCTGGCACATGTTGTGTCCTAGATCACCGAAAGCCTTGAATTAATACACTAAGACCTGGTATTAAGCTAAAGAACTGACAGCTTTACGGGCTGCATTCAGCCTGTGCGGAAGGCTACCTGGAACTGCCTAAATAATCTGGACGTCCTGTTCTAGTGCGAACAAGATTTGTGAGAAAAGAAGCAAGCCAACCCCCACTAGCAGCTCTGCTGTTTTGACTGTCCCAGGATCCATCAGATATCAAGAGCAAAATCGTAAGGGAGAAGAGGAGGCCTGCAGAACACAACAGCACATCCTCTAAGATCCCTCGGAGTGTGACAAGCTATACTGAGAAGTTCACAAAAATGGTCTCTCCCTGTCATTTTGCCACGGCAGGGCCTGCTTATTCAAGGGCAGGGAGCGTCTTCATTTCTCTCCTCTTGCTGCTTATTCACCTTTCTTCAAACCTGCTGACTGAAGTAGATGACTTAAAAAATAGCCATGCACTGCATCGTATTTGCTCCTAGAAACACTTGGCAGTGTGGCGTTTGGTTGATTTGGTCTCATTTCTGGTGAATATTTACAGTGCCAGTAAGTGAACAGAACACTTGTTCGCAATGTCCTGGGAGAAGGCAAGGACGAAACGGTGCTAAAGGCTTGACTTTCCCAAGCACCGTGACGGCAGCTCGGTCCATGCTGTATTCCAGGCACAAGGTCAGGACAGGAGGATGACTGGCTACCCTTCTCCCTACCATTGATAAGAGCTGTCTATTTTGTACTAGTTACAAAGAAAGAGGAGAGGAAAGACAATAAAATAATTATGTTACCAAAATTGGGAAAATGTTGGGCAATGTGAGAAAGTACCTGACTTTTGCTTTCTGACTTCTGTATAACGTGTGTTACATCCACTGTGTGCTCTGTTCCGTTTTTCAGTGACTGGTATAGCAACAAAATACTGCTGGTATCACAATCGGCACCTCAAAAGGCTGCATGTTTTGTAGCAAAAAGAACAGGTTCTAGCCTAAACCGCCACATCATGCATACTATTCAGTTTAATAATTTTATGGTTAGTTACAGAATGATGCTCAGTGACAGCTTCTTAATTCCTCTGAAGTCAGACAGGATTGACTTGGGCAAACTTGCAAAGGAAGCATGTGCTGCGCCTGCAAGCGCATCCCGCACCCCGAAGCTTCACGGGAGCTGGGAATCAATTAGGTGACACAGCAAGAGGACACGCATAAAAAAGACTTAACTTAAAATAATCTTCAGTGAAATGTCTCCAGATTTAGTTAAACAGCATTGCTGATTAAGGCTGTGCATGAGCTCAGTGTGGAAGCCAGAACTGGTGCAGCTGAAAATCATTAGCAGAAGCCTGTTCTCCTCTGGTTTCATCTTCATATATTCATTTCACTCACAGAAAAAGGAAGTATTTGGAAACATATTGCTTTAAGTCTAGTATAGAGGCATCTCAGCAAAAATACATTAACATGTTTTACGCTTTCAGATAGGACAGTGTCCCAGTATCATAGGATTTGAGTAAATATACAGTAATGACTACAGTTGATACATAGCTTTTCTCCTTACTTGTTGACTTTTTTGCTTTATTTTTTTTCTGGTACCTGACTCTGTGAGAGATAGATGTTCAGATACTGAAATGGGATGTGTGTTGTGGGAAAAGCAGAAAAAAAAGATTAGCGAGAAAAGATTGAGGCTGCATACAAAACCAAGAGGCTTTTTCTTCTTCCACGTAATCTTTATCTCTAGACTATTTACCTTTAGATTGTGTACCCTAATCTACAGTACAAAACTAACATAAAATTCCAAGCTCTACTGGAAACACAGGATACTTGGGTAACCTCTTTCAAGTTAGGAGAGACATTTTCCTTTCTCATAACATATTTGGATACCAGTAGCAACTTTGGGGATATATATATCTGCAGCTATGGCCATTCCTGCTTACTGGCAGAACAATGCATAACTGTAGTGTTTTTTTTGTTGTTTTTTTTGGGTGGGGGGGAGTAATATGGAAATTTGCCCTTGGGCATAAGGGTTGTGCCTTTGGAATTGCATTTCCTAGACATTTAGAAAAGATTTATGAGTAACAGCCAAGCAGCGTACCCCACACACAACCAATTGTCCACGACTGCAGACATGGATAAAAATACCGCTGGACTTGAGCTCCTGTTGTAGCTGTCCTCGCCTGGGTTTCTATCTACCCAGAATTTCAATAATTTAAGTAATTTTGCCTATAAAGCTCAGATGGATAGTTCAGGTTGATATTCTTCCCTGCGCGTTGCAGAATACGTACATGTATGCTAAATTGCTGTTTCCACCTGGCAGGAATCTGGCTGGCCTTCCCTGTCACAGGCCTGTGGCTCTCCTTCCTTACACTAATGAGTATTTCGTACAAGTCCAAAACACCAGTCTGTGGGTGCTCCCTCCTCATCTGACTAGCCTGCACTGCATCGCTTAGATACAACACATTGTACCATCTAGTCAATAGTAAATGTGAGCTTCTAGCAACTGATGCCTGCACAGGCTTTGGCGTTGTTACCTTTCCGTTCTGCTAATAATGCTCTTTCTAGGAATAAGCATAATCCCTGTCTGCGAGCGGATAATGCACCAATCCACGCTGGGTTCTTTTCAACTCCTCTGCTGGGTCTGATGCTGCCTTCTTCAAATGTAGCTATTGCTGCATTCGGCAAGAGTCACAAACTTATGTTTGAGAGCAAAATTTGGCCTGCGACGTCCTGAAGTGCCTATTAACTCTCCCACACTCTGAAATAAATCAGGATGAGATTCCTCTCAAGCACAATGAGCCTAAAACATAAACCATACTGCTCACACCAGGGAGACCAGGAATTCAGCTTCAGTCATATGGCTCCCTCTCCTCTCCCAGACTCACACCAGCAGAAAGGAGAAAAGGGCAGCCGGCTCATTAAATCACAGGATGTGGCCCGCGCGGGGCCTAACGAGAGCGCGATCCTGCAAAAGCGACAAAAGGTGCGGGTCCCTTCCTTCAAAATCAGCAGAGTCGAGACATGCAGTGCTACATCTACCTCCAGCTCTGTTTGCTTTGAACTTAAATCATTTTCCTCAAGAGTCGAAGAGGCTTCTCCTGCCGCCCCCCTACTCCTCCTTGCCCAAAGTGGGGAGCGAGCGCTCCTGTTTACCCTGGGCTGCAGCCCGGTGTTGCCGGCCGTCAGTCAGAGCCCCATTCATCTTGGGGAGCAGGGGGGAGGAAAGAAAGCGGGAGGACCTTTGCGTTGATCCCTAATGCCTGGGGAGGAAAAAGGGAGAGAGGGAGAAGAAGAGCGAGAGAAAGCCAAGGAGAAAGTGAGAGAGATTAGAGGGGAACCAAACTACAGAGGAAGATAAACAGAGCCAAAAAGAAAAATGTCCTTTGTTCGTGTAAATGGCTCTCTGCTCCCAAGCCCTCGGCATGACTAATGCCACGCTGTGGTGTGTAAACCTCTTGGGCACATAACACAAACAAAGCATAACTCGGCCTGAGCAAACAAAGGCCTAAGCAACAGTGATTGAATTCATCTTAAAACAACAAATCAATTCTTCCCTATTAATGCCCTAAATACCAGCGTAGGAGCACTGTCCTGTTGTAATAAACAGCCATGTGTTCAATTACCGTCTGTTTTCCCAACTACTGCTCTCTACAGTAATTACACCATGCAATGCATTCTACATTGACATTATATTAATGTGCTGGGAGGAGAGATCTTAAATACGAATTAAATCAAGGCTAAACATTTCAGAAAGCCTCGCAGAGCCGCACGCGTGCTACCAGGGCATTGCTCAGTAGAAAGCCCAGGCGGGTTTTTCTGTTCAGTCGCTTTTCACTTTGGTGCCTGGGCTAAATAAATAAATAAAAGGCGAGCTCCAGAGAACGAGGCTGCCCTAGAAGACGGTCATGGGCACCTTTCACACCAGCTCTCTCAACGTCCACTTCACCCGTACCAGCTCCCCGCTCAGCGAGCGGCGTTTCACAAACATGAGCTTATGTCACATCGGCAGAACAGCACCAACAAAAAGCCTTCAGCAACAGGCAGACGACAACAACAACAAAGGAAAAACCCAAGGCGGAAAACTTTCCATACTGAGACAAATGCAGGAGAATAAAAGTTTAAGAAAAGGTTCCTTACCCTTCTGCAGAACTGTCAAACAACTTCTATTGACTACTGAATAGCACACAGCAAACAGACCAAACAAAAGATATGATGAAAAATGTATTTACTTGTACAGGGCTCCTTCCCCCACCTCAACCTTTCTTTCCATTTCGCATACACCCACACTGCACAGTTTGCATTGTGTTGTTAAATAACCACTAGCAACCCAGCTGAAACAGTGGAAGGGTTTCTATGATGCTGTCAAGCACCAGACAGATGCTTGGCAGTGTCAATATGGTTCTTTACGTTTGGGTTGTGCCAAGGTTTGAAAAAAAATAAAATAAGAATAATAATAATGCTTGATGAAAAAGAGAGAAAGATGGCAACGAGTTAGCACACGGACGTGCAATAAATTTTGAAATCAATGGAATATCGTCCTACCTGCTGGGTTTTATTTCAACAGTTGGAACTATTATGGAAACAGAGAAATACAGCTTTGCTTTCTGCCTGCGCCCTGGATTGCAAGAATTTTAATAGAAAGCAAAATCCAGTTCTGGGGGTGCAGTGACTGGAGACTCCCAGGCCGCCCAGCACACGCTCACCGGTTTCTGCTGCGGGGACGTGACGAGCATGTCTGCAGTGCGGAGCCTGAGCAACCTCCAACTAAGCCATTTCAAAAGAAAATGATCTCGGTGCTACAGAAATTTTCTGGATGAGGCTTCAGAAGATGCAGAAATTCCCGAATTTGGAGGAAAACAAATTTTGAAAGCTCTTCTGACTAAAACATTACAATTCACCCTCAAAACCACAAAGCGTTAACACTCAGATACATTTAAGTAACTTTATAAGAACTGCTCATTTGTCCTTCTCCTCATGCCATTAAATACAAAAACATCCCCAAAACATTTAAAGGTAATCTTTTGAAATGTATTTTCAAGTTTTTTTTTTTTTTTT